>VWZL01002849.1:716366-856252 GCA_013396915.1 Stercorarius parasiticus | reverse complement strand
TTTCTTCTCATTTCAGCTGTTATTTGAGCAAAGATGTAGTGCTTACTTTAGGGTTATGATTGTTTGGGTGGCATTAAATGACACTAATTTTTTGGAGAAGAGATAAATATAGGCTGGAAGCACAATAAAAGTCAAGAAACAGGTGACCCAGGAATACTTTCTTGTCTTTAAGACACTGCTGAAGCTCTCCACTCAGAATAAGTCTAACCTTCACATAACTAATATAAAAAGTTTTGTGTTTCTTTCTTAGTTCAAAGGAATCAAGTTACAGCAAAAGTTCAGTGAAAACAAAGTGTTTTGTTGTTTTAATCTGAGTTATTAGCGCAACTTAAAGCACTGAAGGAGACGAATTTACTTTGACATGTTTACTCATGTGAAAATTGCAAGTTAGCTTGTCTTGTCCTCACGTTAGTTGAACCCTGTAGTGAGGCCACATAGTGCTTGCTGGAAGACAAGCAGGGATACAGTAAGGTCTAATCATTCTTCACATTACACTTTATCCTCATTCGAAAATAATTTAGTGCAATAAATTTTTTTTTGCTAAAAAATGTTGCTTGTGAGCTATAGAAAGAATGATGCAGCCAATAGCGGGCCTGCTGGAGGGTAATGAAGGATTTTTTAGGTTTGGCGTTTTGAGATGCCTATGCTTCTGTAATTATGCTCAGTTCATCCTACAGATCCTCGGTGTCCCTATATTTAATAGAGATTTTTCTGGTTTTGAGCTAGGAGAAGTGACTAGCAAATTGACTACATGGTTTTCCAACTGAGTTTTCTTCTAGTGTCTTTGGTTTTCAAGGAGAATGAAGCATTAAGTCCCTAGACAGTTAAAGAATAAGCAAGAAACTTCAGTTTAAATAGCCTGTCTTGACAATTTCCAACAACCCACATGTTAATTTCTTTTGACTACAGTTGTCTTCAGTATTCACATATTTTATTTATTTATTTATAAATAGACTTCCATGAATCCAATCAGGAGCCCAGAGGGCCTTACATGAAGCAAAAGCTGTGAGGAAAAGCTAATTGCAAGGTAATATTTTACATAATTCTTGATCACCATGACTTGAGGAATAGGAACAATCCAAGAATATACCTGATGCTCTTTTCCTTTTGATAAATTTTTGAAGTTGGTTATGCAGAACCTGAAACAAGAAGAAAAAAATAACATTTTCAGTAACCAGTCAGTATTCAGATTCTTGAAAACCCCTTTCACTCATTTAAAAATAAAGAAAACACACAAAAAAGTTTACATACATAATTTCAGTGGAACTGAAACATTTTGAATTTGATTCTCAGGCTGCTATTTCGCCAATTATTGCTTTTGGTGTTTTAAGGGCAAGGCTCATTTTCCATCTAAGAAGCTCGTTTCAGTAACAGGTGAATTGTAAGGGCTTCCCAAGAGCTCTAGGGTGAATAGTATGAGACTGACAGATCACTTTGTCAATAGTGCTGTAGGACTCTACAATGAACTTCTTATATTGCTCATCACTGTTTTAACTACGTCTCTGTTTCCTTAGCTCCAGAGTTTGAAGTTAATAACAACAGACTGTAGGCAAGGAAGTCTTCTGGAAAATCTTGTTTTGGTTGGTCTTACTGGCAGGTCTTATTTTGAATTTGTTTGAATGCTTCACACCTATATATTTTTAAGTCCTTATATCATGGTTATACAAGAAGTGAACAATTTAGGATGGTACATCTGGGTGAAGTATGCTTTTATCCAGAGTGCAAAATAGGGAGATGTTTTTCCACATTATGTTTTTTTTTTCATTTCTGAGACTGTAGAATATGGAAAAAAAATCCATCCTGTATATTTGAAAATATTAACCAGTTAGAGGAAATTCTCCACCACCTTACTTACATTCTTTCTCCAGTGATGGATGCTTTCACGCTGATTGGTATCTTATTGGAATATTCATTTTCTACATGTATGTCATGTTCCACCCCACATACGGTGGAAATGTGGTGCTATTTTTCACTCTGTTGTTATTTTATTTTTTATTTTCTTTTATACGGTAATGCTAAAAGGCAATGCAAGTGCCTGCTTATTCTCTTATGACTATTTATCAAACCATTAAAAAAAGTTGTCATCTAACTCACTCCTGGATTTCTCTAAAGAAGGTCACTTCCATGTGTGTTAAAGCTTCCCTATGCCTCCTATTACTAATGACTTTGCATGGTAATTCCTAGAAAGTGTTTCTTTTTCAGGTGACTGTGATTCTTACTTCATCCCCTGCTGACAGTAGAGATGTTTTCAGAAGATTCTCTTCAACTTGATAAGTACAAGATCAGTTTTATGGGAATAAGTTCAAGGAATATGTTAAACAATTTTTGTAATGTTAGAACAAAGTGCTGGAAAGCTGTACAGATATGATAGATCAAGTGACACACTTGTGGCTCATAAACTTAGTCAAATCTAGAGTTCGGTTTTATTTTTTTTTTTTTTTTTTACAAAATGATGATTGCGGAAACAGAAAGGTTTTATAGGTAAAAAGGATAGTGTAAATGAATTTACCATTTTGAAGAAACAAAGATATTTTTACAAGTTGCCCAAAAGGATCGTATTGTAATGATTTCAAAATATTTTTTTTAGGATGAACATTATTTTTCCTTTTGAGTGAGATTTGAAGTTTAATCAAAACAAAAATCATGATTAAATTATTGATCTCAAACTGAACATTTTGAAAATTAAACCAGAATATTTACTTTTTTTTTTGCAGTGAATTGAAGAAAAAATTAAATGGAGAGAATAACTAATAAAAAAATAAGGTTTTTAAGTACTTTACAAACCTGAAGTTGATATTTTTTTGAGATATGAAACAGCATTAATTTATTAAGAAGTGCAAAAATATTTCCTCTCTGACTTTATTTAAATGTTGAAAAATATGAAATGTGTATTATTGAAAGATAAGTTTTATTTGATAAATATTGGAATTTTTTTTATAATAATTTCCTTAGAGATACATGTAGGCCTTGTAGCACAGCTGTGATTTCTTCACACTTGCCCATTATTGTATCAGCCTTTAAATTTCATCTCTCTATAGCAGTATTTAAATCAACTGTTCCTTGCTATATATGACTGGCTTGTGAGCTTGTGAGATCAATATAGCAGAACAGGCAGTATATCTACCTAAATGGCAAATTATCTAGTTCTGACCAGTTCTGACATTTTCTGATTAACATTATTTTATTGAAAAAGTTGCTCTCATTTATATCCAATTGCCTACAGAAGCAGGCTGTTTCAGGAAACAGTAATAGGCAAAGCCTTTCCTTAGCCCAACAAGGAGGGCAGGAAGATCACAACATCCCTGGTTCTTCACATGCAGGGAAAGTACTGCAACAATTTAAACCGACTTCCCAGCAAGCAATAGACCAGAAAAATATTCACTGGAGGGAGAGAAATATAGAGGGGAGGGGGAAACATTTTTTTAAAAGGGCTTTTAAGTATCGCTTTGCTGAAGACATTTCTAAATTGTTTTCCTTCTAACTTTTATAATCTACTGGAAGAAAACAAGAAGGAAACAACTGACAAAGCAGACAAAAGAAAACCAAACCATTTTGCATTTTACTTCTATTTTTTGCTTTACAAAATATCAAAAAATAAGTCCAAACCTTAATATATCCTTCAAAGAGAAATTACGATTTTTGACATACGTATTAAAAAGAATGGAGGACAAAGAACTCTCACAGAATCTTCACCTTGACATGCACCTTTGATCCAATTCCACTATAATCAGTGGCAGGTGTTCTCTTGACTTCAGTGAAGGCTGGAGTAAGCCTTGGCTAGGAACCTGACTAATTAAAGTCTCATTGTACCTGGACTTTGCCCTCCAGCATTTTCATTTTACTTCTCTTCAGCAGCAATTCCACTCTATTAAAATTATCTTAAAAGTAAGGGTTTGGTCAGCCGTGCAGACAGAGTCGTCAAAGAAATGTTTTGGTACTCTGGAAAGTGATTAATTGTGCAGCATTGACCATCACACAATTTCAAAGATCGTGAGTCAGAAAATTTCGTAAGACTTCAAAACTGAATAGGGTTTTTTGTGTTGCATATTTGTATAGAATGAATTAGAAGCTGTTTTGGGAAAGATTTTCACTTGAAGAATGCTAATTCATTTATTGAGCCACCCTTTTACACATTTCACATTTTTTTCTTTGGTGCTGTTTTTTTTTTTAATTCTAAATGTCACTGAGGATTACTTTCGGGCAGTTCCCTGGCTATCTTTAGAAGGAGCAGCCCTCTCTGAAGCCCACAATAAGACCTGCTAGCAGGTGAGGTGAAGCCTTCTAATATAATGTTTTCAGCCCAGGAGGTGTCCTTCCTTTACATTGTTTTTGTTACTATGAATATGTCCTCTTTCAGAACAGGTTTCCCAATATCATCCTGAAAGTCTGGTGCTGATACTTATGTTCTTTTAAACTGTAATATTTCTCACTTGGACAAATGTTATTCGTCTGTCAGGTGGTCTCAGAATATAGAAAAACAAATTGTGTGAGGAAGTTCAGCCCGTTTCCTAGAAGCTATCTTTTTTTTTGTGACCCTAACTAAAGTTAACAACAATGCATTCCGAGCCACAGTTGCCATCCTTAGATGCAGCAACAGATTTTGATTCTAGAATCAGAATCACAGAATCACAGAATGTGTTGGCTTGGAAGGGACCTTTAAAGGCCATCTAGTCCAACCCCCCTGCAGTAAGCAGAGACATCTTCAAATAGATCAGGTTGCTCAGAGCCTCATCAAGCCTGGCCTTGAATGTCTGCAGAGATAGGGCCTCCACCACTTCTCTGGGCAACCTGTTCCAGTGTCTCACCACCCTCATTGTAAAGAACTTCTTCCTAATGTCTAATCTAAACCTACCCTGCTCTAGTTTAAAACCATTGCCACTTGTCCTATTGCTATATGCCCTTGCAAACAACCCCTCCCCATCTTTCTTGTAGGCCCTCTTGTAGGCCCCCTTCAGGTACTGGAAGGTCGCTATAAGGCCTCCCCGGAGCCTTCTCTTCTCCAGGCTGAACAACCCCAACTCCCTCAGCTTGTCCTCATAGGAGAGGTGCTCTAGCCCTCTGATCATCCTCATGGCTAAGATACTCATCCTTCTAGCTAAAATACTGTATCTTTCCTCTCCCTTGTGTTTCTGGCTCCAGAACATCCAGTGTGGATGATTTCACTGCACTTGCACAGATGTGCATGCAGAACTCACACATACATGTAAAAATTGTTATGATAAAATGCAATAATGAGTTTTCATTTATTTCTTTGTTTGTTTTTCCTGTAAATGTATATTTCTGCAACATATTTGAGTCAGTTGAAGGACAGATTAATTCTGGCTTTCAAAAAAGTTGGGGTTTTGGCCATATGCATGAAAAGATGGATAATGAATTTTGCTTTTTTTTAGCCTGTGTTACTTAAATTCTTCTATTAGTTTGTCTCAGTGGTAGTTATTGTTTAATTCATAAAGCTACATATTTTCATAATAAATGATGCAATTTACTGTTTCATATCTGAAGTTGTTAAATGTTAAAGTACAATTTTGAAGAAAATTCCTCTTCCTATTGAACAACTCTTGACTATGGTGCTAAGTAGACAGGATGATTCAGTGAATTGCCAAAATTTGTGCAAATTATGTCAATGATCAAGTAGATCAGAACTTAAACAGGGAAGAACCTAGTCTGAAGACATATGTATATAATTTATTTGGATATTGAGTTTAAAGAGGAATAAACTAGCCTGCATTTGGATCAAATGGGTATTCCATTGGTAAGAAAGATGGACAAGATTATCATATAACTTCTGTACTTCTTATTGCTGAAGCAAAAGTCAAGCTCTCTTACAAAATTTATTAGAGGGACCTGTCACCTTTTGTGTAATCAATAGCCTTGGAAAACTTTCAAAAAGTGTTTTGACTGTTCTATGAGGCTTTTTGAATCTCATTTTGAAAGCTCTATAACTTGACCTATCATTAAATTTCAGTCATGTCACTGTGGTCAGGGATGTGAAACTTCTGAGAAAATATGAACCTAAATGGAAATCAAGGTTAAGACTTATATGTGGAGAATTGTTCTTAATCTGACTTCAACCCTGCCTGACAGCTAGATCCCTTGTCAATAGATATCATAAGGCCTATTTTCTCCACCAGTGGGAAGCTTGCGAGAGCCATTACTTTCATGACATTTCAACCCCCTAAAGTTAAGAACACTTATAAATGCACATGTCCTCATGAGACACCCTTTCCAAACTAAAAAAGAAACATTTCTCTTTTCCAATTCAAATGACCATTAGACGATAAAACATCTCTGGCTTCAAGTCTAGTCTTATCTTTAAATGTTAATTCCACTCTTCAGAAGTTGAAAGAAGTTCGTAATCAAGACTTGGACGTGTTGACTCATGTCTATATAATTGGGATACTTTTTAAAACACCTACAAGGTATTGAATCATAACTCCAATTTGCAGGAATCACTATGGTTCTTGGGAGATCAAGAGTACAGTTTTCTGACTACATAAGTGACTGAAACTAATACACAGATACCTTAGGAAACACAAAAAATATTCTCTATGACTATGGAAAAAAAATGAGAATGTATCTGAAAAATGAAGCAAGATTCAAAATTATCCAGAACAAGCCAAGCATCATAAAAATATTTCTGTATGGAAATTTCTGTTCTGTGTATGCATCTCATCTTACAGAAACATAACTTCTTCAGTCCCATTGTGGTGGATTTACCCTTGCTAGCAACTGAGCACCCACCAGCTGCTCGCTCACTCCCTGCTCCCAGCAGGATGGGGGAGAGAATCAGAAGGGCAAATGCAAGAAAAACTCATGGGTTGAGATAAAGATAGTTTAACAGGTGAATGAAAAATAAACAACACAGAAACCCAAGAAGTGACACAAAGGTAATCACACACCACATTTCGCCCAGCAAGTCTCTGAGCAATGGTTACCTTGGAAAAACTCGTCCACAAGTTTTATTAGTGAGCATAATGTTATATGGTGTATGGTATGTACCTTTAATGAGTTTAGGTCCCAGCTGTGTCCCCTCCTAAACTCTTGCCAACCCTTAGCCTACTCTCTGCAGGGGCAGAGCAGGAAACGGAGAAGGCCCTGATGCTGTGCAAGCACTGTTCAGCAATAACTAAAACAGAGGTGTTTTATCAACACTGTTTTACTCACAGATGTAAAACACAGGACCGCAGTCTGCTATAGATAAAGTTACTTCCATTCCAACCAGACACAGAGTCCACATAATAAACAACAACCAACCAAATAAATAAATAAAAAAATTAAAATTAATTGTTAAGAGGTAAGGTTCCTTTGTTTGTTTTCTTTTGCTTTTAAAATACTGATATTCTTAATATCATTAATTCAAGTCAGGAGGAAAGAAATTATAAGCATAAGCATTTAGGAAACCTTCAAATATTTCATAAATCAGTGTCAGAGTTTAACTCTCAAAACAAGTGCTGCACCCCATCAGATCTTTGAAGGAAAGAAATTTCAGATATATGAAACCTTGAGGAAATTAAGTAGAGAGATAATGCAGCTGACATAGCCAGAGATTCATAAAAGGAATTTTAGAATATGATTTTCCAATTTTCCACGTTTTATACTTGTTTTTAATATCTGTTAGAGCGAATGTTTCTGCTCACCTCAGCAGCAGGAAAAGCATCAACTAGGCCTTACAACTCAGACACCGAAGTCCATTAACTTAAAAATGTAAATTTTATATGTTAGTTCCAATGCTCATAAAACTACTTGTTTCAAGGTTGGGGAGGATATTATCACAGTGTTGCAAGCTCATAGGCAATCATGATGTTATATCCTGAACAAGCTGCAAGCAGCAGGTGAGTCTCTCTAATACTTCAGTGAAAAAGAAATCTTAATAAACAAGCTTTGAGGTCACAGTGACATATGTTGCTATCAGCATGTCATCATGTAAAATATTTAAGTTGACTCACATCTTCTAAATAAATCTCTTCAAAGCGTAAGACACAAAGGAAGGTTTGATTATGCCATGTCTTCCCAGGGTTAAAAGCAACATAACCTCGCACTAATATAGTCATACAGACATTTCTCCAGAACTAAGAATGACCTTACACGGGAGATTAATCTCTCAGGTAAATGTTGTCAGTGTAGTCATTTAGATTCTCCTGTAAAACTAGTACAGATAAGAAAGCATTTCTAAAATATAATTGACCTGTCCTGTCTTAATCATTTGACAAATAGTGTGGTCTTCTGGTCACCAACTGTCTGTGGTTTCTTGGATCACCTTCTTCCTTCAGGGGCACAATATTCTCTTTAGGAGGTGGAGGAGATATATCTTAAGTAGAAGCTCAACCACCCCTTTCAACAGACATGTCTGTTCTCCTTAGCACCTATGTCTCAGTTTTGTTTGTCTGCTGGGATGTAGGCTCTCAGTGATGCCAGAAAAACTGTATTTCCTGTGGCTAAATGCACTACCACTAAAGCAAATGAAGGAAAAAGACCAATCTTAAAAGAGTGCAGAGAAAATTGAGCTACATTGCAGGAAAAAGCCTGAGGAAACAAAAATAAATGATATTGACCAGAGGCTTGTCACAAAAGGAAGGAAACACTGTAACTGTCCATGAAGGTCTTAAAGCAGACCAGGAATATGACTGAAAAAGGGAACGGGGAAGAAAAAAATGTAGGGACCAAATGTGAGCTGAGTGGCGAAGGACACAAGCTGCCTGGGTGAAAGCATCAGCGTAAGCCAGTGGAAACAGTAAAAAGAGGAAGAGGAGTTTGTGAGACAAATGTGATGAGGCCCTGTAGCAGGAGAGGAGAAATGATACTGCTGAGCAGAGTAGACTAAAACCAGAGTCCAAACAGTTCATATCTGAAACTACTACATGAATTTGCCTTTTTCATGTGTTCACGTGTTTGCATGTTCTTAATACGTAAGATGTATGTTGAATGAGGTTAAAGATGAGGGAAAAAAGCCATTTTCTCAAAGAACAGGTAAATGTAAACCACCATAAAAAAACCTTTGTTTTTGTCTGTGCAGTGTTGATTATACATTAGGCTGCACCAGTGATTTAAATCGAACTGTTTTAAGGAGTTGCAAGGCACTCCTTTTTTCCAGATGCCGTCCTTAAAACCTTCCAGTCTAGCATGCAAAAAAAGCAGAACTCTTCGAACAGCAGCTAAAGTCCATAAGAATATATAAAATGCTGTATTGTGTTAACCTGCCCTGAGAAGCTAGGTGTAACCATATCAGATTGGGTGCTTTTAATGAAAAACTGCATTTGGCCTTAATCTTATTTTTCTGTTTGCAAAATGAGTAATCTGACTGCAGTCAAATAAATTTATATGTGTTTGGAAAGCACTTATTTAACTCTTGTGATGAACATCAGAGAGAAAGACATGTGGAGATTTCTTCCAGCATGGTTTGATTAGCAAACAGATCTAAGACTGCATACTGATCTATGTGAAGCAGTATCAAATAGCTTGTGATCAACAAGCCTTTTGAATGAAGTAGGGAAGTTACAAATGTAAAAAAAATAATCTGTGATCCAATCTTAAATATTTCATCCTAATGCACAGACAAAAAGAGTGGGAATAAGCTTCTTTCATTTAAAGTCACTAAACTTTGAGTGTTTGAAACCAATAAATTCTAGAAAAGTTAGTAACTCCTACAAACAATGTTCTTACTCACTGTGACATATTAAATAAGGATATTGAAATCTCTCTGGTGAGATCTTCACTCCTAAACTGAGGTGCCACTGAAACAGATACAGTACAAGCTTGCTTTGAAGTTTTGTTTTCAAAGAGATTAAGGAGTACTGTTTAAATAAAATTGAATTTCTTATTAGTTAGCTCCAAAATTCCCTAAGCCCAGCACACGAAATAGCATTGAAAGCGTTGCTAAAGTCAAGGTAAATAGCATGAAATGGCCTCCACCCATGAATAGCTGAAAGGCAAACTTTTTCCATATATTCCTGTATCGAAGTTGGGATTTTGTGTTATGAGTGAGTAGAGAACTAGATAGTTAAATAACAAGTTGAATAGTCAGGCTCAGAGAGTAGTTGTTAATTGTTCTTATTCTAACCTGGAGGTCTGTGACAAGCAACTATTGCAAAGGTCTGTCTGGGACCTGTTTGATTTACTATCTTTATCAATGGTCTGGAGAAGAAGGTGAGGGAGAGCACTCTAATAGTTTGGAGATGACACCAAAGTGGAGGGGGGGCACCACTGGGGACACTCAAGGGCAGTGCTGCTATCCAGGGGGACCTAGACAGCCTGGAGGACGAGGACAACAGGAACGACATATATTTCAATGAGGAAATATGAGAGTTGAATTTCTATGAAAAAATTTCTTATTTAATTATATATATTATAATTATTTGTTATAATTATATACTATATGTAATATTTAGTATATTATTATTTATTATTAGAATAGAAATATTCTAGTTAGAATAGAAATTGCAGCCAAATGCTGCCCCTGGTCAGGAAGCACGGGTACAAGGACACAGGCTGGGGACTGCCAGGCTGGGAGCAGCTCTTCAGGAAGGGACCTGGGGGCCTTGGCATACATAGGCTCAGCATAAGCCATCAGTATGCCCTGGCTGCAGAAAAAACAAGCACCCTGGGAGATATTCACAGCAGCACAGACAGGACATCAAAGGGAGGAATTATTGCCCTCTGCTTTGCACTTGTGAGATCACATGTGAATACTGTGTCTAGTCTAAGCTCTCAAGAAAAATATCGTACAAAAATTACATAAAATTTCTACATTCAATACTTGTTCAATAAGTTTTCTTCTTTTTTTTTTTTATGAATTAAATCTGTAGTGACTGAGATGTTCAGTCTTCAATGAATGGAGTTGACTGCAAATTATTCACTGGAACAACATTTGGTTCAAACAATGTGGGTCTATTAAGCTTGTAATCTTCTATTTGACAGGTTTTGCATCTGATGACTTTTTTCCCAACCCTTAAGGAGGCCTCCGAAAGATTTCTGGCATATTAGCAAATTAAGATCTACAGCCCTTTACCTAGAGTTTAATGAAATAGACATTTTTCCTTAGAACAGAAAAAATGTTCATGTCATCAATGAGAGCACTAGGAGCCTTTCATTCACCACAAATTAGAAAAATACCAATAAAAATGACATTTGTTGTGAAATAGGAGCCCAAGTCCTTGACTGGCTTTTACTACACCAGTAGAGCTAAGTGTTCTTTTGTCACCTCACTAAAAAATAGTTGTGTTCAGATGTAAGCAAGGGTCTTTATTATAGGCAGCCAAGACTGTTACTGAAGAGGCACACACCATTCATTTCCACATGCTAAATTTTAGAGGCATTTCATATGTAAGTATCTCCATAACATCTTTCCATGTTCTGCAGCTCAACGTCTGCGAATATTTTAGGAAAATATACAATACAACTGTTATTTCCTCTTGGCACACTTCTAAGCAGCACCTACTGCTGCTGTGGAATACTTTCTCTCACTACAAACCAGGGAGTCTTGCATGAACACATGTGGGGGAAGGCACTCATGAAAATTTGGATTCCTCCAAGGTCTGTCACAGGTGTACTAGGATAATGTCATGCAGAGGGACAACTGACTATTTTTACCTCCTGCTAATTTCTTTATCCTTTTTCTTTTTCCATTGTAAGGTCAATCTATATATGCTTATTAGGAATAGTTGTCTGTTGCTCTTCAGTGACAATGTTTCTCTCCACTGTCCCTACCTCAAGCATTTATTCCTTTCAAAGAATAACCAGACCAAAATTCCTTTTCTGAAGAATCATAGAATGGTTCGGGTTGGAAGGGACCTTAAAGATCATCTAGTTCCAACCCCCCTGCCATGGGCACAGACACCTCCCACTAGACCAGGCTGCTCAAAGCCCCATCCAGCCTGGCCTTGAACACTTCCAGGGATGGGGCATCCACCGCTTCCCTGGGCAACCTGTTCCAGTGCCTCACCACCCTCACAGTAAAGAATTTCTTCCTAATATCTAATCTAAATCTATCCTCTTTCAGTTTGAAACTGTTACCCCTCATCCCTGATAACGAGTCCCTCCCCATCTTTCCTGTAGGCCCCCTTCAGGTACTGGAAGGCCGCTATAAGGTCTCTCTGGAGCCTTCTCTTCTCCAGGCTGAACAACCCTAACTCTCTCAGCCTGTCCTCATAGCATAGGTGTTCCAGCCCTCTGATCATCTTTGTGGCCCTCCGCTGGACCCATTCCAACAGGTCCATGTCCTTCTTGTGCTGAGGACTACAGAGCTGCACGCAGTACTCCAGCTGGGTTCTCACCAGAGTGGAGAAGAGGGGTAGAATTACCTCCCTCAACCTGCTGGCCATACTTTTTTTGATGCAGCCCAGGATACTGTTGACTTTCTGGGCTGCAAGTGCACATTGCCTGCTGATGTTGAGCTTCTTGTCCACCAGCACCCCCAAGTCCTTCTCCTCAGGGCTATGTTGCCTGCATTTGCAGAAGAAAGAATCAGAACGTTTTCCACTGTTTGTCTTATTACTGTTTTACTTGTGTCTGGATAAGTAATGACTAGGCAACCTTCATTCTTCCTTACCTGATTCAGTCAGAGGTGTCTTTTAAGGTGGGCTTGCATGAAGATATTAACTGAATTGTTTGATACTTTTTCAGATAAAGAGTGTTTCATTTAGAAAATGTCATTTTTGGAACTCTCTTCTCTCCACAGAACAGAAACATTTGAAATTAAAAGGACAAACCAGAATACCCTCCTGATTACTTCAAGGCATCAGGGAGTTGCCTGGGGTATTTGATAACTCACCGAACAATTTTTTTATTATGTTTGCAGACTCACAATTAATTTCCATAGCTCATTCCACCACTTTGCAGAGCTGTTACACTTGTCTGTTATCTAAGTATAACTGCAGTGAATCTTATGTTTAAAAGATCTCTACATTAATTGAGTTCTGAATTTTGATAATTTTCATTATGGCAGTAAACTTGATATGATTGGCTTGGATGCTCTGAAAATGGTACTGAGGTAGATTTTAAGAACTAGATATTTAAAATAAGAGGTTTTTTGCAGGTGTCCAGTGTATTTTTATAATTATGCACACTTTTAAAGCTATTGCTTCATTTCAGCACTGCAGAAGATAGTTTCATTCATTGCTTTCCCAAAGAAAGTCTCTGAATTCATTAATGGTATGTTCTTCTTATTTGTTAACTTTTTATTGGAAAATTAATTACTGTTGATTTGTATAAATCCACATAATGCAATTTTTGCCTTATCACCCACTTAATATCTCAAATTAAGCAAGTGGCATCTCATAATTATTTAATTTCCTATTAATAATTGTTTTATTCAAGTATTTTTTCACATTTTTTTCCTTTCAATAAAAGTTGGAATCCCAAGGGAATTCCTTTATAATATGTTATTAATGTCTTCTCATTATAAAGTTATTTCAATTTACTTAAAATATAATTTCTGGCAGGTGTTTCTTAACCCTAACAGCTGTGATGAATCTTTTTTGGATTACTGAATAAATTTGAAATAACCCCAAACAATCGCTATCCACCAATTGATGTGGTAACTCTAATACAGCGTAGACTACAACTATCTTTAGCATTTTTTAGTGATGAGAAAACTGAGCCATTGGTTACTTGTGGTAAAGTCTCAGGACACTTTTAAAGAAAATAGAGGTGTTCAGGTAGGCTACCATTGGCAAATTCCAATTTCAGTAATAGATTCCCAGCTACATTTTATTTCCCTCGGTATTTCAGTGTGGAAAAAATAATTTATTACTTTTATTTTTATACCTGCTGATTCTATAGTTTGTTTAACACATTAGACTGGTGAGTGACACCTACAAATAGAGAGACAAGTTGTAGCCAGCCTGTGAGTGGGTTGCACTCAGCAGGTAGTGAACTTCTGGCACCATTGCATTTTTAGGCAGGAAAAGGAACTGGAAGAAATGCAAAACGGCATCAGGGACAGGACTACTGTCACTAATACTAAAACCGTTCAGAAATCTTTAGCTGAGATTATGACGTAAATTACCACCTTCATTTTCTGTGCTTCAATAACATACATTTGTGATTTCACTTAGGTAGTATGACCTCATAATTTCCTTATGACACAGCTGTGGTTTAACATAATATTTAGTCCATACGCTTCAAATATGTTAAACATTCTTTAGAAGGCACATACATAATTTCTGGAAATAATTTAAAATTCCCTATTTTCAGTTACTCAGTGGATTAAAGTTTGTTGATTTTTTTTGGAGTTTTGTTTGTTTTTGTTGTTTTAAATTTCTCTGTCTTTCTGTTCTCTCTGGACAGGAATTGGGACGTTATTTTTTTTCCAGTTTTTTCTTTTGCCTTAAGCTCCTTCTCTATCTCACAGCAGAGCTGAAAGAGGTGAAGACAATATGCACAATTTTGGCATCTCAAAGGAAAAAAGGAGTTGTTTTGAATTTTAGTTGGTTTTTTTTTTATAATTAAACCGTCTAAATTATCTCCAACAGTTAAAGTTTCTGTAGGAATAGATTGTTCTGTTTTGGTATAAAGTGAGCAAATGTCGTTCAGAGAATAACAGATATCCATACAGTAGCATAAAGAATACATTTATTTTTTATTAGGCCATGTATAACTTCCCATATTATTTATTAACAGCATTTTACAAAGTTTCTTGCTGGTTACTGTTTGGATCTTTTTTGACCCACCTAATGCCCTCATACATGAATCTGTATTAACATGAGGTATTTACAAAAATCTCTATAATAACATAAGATATATTTAGTACCTCTTTTTGTAACCAAATTATACCTTTCTATCACTCTTTGAACCTTTAAAAAAACATCCTACAAAGCAGTGATGAACTACTACTAACTCCTCCCATTGTGATGAACATAGTATAAAATGATGCCTCCCTGACTTTGCAATCTGACAGGTAAGCTTGGGGAGGTATAGTTGTTGACACGTATCCCCCACACGCCTGGTCCCACCTCAGTGATTTCCTCTGTCAAATTTTCTACTTCAGTTTCAGTACTGTAATTCAGCAGCATTTTGAGAATTCAAGTTTGGGATGTTAAAATGGAAATGAATGCCAAAATTAAGTAAGAATTTACTTTGACACCATCTGTTAATTTTCATATGTAGTTCAACAAATCTCTTGGGCCCAGCCTCTATCTTAATTGACCAGGATATGCAGAGGGCAGTAGTGAAATTCTTTAAAAAGTGTCTTGGCAGTTGAACTACATTTAGGATCTTTGTCATTATTTTGTACCTGTTGTACAAAGGCATCAAAGAGATTTTTTGCTATAATGGGATTGGTTTAGAAATACTTCATAGGTAACTGATATATACAGTGACATGCCTAAAAAGCTCCATCACGTATGCCCATGCATTCATGTACATGTACATATGAGACTGTTCTTTTAAAAATATTTCTATGTGTTTTTAATGCTGTTACTGACTTGATAGATAAAATCTAATTTGTTTCCAGTACTGACTTCTTATGAGAGAGCAAAACTCCTGGTTTTCTTTTGTTAAAAGTATCTAAAACCTCACTGAATAATAGCTGTTACAAAATTCCTTTGATTTTACATTTTTCCTTTCACAGTGTGTGGCTCTGTACTCCATTTCACAGGGCAATGCTCTGTTGAAAGCTGTCACTCTAAGAAGCAGTATGATACTTGTCAGTGATATCTAAAGAAGACCAAATAATATATACATATCTTACTTTTAATGTGTCCTTAACACATTGACTTTTCTGGCTGTAAGAGGTAATAAAAAGACAATCAGCATAAGGTGAAGCATATCTCCTGCTGGGTGGCCAAACTGCATGAAATCTCATGCTTCATTAATGATGCTTCTCATACCAGCTGGTCAATGGATCATGAAAATGAATCAGGAGTACAACAGGGTTGTTTTTTTCCAGTTGTAACAGTCATAAACAATTATGAACTGCTGGGTCCTACTTTTTCAATACGTAATGATTTAATTGCTTTGATTTATCCCTAAAATAAAAACAGTATAATGTTTAAAGCTGAGGGAGTGGGGAAGGCACTAGCAATCTATTTAATCAACAGTTTTCTTACTTTGGTAAGATACTTACACTGTTTGAGCTTAATTTTCTAATGTAGACATGACATTCTATATCATAATGCACTAATTAAATTCTTCCAGTCATACCCCACTGCAAAGCTTTCACCTCTCCCCAAACTTAAGACAATGATTTATCATGTCTCTCTGGTTTTCTAGCTTAAAGGAAAAAAAATAGAGGCTTTAAAGGATCCAGGGTTTTAAAGGAGAGTTCTTGCCACCTGCTACAAATCATTTTTTTCAGGTATTGCAAAGTCATCACCACGAGTCACTCACTGGTTACCTTTGAAACCTTTGATCTGCATCTCAGAATCTACTGACAGAATGTGTCATGCAATGGATGGACCTACTGTAGGCCTTTATTGAGGAGTTAGGTCCTCTGCCTTGAGGACTCAGTTCCTGTGATGCATGTTCTAAGGCATAACTGCAGTCCAGAGGAAGGTTTTCTTGAGAGCTCTCATGTGCCAAAAATCCTCCAACACAGACAGAAGATGAAAGGAATTTCATTTTCTCCTTTGTACTCTATGTGCCTGCGTGCAAGTATGTTTGACCATATGTCCGAAATTTAATTACAAAAAACATTTCTCAACCTCCACTCCATTTGTCATTGGAGCACGTGAGCTGCCAAATCACAGTAGACCTGTTGGTCTTGAATATGAACAAAAGCTCTGGAAAATCAGAGGGAAATCTTAAGATAAAGGCAAGGTATTAATACAAACACAAAGAATATAGGACTTCCTTACATAGCTCAAACTTTTCCTTACATGTTTCCTTCAGCCCTTGCTTGATGTGCTTCTGAAATAAAAGAACTATTCCCTTGTCAGTTACCTGTCCAGATTAGAGCACGTTTCTTCCCATATTGATCTTCTCCCAGTGGCCAAAAATTTCTGATTAGTTTGGCTTCTCCGAACAAGAAATGCCTAAGAAACTTTGCAGCTTTCCTTTGGGTCATCAGCTGCTTCTTTTCTGTAAATAGTCAAGCCAGCTCCCTCTTTCTGTTGCCTCAACTGTTCAACTGCAGGAATGACACTGTGGTCACTTCCTGATGACACAGCCCACGCTTTCAGAAAGTAAGAAACTACACCAGATTAAGGCTTTCACAGTAACAGTGAGCATGCGTTCAGTCCAAAGGTGTGCAGCACTGCCTGGGAAGGGGCTGAAAGCTGACAGTGCATCATTGTGTATACTGGCCTACTAGTAGTTTGTTCTGTGATTGTCTGTCATTTAAATCTGGTCTCCTGTGCAGATCAGTGTGAAAGAAAACCAGTTATAACATTCAAAGATATTGAGTCACTGAAAAAGGTATTTTGCAATGTTTGGGCAGAGGTTGTTTTTACTTTCTGGGAAAAGGAGAGAGGAATCAACTTAATTATGTTTTAAACATCAACAAATTGATTTTGTCTTTTTTTTAAATCTTTCTTCAGAGCTTCCTTTGGTGATCACACTTCAGTCCTACTTAATCCTCTAGGCTCTGTTGAATTGAATTTCTGGAGTAGGATTTGCAGTCTCAAATAATACAAGATCCCCTTGTCTGAATTCAGCAAAGGAAATACGGCTGCCACAAAAGAAAGAATAGCTTTTACCCACATTTGCTTTGCTTAACTCCAGCTATGTATACCTAAAGATGATAAACACCACATAATCTATGCTATTGTTCTTTTCTTCCCTCCTCTGCATCCTTAACCCTAAAATAAAGTTTATATCTTGTCTACTGAGGTTATAGGTTTATCAGTCTACGCTGTATCTGGATTAACACGGAGGTGGGTGTTCTTTCCTTTTGGTTTGGAGAGATGCGCAGCCTGCTGTTTGTTTCAATTCATCCTTTTCCTCTGTTCACTGTGAAGGTCTGAATCTTATCATTTACCTTCCATATTGAAGTAACAGCTTTTCAGCCTAGCAATCAAACACTTGAATGAACATTCAGCATTCTTTTCTGTGTCTTACATGAAATAGAAAAGGCCAAGCCTGTTAATTCTTGTCAGCAACTACAGATCTTTATAAGGCTGAGTTCTGCACTCAGAATCACATACTGAAAATGAAAGCAGCGGTTAATGTACCTTCCTGTTTTTACTGTGAATGGAGAAAATAATAGCCAATATACTTCAAAGAAACACATTGTCAAAGATCAGCAGAAATTTTTGTGTCCGACTGATAAGAAACAGAAAATCCACCTTTTTACTTTGGAATGATCTTGGAGACCTTCATCTTCCCTCTGCTTTTTTCTTGGTACCCGAAAACATCATAAAAAAGAAACAATTAAAGAAGAAATCTTTGTAGCGAAACAGCTCCAGTAATTTCTTTAGCCAAAGGTAACATTTCAAACGCATCTAAATGATTTAAAAATTAAACCAACTTTCACTTTCATTAACAGACTTAAAGGTAAGGGAGGTTAGCAAATGTGATTTAGACACCAAAGAGGCTAGGAAATTCTCAAAGGCTCAAGGTATTAAAGCTTCTGTGTTGCTCAATATTCAAACCACTCATTGGAGTGATTATAAAGAATTTACCTTTTTTTACTCTAGCATAGTTTAGATATATTTAAAATATTGTTCTACATTGTTCGTTATTTCTGAGAATTGTGTAAGTTTTACTTTTTTGTGCATTTCCTATCGAATGAAAAAACGTGATTTTAGTTTGTTTTCATGAGTGCTTCTTTCCATTAAAAACAAAAGTGTTAATGGAAGAATGTTATTGATATTTTACAATTTAAACAGCTGTGATGTTATTTTTAGAACACTGAGAGCATGAGCAAGTCAATTCTGACTGTTTTGATACTTCACTGTCAGTGTCTTGGAGTTCTGTATGACCAATGCTTAATTTGGCAATTAAATCTGTATTTAACCTATGCGAATGATCTCAGAATGTTGTTATTGAGCAGTTGCACCACTCCAAGGGGGCTTTGTATATTTCACACTTTTGCAAATCAACCTGTGTGAACAATTGCTTAAATGTGGACATTGAAATCCTGTTAGATGATTTCTTGTCATAGTTTAAAGATATTAAATTGAAGATTTTTTCCTAGAAAGATAGTAAGAAAAAGAAAAGATTATTAGATAAATATTTGCAATTAAATTTTGTTGTGTTAGCAGTATTAAATCATTGCTTTCCTATTTTTTAAATAGAATTATTTTCCTCAGAAATTATTTTTAAATTGACTTTGGACAGAGGGAAATACTGAATCAATTATGCTGAGATAATAATCTAATAGTTATTTCCAAACGTAGTACTCCCAGAGCACAATGTTCTAATAACATCTCTGCCAGTGTTACTTCTAGTTAGGCAAGAACTTGTGTATTTTGATAGTATTTTGCGCTGAGACTCTTCTATCACTACTGCCATTCAGTGTGAAGGGCACTCCACATGACTCATTATTGCCACCTTTATTAAACGATGACATTAACAAACAATAGACTTTAAATATGGACCCTTTTGTGCATCTCAGAAAATGAATTTATATGATAAGAGCTTCTCTAGGTGCTTTCTTACGACAGGCGGTCCTAGCTGAGTTGTTTTAAAGTGAAATGCTGATTTCAAACTTTCAAAAGTTCCTTTTCTCCCTTTCTTGTCAAAATTTCTTAACATGTAATTTTAATCACTCTGCAAAACCAACACATTATGATGATAAATTAGTGAATGAGACCATAAGCATTATGGACATATTCTGATCTGGTGTAAATTAGCCTAGCTCCACTCACTTCCATAGAGGTAGACCAGTTAAAACCTAATTAAATTTCACACTACCCTCAATTTGGAAAAATCTAAAAGAACACATTTAAAAATTTTGTTGAATCAGAACAAACTATTGAATCATGACTTCTGTGTGAGGAAAAAAAAACACACCAGACTTCAGGAATTATAATTTTTTCAAACAGGACATGTAGAAGATGCTGAAATAGCTACATTCATAAATAACAAGGTGACCACCCTACAGCCCATCTGTGGATAGAGCACCTAATGAAGCTTAGTGATCTACGCTTGGGTATGAACTATAACTGCCTCTCCCTTAAAAGAACATTACATTCCCAGACTGGAATAATGAGTCTATAGTTGGAATTATAGTGCAAACTTTGAGATTTATCCAACAGCTGGAGAAGTACTATGGTGAATGACAAGTACACCATAATCTTATAGTTCTTCCAGAGATGCAAGCAGTAAACCAGAAATAATGCTACACCAATAAAATATCATTGGGAAAAATATTAACAATACTAAAAATAATGGTAACTAATAATAAATAATAATTGTAGCAATGCGATATACAACCTAAGAGTACCCATAGTTTATCTGGGACCGGTTTTTTTTAAAACACAGCTACTGTAAACACCATAGGAAAAAAATATCCTACATATATTTGGAATGTTTTAGTTAAAGTTTGTCCATAGAGGACACCATAGAGGAAAATTAATATAATGTTCAACAAAGTGCATGATATAATAATATAATGGTTAACTTGTCTGATTATCTTTTTTACAAGCATCATCCACTTTTTATATTCTGATCTGCACTTAAGTAAGGCATCACATATTTGTTCTTACTTCATTAGTCACATTTTCACCTGTACTGTTAGGAAATGTTGTTTTGGATTGGTTTGGTTTGGTTTATTTTTTTTAATGTTATATTTTTACTGTATTCTTTATTGCTTTTTTGTCATTCATGTCTTAGGCAAGACAGACACTGATAAAACCATTTTATTATTTATCTCTGTCATTGGCATAATCGCGACTTTAATGAAAACAAGGATAAAAACTTGGACACTGGTAATAACTCCAATCACATTTACCGCACAATGCAATATAATTCAGTGCATCTTTATACTACGTCCTTCATGTATTCACATCACAGTGAGAAATACACAGAGCTGTCACTAAACATAAGTCAAGCTGAACGAATGGGTTTTTAATTTTGACTGGGAAATAGTCAACCCACTGTTCATGATCTCATGCAGAAGGACATTGCAAAGGCATGCAGTAGTTGAAAGTCTTTGAACTAGTGGAATCAAGCTGGTTAGGAGGAAGAGATTTGAAGATGAAGCAACGTTATCACTGTATAATGAGAATAGGCTGTATGAATCTGCAGTACAGTGAATATAAATTGATATGACCAAAAATAGGACAAAAATATCTCCAAGGCCAAGTTAATAAAATAGCTTAAATGCTCAAGATGAAATTTTCAGATGTTTAGGAAAACCCGTATAGCAACTGGTTACATTAATTAATACGTGGAAGCTGAATAAGGACAAGTGGATCAAAATGCCAAAGGCTTGAATAATAGGGCTTCTAGCTTCATGACAAGTAATAAAAAATCACTGATGTAGGAAGAATAAAGAAAAAAACTTTGTTTATAATTTATTACTTGGCAGGTCCAAATCTTGGTTTTATTTATACTTGCTATTGACATTATTTGAGCAGAGCAGAATTTCACTGCAGTTGTCAAATCTTTATGTTATATACAACTTCCCCAATGCGTAAGGTAATATAGAATTCCATATTCTTTACCGCTGTGTTCCTTTTATGCACTTTATCTTCCTGCAGGATTCCAGAATTCTACTACAGGGAACAAACTGTAGTGTCAATTTGAACCTCCTGCTTTATACAGTGCTTTTGTGCAATGGATTAAATTCTGGCCTCAGTGAAAGTAATGATAAATAAGACCCTGACTTCTCAGGGGTACAGATTTTATCCATAATATTCTCAACAGTACACATACACAAGCTTAAATTTAATTCTCTCATTAGCAATGGATGAACCACAACAGGCTCAGTGATCTGCTTCAGATAAACATCACAAAAATTTGGCTCGTTCTCCTACTATCCATATTAATTGGCAAATGTGTAGGAAATCTCAGGAGAATTGACTCTCAGGAAATTTCTAGCAATTGCTACATCTGTTTAAGTGAGAGGAGCTATCAGAATTTTGGCAGTTGCATGACAGCATTTGTCACAATCCAGAAGAATAGATGCCGTACAAATATTTATTTTAAAAGGAAAATATTGAGAATACATTTTAAAGGACAAAATCAATCTTTGTATCATTTAGATAGTCAGATATTAACAATGACTTTTCTCACCTCTGAACTGATTTCTGTTCTCAAAAGTCCTGGGAGAAGGATTTGCTTAAAACTCATAAACATTACAGAAAACTATTTTTCCATAAGTCCAATGTTGGAGGTTTTTTCCTAGATGGTTCAAAAAATCATATATTCAAGTCCACAGGCTGAAAATTGAGTTCATTAAGAATTAAATCATCCTTTCTGTCAACTACTGAATAATATTTCCATGTTGTTTTACTACAGAAAACAGCCCAGAAGACAGTGAATATCTACAGCCTAAAACTCATGATGCAACCCTTTTGCAGACAGTTTGGAGGATGCTTATTTAGGAATACACACTGCAAAGAAATACTCGTAACTGCCAATCTTAGAATCACCTACAGATCATGAGTACATTTAAATCCCCTAAAACAATGAGTTTAAATTGAAAGTCTCTTTGTATAGGTAAAGATGGTTGAACACTGGCATAGACTGTCATGAGTATTTTGGGATCTCTGTCAGTGGTAGACTAAGAGCAGGCTAGGCAAACTTCTGTCAGGAAATGACATTATCCACAGCAATCCTATTTGGTGGCAGTGGCATGAACTGGGTCACTTCTTGATCATTTTTAAATTATCCTATTAAGAAAATTAACAATTGTGTTGCATGAAATCTCTGGCTCTAAGAAACCAGATGGTTGTCACTGCACTTCAAGTAGAGGCCGCTCAGTATTTCACAAATATTATGGTTCTGCCTCAAAAGTTCCCTTCACATAAGATTAAGGAGAATCAGTTTTAGCTTTTAGTAGTGGTCAGGTTCTGACATAGTAGAGAAGAGTAACTGATTATAACCATTTATTTACAAATTTATATTTACACGCTGGCTAGTTCATTATAGTCTATCAGCTTCCACTTATTACAACAAAGTACCCTATCTATTGACTTAAACATTAAAATTAACAACTGTCAACAAAAATGTCTGAAAAAATACAACTTCCACATGTTAAGCCCATCCTATAAAATCTTGCAGGCAAGTCACAAAAATGTAATAAATAGTATTGCTACAACAAATGAAAGTAATACCGAGCACTATACGACCTTTGATTCCTGGCATGAAGATGATACTGAAATATAAAAAAACAATGAAACAAAAATATGTTATTCCACTAGTCACAAACCAAATCACACAATAGAGGAAACAAGGACTGATAGCCATCAGATTTTTCTCCTGTTTTTGCTTTATCTTCTAGGAGGATAAATACTTGCTATATAGCTGGGTCACCTAGACAAATTAAATGAAATTATTAACTAGGTATAAAAAAAATAGAGTTACAGGCCACACTGGAGTAGTTACTAGGTAATCATCATGTTGCTGCCAGTGCAAGTATTTTTTAAAAAAAAATTTAAAAGAAGTTACATTTTTTTCTGCATGGTCTCTGCTAAAAGTGACAAGATAAGACTGCAAATAAGCAAAAATTCTCCACACAATTTGTTCAGCACACAGAAATCAAATAAGCTTCTTTAAACTTGTATTTCTCATGCAAACAGACAAGTTATGGGTTAATTTACATCAGCACAAATTTGTAATAACTCAACTGACTTCCCAGGAGATGCTCTAAATTCATATTGGTACAACTAAAATGATAATGTGACCTAAGGGGTGAGACACCAGGTCATGCCAAAGGCATAAAAAAAATTATCAAAGAATAATGTTACAGACTGTCACTCAGCTTGATACACAAAAGGCAGTCAAATTAAAACAACATTGGCTTAGAAAATTCAACCATTAGAAGGCAATGACACCACCAATATCAATGAAAACGAACACTTCCTATCAGGCCCAAAGTCGTATGAAGTTTTTGACAATGTAAAAGGAGACTTTTAAGTCGAACTTGTACTCATTTTCCATAAAACACAGCCCAGCATTTTGCACCTGGGGTGGGTTGACCTTGGCTGGCTGCCAGGGGCCCACCAAGCCACTTTATCACTCCCCCTCCTAAACAAGATGGAGGGGAGAAAATACAACAAAAAGCTTGTGGATTGAGATAAAGACAGGGAGATCACTCAGCAACTATCCTCATGGGCAAAACAGACTTGACTTAAGGATAATAATTTAATTTATTGCCAATTAAATAGAGTAGGACAATAAGAAATAAGAACAAATCTAAAACCAGCTTCCCCCCATCCCTGCCTTCTTCCCACGCTAAACTTCACTCCCAACTTCTCTACCTCTTTCCCCTTCAAACAGTGCAGGTGTATGGAGAATGGGAGTTGCAGTCAGTTCATAACACTTTGTCTCTTCCACTCCTTCTTTCTCATGCTCTTTCCATGCTCCGGTGTGGGGTCCCTCTTATGGGAGGCAATCCTTCATGAACTGCTCCATCATGGGTCCTTACCATGGGGTACAGTCCTTCAGGAATGGACTGCTCCTGTGTTAGTCTCCCAGGGAGTCACAGGTCCTGCCAGAAAACCTGCTCCAATGCAGGCTCTTGATGGACTGCAGCTTCCTTCAGGGCATATTCATCTCTGGCATGGGGGCCTCCATGGGCTACAGCATGGATATCTGCTCCACTGTGGTCCTCTGTGGGGTGCAGGGGGACAACCCGCGTCACCATGGTCTTCACTATGGGCTGCACAGCAATCTCTGCTCCAGCACCTGGAGCATCTCCTCCCCTACTTCTTCACTGACCTTGATGTCTGCATAGTTGTTTCACACAGTTTCACATATTTTCACTCCTCTCTGCCAACTGCTGTTGCACAGTGTTTTTTACCCTTTCTTAAATATGTTATCACAGAAGTGCTACCAATGTTGCTGATTGGCTCTGCTTTGGCCAGCAGAGGGTCCACCTTGGAGCCTGCTAGAACTGGCTCTGTCTTACATGGGTGCAGCTTCTGACATCTTCTCACAAAAGCCACCCCTGCGGTCCCCCCATTATGGTAATGCCTTGCCACATAAACCAAATACAGCATTAAAATAGAATTTTTCCTTGAGAGGATCTTATGCCTATTGATTGAACAATGTAATGATGAATCAAAACAGAAACGCTTTCATTTTCTCAGAAGAGTAGCCTAGACATACACATTCTATATTCATTATCAACTCTAGTGATTAATTTCTACATAATTGTGTTAGCAGGAATGGGTGTACTTTTCAGCAAGTTTTTAATAATTTGTATAACAGATACTTCAAAATAAATCACCTTCCTCATAATCAAAAGGCAAAGAAATTTTGTAACCTCTGAAATAGGCCTTTCCCTATCTTAACTCCAGCAGTGACCTGCTGTACTAGAGTCAACCATATCTCCACAAGAAATATTGTCTTACAGATGGAAAAGACAGAAAAGCATTTGTAGAAGTACATGTCAGAATAAGGAGCAAAGTGATGTATGTATGTCATCAATAATCTTCAAAATTTCAAAGCAGTTGCGGTCACAGGAAAAAAAAAAGGAAAAGGTGCTAACCACTGGAAGCTGCCTTGAGGTCTGATCAGAACACATCAGATTAAGAGGAGGAAAGTCATCTCAATGCACAACCCTAAGATAGAAACTGCTACCAGCCCCCAACTAACTATTCTTTGTGAGGGGTCGTAGTAAATCTTACAATATAAGTTTGATATTGTATACTATGCATAGAGGATAAACTGGCTCCACAGGACCCTAAACAAAATGGAAGGAATTGCAACCACAAAAAAAAAAAGTAAGTGAACAGAGGTACAATCTCAATTCTGTGACTGAGATCAAAATTGATATGAAAAAACATAGGAGGGAAAGACTGTTTTATATCTTGGACAATCATATGTGAGCATAGTTGCTTGATTAGGCTACTTTGTTCGTTTGCGACACTCCTGAAACAAAATCCATGCATGATGATGAACTTGTTACTGATTTGATAACAGTGGACAACTAGTTTTACTGCTTTAGATCTATGAGATGTGTTGATCCTTTGATCAGGTAGTTATTGCTCTGTACCACAGAGAAAATAATAAGTTTTCTACCAAAAAGCTGGTAGAGGAAGCCTCTGCATATATGGGGAGCTGTCAGAGATCCTGCAGCTGGAATGTCTGCAGCTGGAAATAATCCACAGGTATAAAGAAAAGCCTCAAAAGCTCATTTGGGTGAATATAGCTTTCCATAGAAACCAGGTTGTTCCATCTTTAGCAAATATAAGAAATATCTTCACTGTTGTATCTTGTCAAAACAAGCTTTTAAGGATGCTTGTAGCAATTTGAACTACTTGTTAATCCAAACATATTAGCACACTTTCCATTCACTTTGTCCTACAGCAGCAATAAAAAATACCTTTTTCAATATTAAGATTGTTGTGGCAAGGCAGCCAAAAAATAACAACTATGATAATAGTACATTTGAGACAGAGGCAATGTTCCCATATTTAGAACAATGCATAATATATCCTCTTCCTTGAAAAATGAAATGTTTTGTTTAGAGTTAAATGAAAATTGTTAGTGAATCTGAAACCTTTGTTTTGTTTTTTTTTTCCTGAGAAAAGTAAACATTATTTTTTGTCTGTGTTTTGCTTCAGCCAGCAAAATAAAAAGAACTTAATTACTCAAACGTTTGCAAGTATTTTTTCCTTAAAAATAATAAAAAAGTTGGAATATGTTCTAACTTAGCATAGCTGACAAATGTATGTTTTGTTGTCATCTCTTCAGAAGTTACCTTAAGATATGCACTTCAGGGCATTCTCTAGTGACAGAGATTGTAGGGGGGTTTTTGTATGTGTATGGTTGGACTCGATCATCTCAAAGGTCCTTTCCAACCATGAAGATTCTATGATTCTATGATTCTATGATATTTGAAGTAATAAGTTGTACCAGTTTGTGAAACAGTTTTCAGATCCCCTCTAAAATTTGTGAAACACTGAAGTGATTTCTGAGTGATATTTTTTAAAGTACTAAGAGCAGTAAGGCTCCCACCTCTAATGTCATGCATTTAGATGCTACCTATTGTTTGTAGAGTATCCCACCATGTTTTTAAACTTCTTTCTGACAGTAAATTTCTGATTATGATGTTGTGATGGTGCGCTCCACCGCCAACCCAACCTTTATCTCCCGTAACCCTGCACAAGTGATAATCACACATGATGGTTATAATGGGTGCATCTAGTCATCTTTGCAGCCACCCTTTCAATACTGGAACATGGTGATAACGACTCCCCTAAGCCTCTTTTTCTCAAGGCTGAACAAGACCAGTTCTCTCAGCCTTTCTTCATATGGAAGGCTTCCCAGTCCTGGGATCATCTTTGCAACCCTTCTCTGGACCCTCTCCAGCCTGTCCACATCTTTTTTGTACAGCAGGGACCAAAACTGAACACAGCATTTCAGGTGTGGCCTAACAAGCATTGAGTAGACTGGGATAATGATTTCCTTATCTCTGCTGGTGATGCCTTTGTTGATGCATCCTGTTGTCTTGCTTTGCCACAGCAGCACACTGTTCACTCATATTGAGCTTGTTGTCCACCAGGACCCCCAGATCCTTTTCCACAGTGCAGCTCCCAAGCTGAGTAGATCCCAGCCTGTGCTGCACTCCTGGATTATGTTTGCATAGGTGCAAGACCTTACCCTTGTCCTTCTTGAACTTCATAAGGTTCTTGTTCGCCCACTCTTCCTATCCAGGTCTTCCTGTAGGGTGGCTCTCCCTTCCAAAGTATCCACTTCCCCACTCAGTTTGATATCATCAGCAAACTTCATCAGGGTACACTTGACCACCTCATCCAGATAGCTTATGAAGATATTATTTCCTTCCTAATACAAATCCAGATATCTCTAAATCAAACAAAATCTAGGCAGACCTGTACAGGTGACTCTCATTTCAATGGAGAATTTTAAAAAATATGTATGTTCTATGAAATTCTGGAAAACTTAAAATTAAATGTTGATTCAATGTCTGTCATTCCTTATTTCTCAGGGAATAGTTTCATTTGCCCCACAGATGCCTGTTTTAGATAATATACATATTAATGTGAATTGTACATGAAAAATCCTGCAAGTTCATTAAAATTGTTTAGAGCCAAACCCTCCACTGGTATGAATTAATAAATTGCAGGAATTAGAATTACATTTATTGACATGGATTTGAATCCAGAGAGCTATTTGGAAGAGAACTTTCCCTTGTGTTTATTATCTCAGCAAGCTGAGCATATTTTTCCTTTGATACTACATGAGCAATATTTAAAAGAGAAAATCCCATGGAAATTGTGTATGCTGTGTTGCAGTCTAAGGCTGAAGTCCATGCTATCCAGCCTTTAGCCTTTGTCTGTGTATAGCTCAGCAGGAAGCGTAATACAGACAGCAAGCCTACTCCTACTGGTCGTCTGCCTCTCCAGCCCCAGAGGAATAAGCTGATGAATGGGTGAATTGATCTGGCAGTGATAGCATATGTCAGCTGCCATAGGACCAGTAGATTGCAGCCTATTACATGACGGACACAAGTAAGGAGCTGGTTGCTACCACCACAGATATTCATCCAGCTGTCTGCACTGGTGGAGTCCTTAAGAAAATTTCCACTGGGATGCCAGTGTGAAAATTTGGGTATCAGTAAATCAAACATTTTGGGTACAAGCTGTATGGCCACACACAAGTAATTTTTACCTATTTCCGCCTTATCTACTGTGTCTGTTTATACTGGAAATGGTTTTGGTGTAGGACTTCATGTTCTTTCTTCCTACAGTGTAGTATCTTGTAAACAATAACAAATATTTTTTAAAGATACTTATATTCTAAATAAAGATAATAATAAAAAAGACAGCTCAAAGTATTTTGATGGAGATAACTGGCCACATACACCTGAGCACAAAAATGGGAGCTTAAAAGAATTTGTCTTCTAATTGAAGTATTACCAGCTTACTGGAAGTTGTCTTTTTGGCAGCATGACCTACCTTTCTTTGAATTACAGTACCATAGTATGTACAGTTTGCTGCTTGTTTCTCTAAAACATCTAGACCCAGGCAGAAGGAGCTGCTTCATTCATTCTGAATGGCTTTGTTTCATAAGTTACTAGAATCTTCTCATATTAATGTGAGGTTCTGGTGTGCATACTTCAGAGGGGAGCCAGGTTTAATGAGGAAATATCTTGTAAAATATTGGATACTTTCACAATATCAGCCAACCTTCTAGAGCAGATATATAAGCTGTATAGCCACTGTGCTTCAATTTCTGTCTTAACATTTTTGTCACAGCTGTTCAAAATGTTGATGAAACAAATTCATAAGTAGCTGTAGCAGCTACCTAGAGCTGCATTGACATCAAATCTTCCTGCAGGTAGATAAAAATAAAAAGAAAACAGCCAAGAGGAAGACATCAAATAACTAAAAATTCTGTAAACCATTACTGGTTACTCCAAGCATGCATAAATAATAATTAGGATATTTTATAAGTGTTGATAATATTTCTCCACTTTGAAGGGCTGCTTGAAAAATATGTATCTTAAAAACATTAGCTTGTGACTTCTAAATTCCACTAGCAGGTTTATTTAACTCAAAATATATGGAAAGGAAGCAATATATATTAATAATAGCTACAAGAAAAAGTATATTGAGGATTTTGTGGAAAATGTTGTTATATCAGAGTTAGTGACCTTGAACAGACCATGTCTGCTCTATTAGGGGCCTCATACTCAGGGGTTGAGCAGCCCGTATGTTACCATGAGCAGCCGCTGTAGGGGAACCTGCTGGAGCGCCCAGTGCCTGCTAGTGCTGCGCTGGTGGATGTTGTGACGGAGATCTTCCTGTCAGAAGATATATGGTTTTCTTTGTTACACAGAATAAAAGGCACTACTGTACAGGGAGAAGACTGAACCTCTCCTCTGTGATAACATATTCAAGAAGGGGAAAAAACTGCTGTACAACAGCAGATGGGAGAGAGGAGTGAAAATATGTGAGAGACACGACTATGCAAACACCAAGGTCAGTGAAGAAGAAGGGGGAGGAAGTGCTCCAAGTGCCAGAGCTGAGATTCCTCTGCAGTCCTTGGTGAAGACCATGGTGAAGAATGTCCCCCTGCAGCCCATGGAGGTCCATGGTGGAGCAGATATCCACCTGCAGCCCATGGAGGACCTGGTGGTTCGGAGCAGGTGGTTACACCCAAAGGAGGCTGTGACCCCGTGGAGGGCTTGTGCTGGAGCAGGCTCCCGGCAGGACCTGTAATCCTGTGGAGAGGAGCCCACCCTGGAGCAGGTTTGCTGGCACTAGTTGTGACCCCACTGGGGAGCCAGGATGGAGCAGTCTGTTCCTGAAAGACTGCATCCTGTGGAGAGGACCCGTGTTGGAGTATGTCGTGAAGAACTGCAGTCCACAGGAAGGACTCACGTTGGAGAAGTTCATGGAGGACTGCCTCCTGTGGGAGTGACCCCATGCTGGAGCAGGGGAAGAGAGTGAGGACGAAGGAGCAGCAGGGACAGCGTGTGATGAACTGAGCATAAACCTTACACCCCATCAGCCTGTGCTGCTTGCGGACAGGAGGAGGTAGAGAAATAGGGAATGAAATTGAGCCTGGGAAGAAGTAAGGGGTGAGGGGAAAGTATTTTAAGATTTGTCTTTGTTTCTCATTATGCTTCTCTGATTTGATTGGTAGTAAATTACATTGTTTTCCCCAAGTCAGGTCTGTTTTGCCTGTGATGGTAATTGCTGAGTGATCTCCCTGTCCTTATCTGGACCCAGTAGCCTTTTGTCATATTTTTTTCTCTCCCTGTCCAGTTAAAGGGGGGGAGTGATAAAGCAGCTTGGTGGGCACCTGGTCTCCAGCCAAGTTCAACCCACAACAACCCTAGTACTAGGTCGACTTTGTGGCTATAGAGGTCTGTGGACGGTGGAAAAGGCAGATGTTGGAGGAAAAAAACAATGAAGTAAAATAGCTTAAGATTGAAGATGCGAATATCCCAATTGGAATGCAAATAAATTCTGTGTTAAAAAGGAAGGAACAAAAAAATGCACACAGTTGGAGACTGAATGCTTAATTCAACATACTAGTTTTAGACTGATGTAATGTCTTTTGTATGAGCGGCATCATGCTGACATGAAAGTGTAATAATGAAGGTTAAACCTCAAGCATGAAATCTGACTGTGACAAAAATGTCCTAGAAAATTTCGCATAATGCTTGCAAAAAGTTCCATTTTCAAAAGTGCCCAAATCATTAAGAAGCCCAGTTCTATTTGCTTCCAAAGAAGTTCAGATTGTTTGCAAAATTACACTTAGTCTCAAGCTATTTGAACATTTTTAAAACTGTATGATCTATAATGCATTGCAATTAATGCATGGTGTATTCAGGTTATTTTCTTCAATGGTTAAAGTATGTTTTTCTGTGGGCTGAGCTCAGCTGCAGAGTTGAATGTTACTTTATTTGAAGAAAGTGTTAAAATAATTTGACTACAAATTTAAATTAACCCGTAAATGGTTGTAAATTGACCTGTCATATAAACCTGTTTGATTGGAAGTTGAATTAATGTCTGTCTTTTATATTTACATTAGAAAAAAAAAATCCACTTGTTGAATTACAATGGAGTAGATAATCAGTGATTTCTAAACATCTATTCACTATTTTTGAGCACCAAGCAGCAACATTTATACATTTTCCTCCCACACAAAGACATAAATATCCATTTGTCTCTCTGTCTTTCCATCCTTTCAGTTGTCTGTATCCCTCATTCTCACAGTTCTCAGCATCCGTGCTAACTCTGAATAGGTCTGAGGGCAGGAAGTCCACAGGATTATCAACTGAGATCTCAGGAATCATTCAAAAAGGATGACTCATGCAAATCAAAATCTGACTAGAGCCTAATGGTGCTACCTTTACACCCCAAGTTCAAGATAACTTAATCCTAGAATTTCTGGAAATATAAACCTGTTATTTTTACATTGTAAATATAGTGTGTGCCATTGCTTCACATTTTAAAATAAATAAATATGTATTTCTATGTTTTCTAAATATGGTTCATCTTTTTAATTACAGAATTAAAAACAGTCCAAAATATGCTGTGATTATATTATACAGTGTTGATGAGTACACTGGTAAAATCTGTAGATTAAATGTACAGGTGAAGAGATAGATGAAATTATCAGACAAGATCACTGGAATCTGTTGTGGTGAAGAACATTCTAGATACTATAATACAAATAATGTTTAACAAGCTTTCAGGTTTGCTTTCCTTGTTTTTTGGCTACAGCAGCGAAACAATGATCCAGGACCTTTGTTTCTGAAAGAGTTCATCCTTTTCCACCAAGTATTTCACAAGTGCAGACAAAGGTAAGAATCCAATCTTATAGCCCTTAGCTCATAGGTATCATCACTCACATCACTAGAAGAGCTAACATGCACAGTGATAAAGATGAAAACTTATGATCTTGTGTTTACATCATGAGTGTTAGTTACTTCAGAAATTTGAACTGAATTTTTTTACTTTGGTACTGCTAGAGTAAATGAATGTTCTGTGACAAACAAGTGGAATATCTTCATTAACTTGATTTGGAAGAATTAATGTTATTGAAAGGTTTTGATTACCAAATTTCTAGTTGTGCAAGGACTAAAAGACTGGAAATCTAAATTAAATAGGCGAAATAGATAACTAAATGTCCATTGCTATTAGAAATGTATAGCTGTATTCACAAGTGATGATTAATAAGATATAAATCAGAATAATTTATGCTATCTTGCATTTATGCAACTTGCTTGTTAGGGAATCTGAGTAAAATTTAAATTGTAAGCTGTTAGAAAAGACTTGAATGAAAAGTTTACATTAGTTTGGTCCTACCATAGATTAAAATTTCTCTTCCTTCTTGATGTGCAAATTACATCAACTTTTGCACATAGGTAGAGATCTAAAACAATATATGTATCTGAGTTTCTGACTTGCACTTCCTAAAGCCTCACTGCTAAGCTGGTGTCTGAAACAAATGAAGAAAATGTAAACACCATAGAAGGGTTTGTAAAAGGCATAGTAAGGTCAATAGAGAAGAGATGCTCTCTGAATATCAGCAAACAAGACACACGTGAAAATCTTACGCTTGTTTTCACCTTCACGTTATCAGAAAAAATATTCAAGTTAGTTGACATCAAAGAACGGAGGGAATTGTTGAACTGGAAAAGTTGCCAGTGGATTTCTTGCACATTGGTAGTTACCATTAAACTAACTTGTCAAGAAAGAGCGACATGATAAACTGACATAATTTGTTTTTAATTAGTATCACTGTTGCTATTAAGAAAAATGAAGGCCTGGAGAGAGCTCAAGAAGACATGAGCTATCCCACTGTAATTACCACAACTCCCAGCAGGGTACTTCTCATCTGATCAACACCACAGCAGGACAGCTGTCCTAGCATGCATCTATCTGCTAGAGTCATGGGGATAAAGCAAAGGTGCTGACTGATAAACGCAAATGTGCCTTTAATGTTTAAAGTATCTGAAATTTGCAGCTATACTTCATAATTTATATGTATCCTAATTGAAGAGGTACATTTGGGGTAAAGGACTAAAGGAGAAGTTAAATTTACGCAATATAAATATAAAAGAATTTTCTGGAGAAGACTTTTATTCCACCTAAATAAGCTAAAAAAATGTACTAGGTGATCGAATTGAAATGTCTATTTTACTTATTTATTTATTTTTGCATTACAGTGGTGTACTGATTTTGGCTGGGCTAGAGGTAATTTTCTTCATAGTAGCTTGCATGGTACTAAGTTTTGGATTTGTGATGAAAACAATGTTAATAACCCACCGAAGTTTTGGCCATTGTGAGCAGTGCTTGCACAGCATCAAGGCCTTTTCTCTTCCTCACAATTCCCCACCGGTGAGTAGGTTGTGGGTGCACAAGAAGTTGGGAGAGGACACAGTCAGGATAGCTGACCCCAACTGACCAAAGGGTCATATACCATATGATGTCATGCTCAGTGATAAAAGCTTTGCATTGGGTGAGGTGTGGGGAGAGGAGTTTGATGGGGTTACCATTGCTCAGGGAGTGGCTGGGCACCAGACTGATGGTGGTGAGCAACTGAGTTTTTTGCATCACTTGTTTTTCTTAGTTTTGTTTGTTTGGTTGGCTGGTTGGTTTGTTTTGTTTTTACCCTATTAAACTGTCTTTATCTTAACCCACAAGTTTTCTCATTTTTGCCCTCCCAATTCTCTCCCCCATCCCATTGTGGGGAAGTGAGTGAGCAGCTGTGAGGTACTTAACTATCTGCTAGGGTTAAATCGCAACAAGTGGCTTTCTATTTCTGCATTTAAATATGAGATAAGTTTTGTTCATTTTATTCAATGGACTTTAGACAATAACAACTTGACTAGTTACTTGTGTAGAGAGCTTAGAACAACACTGCCTTGTCACTGAATTGAGGAATGTCAGGGTTTAATGGTTCATTCAGTGGTTAACAGGGAAGATCTCCAAACCTACTCAATCACTTTCAAGGTTTCTTCAGTAAAGGGTGGTTCACTTGACATTTACTTTGCTTTTACTTTAGTTCTGTCATACTCTTACTTCACCCTACCTCTACTGTAACCTACTTTTGAGAAAGAGTTTCCTTTACATCAACCCACTGGAGCCAAAGCAATTTCTTTTCTGTTGGCTTTGCATCCAATTTGACAATGGAGAATGAAGCCATTATCTGTCCTGGATATTTCCTGCAATAAATGCTCTCCTTGTCAATCTTTAGGCTCCACAATGAGTTATTGTCACCTATGCAATGTCTTAGTATAACTGCAACATTTCTTCTATCTTGAGCATTAATAAACTCCTTGCATGACCTGATGCCATTATAATTTCATTTACATAATCTCAAAAATATTTCTGATAACTTTGTTCTTTCAGAACTTTTCAACAGGCTATTGATTCCTCTACAAATAATTAATTACCTTAAAATTCATAAACAAGCAGCTGTATTTGTAATTTTGTCAATAAAATTTAATATACTTTAATTTTGAAATGGCAATTAACTTTATAAAATTGGCACTTACTGTAGGTTTCAGTCCAACAGAATTTGAAAGAATATTATTTCATTAGGACTTTAATTAAAATGTGCTGGTGTAACCTCAAGGAGGGTCTTTTGCAAATACCTCTACTAGAACTGAGTTTGAAAGAGCAGAGGGGTGAAAAGTATTTGACATATTTTCAGCATTGTAGTTTCAGTAGTTATATTGAGGTAACCATGTTCCTACTTGGGCTAGGCTGATGGATTTTTTTAGAAAAGGAAAAAGGGATCATTTGTTTGACAAAATTGGTTGGCTGGGATTTTTCCCTAAGCAAAATAACTGAAAAAAAGTCATGCTGAATAGCCTATTGAACTCTATGTTAGCTTGCTAAAGAAAGTAATCTGAGGATTGGGCTGTTGAGAGTACCTGCCAAATGGAAGTGGAAGGCTGAGGCACAGTATGTTCCTACTCAGAAAAGACAGTAATCATGTATTCCACTTTCCTTCCATTTTTTTAAATGAATTTTTGCAGAATGCCTGTAACCACGATGATTTTTTGCTGTAATCCAGTCACAGTCTCTGCTCTGGATAGTCCTGAGCTATGTCTTGATAAGGAAACAAACATCCGTTGCAAAATTCATACAGGGAGCTATGCAAATGCACGGATGGTTATCCTCTCTCTAAGTGTACTTCTAGCCTGGCACAGAAATGTCTTCCTAGATCCAGAAATCTGTTCATGGGACTATTTTCTCCCTGAAAATAGAAACAGTGTTGCAATGGTGGAAATAGGTGCCACATCTGAGGGGCAATTGAAGATGTGAGCTGTTTCTGTGGAACATCCTCGTAAATTCTCATTTAAGAATTTAATTTGTTCATTATAAAAGAAAGACAGAAATAAGGAGACAGTGTTGGTTTTCTGGGAGGCAATGGGAAATCTTTATGGGGTGTGGAAAAGACAAATATTCTTATATTCCTATGGACACCAGAAAATAATACAGAAATTGAAACACATGCAGCAGTATCTGTCTATCAGATTCCAGTCTAAAATTCTCTATCAAGAGTTAAGGACCTGTTCTCCCTGCACAGTGTATGAAGACAATTAGTGCATGTTTACACAGATGAGCTTGGTATGATCTCAGGTACCCTCCCCCAAAAGCATAATTGAATTTAAGAGATTAAGAGTTTTTTATTTCAAGTGAAACAGAAATATTTCATGCTAAAATAATTACAAACTTCTAGAAAATGAATATATACCCTGAAAGCAGAAAACATGGCATCAGGATCAGAAATTAACTACTGATTTTTTTTTTCACTTCACCAAAATACACCACCTACATTATAAATGTTCTTGCCACAGGTGTGCAGCAGATGAAAAACAAACTGATTGTAGAGTATGGCATTTCTGTTTCTCTAATTCATCCAGGCTGTGCTGCTCACCTTGCATATTTATTGGAAAATTATGCAGGTTTCTACTGACAGATTAGCTACAGAAGCATTTAGGGACAAAATCTACCTCCAATTACCCTTCTGCAATCTCCCGAAGTCAGTGAGTCTGGTATAGCTTTAGTGATGAAAGAGTGAGCAGAATCTGGTCCAGTCTCATTATATCTGGCATAAGTGGAGCAAAACTGCTGAAGATTTACAGCTGAAGCTTGAAGCTTCATTCATGTTCAACTTCTATTTCAGCAGTCTCATGAAATCTGTAGGTGACAGGTTAGTTAAAGTGGGGAAGAAACATTTTCTTCAAGAATATGGCAAAATGCACATTGATTAAAACTGGGCAGAGGTTATATCTCTACATTTAACTGTGTTGCTGAACTAACACTTTTAGTTTATTAAGAGAAGCAAAAACCAAGTTGTGTAAGTCAGTTACCCTACTGAAATGTTTCCAATATTGGCTTTTATAAATCAGAGCACTAATTGGGATGTTTGGACACCTTAAAATTGTTTATCATATGAAAGGTCAGTACATCTTAAATGATTGGTTAAATGCTTTATTTTTCTTTCAGAACAATTTCATTAAGTCTTAGAAATCCTTTTATTCCTGTATATTCTACTTGGGACTGCACTAATCAAGCTAAAATAACCAGATCAAATATTAAAAAAAAATAAAGTAAAAGGATTAAGAAAGGACTGAGACCATTTTCTTGCCCCTTAAGGGCTTTGTGGGAGGATGGGATAATTTGCCTATCTTTCTGCATTTTCAAATCAGCAATGATGGAATGAACTGTAGATTGATGATCATGTCTTTGAGCAGAACACTTTATATTTAATTCTTTCATCAGTTTGTAGTAGCTAATTATGTGTGAGGAGTTTTATTCTTTGCTTTCAAAGACTTGTCAATGTGTGGGATGACAGTACTGAGGAACAGAAAAGTTCTTTTTAATTGCTCCCAGCACTGAACACTCCTTTGGGCATAGCTGGGATCCACGATAATTTTATTCTCATTGCCCCTGGCTATGCACTCACAGGGAACTGAAAGATCCCAGTCAACCCCACAGGTTGGTTTGCACATTTTCACAAAACTTTCAAGATACTGGTTCTGATTTAAAAAAAGAAGTAATAATAAATTACCAGCAATTTCAAGGCTTTCATCATCTATGTTATTGCACATGGTGTTTGTTAAGCAGCCAAGTACTGAAGTACTTCATGGTATATTCTCTATATTGAATTTTTATGCAGAGCCTACACTTCATGAGCACTTAATGTAAAGAATACTTGGCCTAATTTGCTAAGTTTGCAAATTATGCTTTCTTTGAGCCACCTTTGGGAATCGACAGTAAAGACAGAGAGTAACTGAATCACAGTACTAATAAAGTCCAATCTTGTCCTTCTATTTTCTTGTTATACACTTTAACTCAGGTCCCCCAGGTTTAGAAGTGAGTTACAAACCTTTGGATTAATTCTAAATATTAGTTTAGGATTGCACGAAGGATAATAATGTTAATTTCTGCATGCAATTTAGAGTTCTTTTGTACTATTGTTGCATGTAGCTTGCTTCATTTATCATATGCTGTGAAAAAAATTGGTAAATCAGCTCATTATGAACTTCAAGGCATCAGATTAGCAACAGAGTTCTTCTGATGTGTTATACCTACTGCAGATGTTTGCTTCCACATGATGGATTCAGGAGAAGGCTAAAGATATAGTACTGTTAAACTGCACGGAGAAGACTCCAGTTAGTACAGTTATATGAAACATCAAAACTGTAAGAAGATGTACAAGTGTGCAGCCATTCATCTGCAAAGACATTCCTGTTATTTAAACATCCGTTCTCTGGCCAAAGAGTGTTTAATTCTACTATGGAAAAGGAAATAGACAAAGCAAGTGGGTTAGGAAATAATTGAAAGAGCCTAGAGTCTGGTAGGTAAGGCAGTCTCCTGAAAGACAGCAAATGCAGATTTCAGTTCCTTTGAACAAAAAAGGGATTGTACTTACCAGCAAGCTATAGGATAAAAAAAGGCCAAGGCCACATCGCCACTATCTGTGTTTCATCTTGTTTAGAGTCCTACTGGTAGCTTCAAAGGGAGTGGAGAAATCAGTGATGAGACAATTCCCCATGGGGAGAGGTTTTAGAAATTTATTTATGAAGAAGACAGAAAGTCTGAATTATCTAGTCAGCGGGAGAGACTGAGGAAGGGATTTAGATGGATTATGGATGCTGAACAGACTCTATTAAGGGTCTTAAGGATGTACATCATGTACAGGAGAACAGGAAGAAAGAATCAGATCGTAAGGATATCTCATATAAATCCCTCTTCAGAATCTTCTTCCAAGTCAGCATTTTCAATAAAAGCTTTTCAACTGTTTATGGGAACTTCTGAATCTACTTATCCTAACCTGGAGCATCTTGGTGGTAACATGCACCTGCAACCTGTTATTCTGTTATGCTGCAAACTGTTAGCTGTGTATCAAACAGACTGAGATGTTCTTATCTAAATCTATACCATTGCTTTTTTCCTGAACCTTACCAATGCTAAAAGAAACTTTGACCGTTCCATACCCAACAATTTGCTGAAAATGTCATGTTTAAAGTTCATTATACAGACTACTTGTGTAAAAACAGTATTTGCAGCAAGATAATTTCAGGGAAGGAAACAAACTGAAGGTGGTAGTGGAGAAATAAATTAGCAAATATCAATAGAGTTCTTTCAAAGAGAGATCTTTCTACTGGAATTTGGGGCTAAAAAGACTCTCAAGACTCCCTCTTGTACTCTTGGTATAGGGTAGATTCTCATAGCAGTTCTGAGAGCTGAAATGTAAAACAAATTGAAATGCTGTTTGCCCAAGAGCTAGTATTAAATGTTATTTGCACTTGCTTTCATTTGTTCCCCTGGGACTTTGCTTTTTGTTTCCAACACCTGAGTCTGTATTTGTGTCATTTTAATTACAAGGCAAATACTGGCATTGTAGTACATGGAACTCAATGGGCAAATCTGCAGTCTCAAAACACATCTCTGTGGTATATTGACAGTGATGTGTCAGGGCATGGTGGGGGGCAGTGCCTCCCTGGGCCTGGGCACCAGCAGTGCCGGGGGCTCCCCTGGGTGGTTTTTGTGGTTTACTGCCAGGCCAGCAACTACGACCTCGCAGCCATCTACTCACTTCCCACAATGGGATGGGGGAGAGAATCAGAAGAGTAAAAGTGAGAAAACTAGTGGGTTGAGATAAAGAAAGTTTAATAGGTAAAGCAAAGGCCGTGCATACAAGCAAAGCAAAACAAGAAATTCATTTATCACTTCCCATCAGCAGCCAAGTGATCAGCCATCTTGAGGAAAGCAGGGATCCACCACACATAATAGTGACTTGGGAAGACAAAACACCGTAACTGAACATCCCCCCCCTTCCTTCTTCTTTCCCAAGCTTTATATTCTGAGTATGGCATCACATAGTATGGAATATCGCTTTGGTCAGTTGGGGTCAGCTCTCCTGGCTGTGTGTCCTCCCAACTTCTTGTGCACTCCCAGCCTACTTGCTGGCAGGGTGGTGTGAGAAGCAGAAAATTCCTTGACTGCTTAGCAACAACCAAAAACATTAGTGGGCTATCAACACCATTCTTTTCCGAAATCCAAAACACAGCACTATACCAGCTACCAGTAAGAAAGTCAACATCATAGCAGCCAAAACCACAACAGTGGGTCAGGGCAAGGCCTGACACCCAGGGCCTGCCCCATGTCCCAGCCAGGAGAAGGGCAGCCAGGGGCACTGGGACAGCCTCAGCCTTGGGCATCGGGCACCTACCTGGGGATGGCACCGACGATGTGTGCATCAGTGGGTAATGGGTGCAGGCCCAGGGAAGCTGCAACTTGATGGCAACCACTGCTCAATCTGGGCCTTGTGTCAAAGCCTCGTCCGAGAGCAGCTGCCTTGTTAAAGGAAGTCAGTGATAACAGCATCGTCCTACCTTTTTTTTTTTTTTTTAATGAAAGTTACACCTGCAAGATAGCGACCTAATCCCTTGGGTTTTTCCACTGCATTCAGTGTGATTAAATTATGGATTGATTTGCTCCATAGTCTTCTTATCAGTGTATTCTGCTCACGTTAAATTCACAGTAAAACTTCCACTTCCAGTGCTTGTGTTCTGTTTTATTGATACAGTACTCACTACCTAGATTTCTTTTGGAGCTCTGGAGGCTCCATCACTGCTGGATTTTATCCCATTAGATAAAAACCTGCTTGGAATTTTTTAGTATCACAGCTCTTATCTTGACAAGTAGGTGACCTACGAAGGCCCCTCATCTCCACTTTCAGAAGATGCACCAGTTCTGAAGAGGAAGGAAGGGGATGCACACAGTCGTGCACGCACCTAGCTCCTTGACACTTTGTGTCCATATAGTGATAGAAAAAGGTAGGGAAGCTGTAGGTTTGGTAAGTTCCTCAGCTCACCTTTCTGTTTCTTTATTCCTACTTACATCCAATCTGTGAAAAAGTGAATTAGCCATATATTGAATAGGGAAAACTATCAGTTGAAATCATTGGGAGTATATACAATTTACACCAGCTGGGGAATCTGCCTCAGTGCGTTTCAACATTTGACAGAAAAAGAAGCAGTTTGAACTGCAAGTGTTTTCATATGCTGCTATGCTTACCTCCTCAGATATTTACATTTTGGGCAATTGAATTAATTGCCTGGAAAAGACCACTCTCAAAACACACACAGCAGGTGCTTCTTCAACTTAGTTTACATTAATTGCTTTCTTTGCTGCTTCAAGAGTCAGCAACGCGCAATATTTTACAATTAACCTGTCTTGTCACAGTGGCTACTAGGAGGATCTTGTTTATCCAGGATGCCAGTGACTGCTGATGTAATTGGTCTTGTAGCTAAGGAAGAGGGCTGGGACAGATCTAAGTCTGCCTGATTCAGATCCCATGCTGAAAAACACATTGACTGGACAGGTAAACTAGAGGTTTGTAGATCAGTGTTTCCTCCCAATTAAAAGAGTGAATAAGACCAGGTTCAGTGAAAAAGATCAGATGGCTATTGATTCAACTGCAGTCAGTCCATTTAGATGTAGATATGAAGTCAGCGGAGATGCAATTAAACCAGCTATAATGTATTCTACCAACTATATGGGGTTTACAGATACCTATCTGAGATGACAGTTGCAAAATGATTGCTAATCTGTAATTTACATAATGCAAACGAAGTGTCTAGTTTCTGTATCTTTGGTTTTGTGGCATTTTTTCCCTGATGACAGGCTGCAAATTTGAACCCTGCTATATTCACTGACTAAACTGTATGATTCAGCATGAGTCAGTATGTGGGTATCCACTGCTGAGCTTTACAAGTTCCTCCTGTTTCTACACTCCCTTCCACTAAAAAAAACCAAAACCAAACATAAAAACAACCAACCAACTAAAAAAACTCCAAAAAAGCAGGGGCAAATGACAACTGAAGCAGCAGAAACAAAATAGTTGTCTGAAGTGACTTTTTTATTTCTAAAAATGAAATTAGAGATCTGTTATTATAGACCTTAGAGAGATCATCCAGTACAGAGATCCATTATTTCAAGAAAGTATTTAACCCTGTGCTTTCCTTTTGTGTGTATTTCTCCTTGCTGACCTCAGTGACATACAGCCATGCATTTGAAATGCAGATAAATCTGATTGTTTTGTTGGAGAAAGATATGCCTTTTAATGGAGGTCTTGGTCTCAAATAAACATTTGTTATTTTTTATTTCTTAGAATAGTGCCTGATTGAGTGTCTGTTTAAGGGTATCCAAAGATGTGTGTAATGAAGGTTTATGGTTGTTTTCAACTGTACACTTCAATTATGATTATTCAATTGTTTCCTGTAGGGGAGAACTCCAAATAGATTTGATGATAAGGAAGTGTAAAAGAGGCCAATTCTGAGCGTGAAAGATGAGTAAGCCTTTTAAAAGCCTGACATTTGAGATGTGTAGGCTCTTTAAAAACCTGTGTGTGGGTATACCTGGCTCAGCCTTATCTGACCAGAATAATGGATATTTTGTAAACATATATTGATAAGAAAAAAGCAAAAACAAACAAACAAACAAAAACTTTTCTAAAATAATTTCAGTATAGCAATACTGCAGACTTAATGGCATAGAAAAAATTCTCCTCTCCCAAATAAAAGTTATTTGAAGTGTGGACTTGAGATGTGGTTATCATAAAGTTCACCATTTATAAGTTCATAAGAAAAAATATTCTCTTTCTACCAAATCTGTACTGTTAACCTAAAGGTTTTTGCTGGGGGTGGGGGGAATGTACAGGAGGGCAAGGTGTCAGTTGGTGACCTAAAGACCTAAATGTCAGTGGCTTCTTTTTTTTCCTAAAAAAACTAGTCACTTTCCATTCTTTGTGGTGGTGTTTTCAATTTTCCAATACAAATAGAATTCATAATGGAATTTAAGTTAAAGAAATATCCCAGTAGTGAAGAAACTTCATTTTAAAATGAAGTTTACAAGCCAATTCTGATCTCCGCTTCCACAGCTTTTAAACTATTGTAAGGGGGTTTTTAACCTCAACAAAGGTGTAGATAACTAATCAGAAAATCTGCACAGTGTTAAATATTAAACAAAAAATGTTAAGTTATCTAAAAGCTATCAACAATGTGCTTAGCTTTTTTCCTGTTAATTTTGTGTTGAAAAGAATCTGCTCAGGTAATGGAAGTGATAGTAGATCAATTTCACATGCTTTTGAAAACGCCATTTCAGATGTTTCATCAAAATTTCAGTTTAGGTTTCATCATAATTCCGAAGTTTAAGTTCTCCCCTGCCAAAAGTTTAGAGATTATGCTCAAATATACCACTAAAATAAAAGTTTTCAAAATACATTTCTTTCAAGGTCTTGGTTTGCAAAACAGTTTGTGTTTGAGCCTTCCAGACTGTATCAGGTACAAGGGAATGGAGTGATCCATCAGAAGGATGTCATAATGAACTAAAGGAACACTTGTATGGTTGAGAACCAAAGTCAGTCCTGGGAAGGTAATTATTTCAATAGATTGTCTGCTGATGATTGCTCATGGCTTGTTGGTGCTGGAAATGTAAGACACAAACTGAGCCACCAAAGGAACCGTAGGTTAAGAGATGTTTCAGTTAGCTCTTACTGAATGTAGGAAAAGTGTTAGAAGAATTAAAGACAAAAAATACCAAAAATTACTTGCTGGTTGTGGAGGTTTTCAAAACTCACCTGGATAAAGCTCAGAGCAACCTGATCTAATGTTGAATCTGACTCTGCTTTGAGCAAACGATTAAACCAGGTAATCTCTACAGATTCCTTTCAAGCAAAATTATACTGTGATTCTATTATTTTCTGTTTTCTTGAGCCTGTTGGAACTTAGTTAGTCTTTCCAGTCTAAATGATTGTTTATAGTTGGACTGGTTTTGTCCAAGATGGAGGGGTTTTTTTCTTCATAGCAGCCCGTATGGTGCTGTTTTGAATTTGTGACCAAAACAGTGTTGACAACACAGGTATGTTTATATTATTGTTGAGCAATGCTTACACAGTGTCAGGTTCTTTTCTTCTCTTCACGCTGCCCTGCCCGTGAGTAGGCTGGGTGTCCACAAGGAGTTGGGAGGGGGAACACAGCTGGGACAAATGACCCAAACTGACCAAGGGGATACTCCATACCCCATAATGTCATGCTCAGTAATAAAAGCTGGGGGAAAGAAGTAGGAAATGGGGACATTCAGAGTTAGGACATCTGTCTTCCCAATTGACCATTACGTGTGATGAAGTCCTGTTTCCCTGAAAGTGGCTGAACACCTGCCTGCCAATGGGAAACAGTGAATGTATTCCTTCTTTTGCTTTGCGTGCATGCACAGCATTGCTTGCCATATTAAACTGTCTTTATCTCAACCCACGAGTTTTTCTCACTTGTACCCTCCAGATTCTCTCCCCCTTCCTGTTGGGGGGGAGTGAGAGCAACTGGGTGGGGCTCAGCTGCCTACAGGGGTTAACCTTTATTTACATTCCAAAAAAACCCCCTTTGAAACACATACCATCCTGTGGTTTCTTGTGTAAAGGAGATCCATACATAACAGTGACTTTTTGTAGAGCTGTTACTGTGATAAGACTAGAACTACTGTTTAGTACCACTGTTTGCCACACGATAGCTTCATAATGACAAAATCATCTTCCTGCAACAATAACACACATACTAACCACTACAGTTAATTACAATAAAATGTAAGTATATTAATGTATTTCATTTCAAGAAGTACTGCCCTTCTAGGAAAGACCTATTTCAATTATGAAATATATAACCACCAGGAGTCCACAATATTATAACAACTATTTTGCCTATTTTTATTTTAATAAGCAGGTTGAGAAACTTTGATTCAAAATAGTTTAATTATTCTGAAGCACTTCTGGAAACAGAAGAAATGGTAGTTTAAGTTCTTTGCAGGTTGATGTGGCACTGCTGGAAGCTATTGTAATTGGTAAATCTGCAAAAGCATTTTTAAAGTTATTTTCCTCATCTTCAGTATACTACAGTTTATTACTGAGTCTATTATTTATGCACTCCCTTGGGCCATTTAACATTTGCTTCAGTTAATGAGAATCTTCATCTTAATTAACCATACTGAAATACCCTTTTCCTCCCCTCCCCCACAAAATGAATCAAGCCCTCAGAATTATAGACCAGAATAATATAATTTTGGAGTTATTAAAAGCAAATTCTTTCCTTTGCATCATTTTGTATTATCATCAAAGCTTCTTGAAGGACACTTAGTGAAATTTCGTATATTGTGCATATCTTAATTAAAAACATAAGCTAATATTAAAAGACACTGAATGATTCAAAGTAAAGTCCATGTGAAGGTCTTGTGTTAATGATAATGAATTTTTTTGATTTATAGAAATTCAGAATGCTATTGCACAATATTAAGGTCAAAGTTGCAGAAAAAAGTTTCAGATCACCTCTGTATAACTATGAAGAACTGTACCCATATTATGCATGATCATAACCCTTTAGTTCAGTTCAATTGAACCATGTCCTCTGAACAAGATTCTAGTGAAGTGAAAACAAGTTTAGCTTGCCATTCAGAAGAGCATGGTAACCTTTTGCCCAAAATCTGATCAACCAGAAACCTATTAAACGCATAGAGTCATTTTTATTTAGAGAAAGCAAAATTACTTCTGCTGTATTTTCATAAGAAAAGACAAACCTTAAAAAATGCATCAAGTTCTCTGCTTTTGTTTGACAGAAAAACAAGGAAAAGCTTTCTCCAGTAAAATTTTATAACTTTTACCTACTGCATGAATAGCATCAGCTTTTGTCCTCCAAATTATGAGCATGACAATGATATAAGTATGTAGAGCAAAAATGCTGAATTTGGGATACTGATATTTAAGTCAGAATATGAGTTTTGAGTTATTTCGCGAAGTCATAAATAAATGTTGTCACTTCCCTCCCTGCCCTCCTCTCTTCCTTCCTATCTCCTCTTCTTGCCTCCAAATTCTGTAATCTTTGCTCAAATACAAAAGAAGAACTCATGTTTAGGACAATTCTTTTCTGTCTACCTTTGTTTAAACACTACAGTGAAAGCAAAAGGCAAGGGCTGCACAGTGACTTACACTGATATTTATTGTTATATCCAGTCCAATACAGGTGTCCTTTTACAACACTTCCAAATATTTTGAGCTCAAAGAGAGACTGTTTTCTTACCTTTTGCACCAGTTTCAAACAAACTGTACCGCTTAGTATACTGATGCAAGAAGAATTCAGGCTTCTTATATCTGCTGGTGGTGGCTCTCTTTCTGGGCTATTTATCTGGAGAAAGGTCATGACAGCATGCTGGGGCGTCTGAGAAATTCTGTGATCCCATACAAGAAGCTGCAAGAATGCAGTCTAAATTCATGTCCTGTATTCTGCTGTGCAGTGAATTTTGCCTTCTCTGCGTTAATCTTCCTAATCACCAATGCACTCTGTGTAAGTCTAAAATACTGGAAATATGGTACAGCTGGTGACAGTGAATTTTTTTTTTTTTAATGGCAGTATGCTATTAATTGGTGAACTTTTGACCTTGTGGGTCATTTTCTACCATCCAGTACTTCTGTCTGGCACTATTTTAAACCATTTGAGTTGTTGGGGCAGGAGAGGACAGTTTGTTTGCTTGTCTCCTTACTGTGTTTTTCCTTGGTAGCTAGACTGGAATAGAGGGCAACAGAAATGTTAGAGGAATGGTATAGCAGGGTACATCTGAAGAGAAGGGATGGAGGAGAGACATGAGTTTTCTCAAACTTCTATTACTTTTACCCAGATGCCCTGTGGTACATGCCTAGTTCTGCAATGTGTATAGGGTGACACCAGGGGAGGTGAGCCTACACCAAGGACTGGGTAAGAGAGGCATGTCTAGGGGTGACTCATGAGGGGAAATAGGCGCAAGGTAAAGGGTAAGTTCTGTGTCTCCTGTTTGGTGTGCCAGACTTAACAGATCTGCTGTGTAAGTATGTCTGAGGTGTGACTTTTTGTCCAGTAAAGAAATTCCAATGAAGTACATTTTGCCTGACAGCTGACATATCACAGCATCATAGCAAGCGATTTTACTACTGCATTTGTTCAGGATTTGGTGTGGGAGGAATATTCTATTTCTAACTTAGGGAATTACTGTATGTAGCAGAAAACCTGCATAGCTGTATTGTATAACCTAAAAGGCAGATAATGATAAATGTAAGTATTTGTATTTGCTTTCCATAAGATACATGTTTTTTAAAGGAAAATACAGAGATATGCAAGAGGGGGAAAACAAGAATCTGCTAAAGAATTAATTCATTTAAATTATAGCAATAAATACTGTTATTCTGTAAAATGAATCAAATTGTTTAATTTGGCTGTAATTTTGAAGATTAAGGAGCTTGCAAGCAGTGATGTGAAGACATTAAAGTACATCACAAATCTTTCATGTACTTTTTAATAGCACATTATTAGCTAGTCTTATCAGAGAATGATGTCAAGGGTGCCTATTATTTATTTTATACAATAATAGTAACAATGGTTTATGTTGGATTTGTCTGTGTGATATAATCTGATATTATGGAACAAAAGGTAACAGAACTCATGCTCAGAAACTGAGCCTGTGTCCAGCATTCTGCAGATACAATCTGTCCACATACTCCTGTATATTCACAGAATATTCTTTGTTATTTCAAGTATAATCCAAAGAAAAGATCATGAGAAGGCCACATAAAATTATACAAAAAATTGTGAGTTGTGCAAGTGTTGGAGTTTTTTCTTAGAATTATTTTGTACTGATAAAAAATGAGTAATTCACTACAATGCAAACTAAAAAGAGTGATAAACGATGATAATAACTGTAACACAGTAGGTACTATTTTGTGATAGGACCCATCAGCAGTAAGCTTCAATATTTTCTCACTTCTTTAAAGTTACTTTGAGAGGAATGAAGCTTTTGGTGATAAAGTGTAAGAGATAGCATGTAAGTTAGTACATCCGTGAACATTTGTAGCAATAACTTTTAGAATGCACATCCATAGAAGTCCATCTCTTCGATTTTGAAGACAAAAGCTTTTTCAATGCATTTCCTCCTCTGTTGTGATGACTTTTGCATACTCTGTGGCCATTTCCATAATAGACTACTTAGCCTGACTTTTCATTTTTATTTCATGATATCTTAACTGCATTACATTTTATATTTCTTGAGGCATATGTGGAAAAGCTGGAGAGAGAAAAAGGACCGATTCATTACCATAAGCCTATTACTCATTCCGTGCCTTCTTAATAGTGTCTGCCTGTATCAAAACACCAAGGGACATCACTTTGTAAAACTGAATTCTTATTTGTTAGTTTGTTTGTTTGTTTGTTTTCTCAAGCAAGCATTCATTGACTTTGGGAGATGTTTTGTCGTTGCTCTTCTCCTTCTTCTCCCCAAATCTTGTGCCCATACACCAACTTGTCTGCCAGGAAGCCAGACAGTTTTGTTAGTAGTGCGGCACCCGACTCTGAAAATTTTCCAAGGCAAAGTGCCTCACTAATGGAGCTGTACAGCCCCCAGGCTATGGCTGATTTTTTTTCCTCACCCGCTTGGAATCTGGGCAGAAGAGTTTAAGTCAACCTCCACCCGCTCAGGTAGACATGTTCCTGTGGAAATGAGAGGGCTATTTGGTTAACTGTTACTTTGTCTAGACTTGTAATACATTATCTGGCTTGAAAAATACGCTATTGGACCTCAGCATTATTATTGTGGATTCCTATCAAAAAGCAATTCAGTGTGGGATGTCGTAACTGTAATACAAACCAGAGAAACTGATGATAGCTGTGCATGCTAAAAAAAAATCCTCACAGATACACAAAAAAGCCAAATTCACAGTTCTTCATGCTGTTGACAGCTCATTTTTGAAAAAATAATTTTTTTTAAACAAAATATGAGAGCTTTTTGTTCTTGCTTGTGTGACAAGAAATTGTCACATCAAAGTATATATTTTTGTGGTCTTGCACTTGGAGCTTTTTGGTACTTCAATAATTTTGTTTCTTTCAAAATTATTGCATAAACACATGAATGGAAATGTTTACAGGGCCAAAGCTTGTTTTAGGTTTTACAATGTAACAGTGTTCAGTGTGGGGAAGTTATAGCTCTTTCCCAGGATAGTGGGGAAAGTATAGCTCTTTCCCAGGATCATGGGTCTCTTAAAGAAACAGATCTTTAAAGAATGGACAAGCTAGGGAATGGAGGTAATTCAGGATGCTAGTTCATGGACAAAGTAAATCTCAGGTGTTGACTGGCCCCAGGAGAGAGGAGATATTGTGGAGCAAATCTGGAACCAAAGTACAGGTAGGCCGGAAAAGTTGCAAAAAAAAAAGTGAGTATATGCAAATTGAAGGCTAGGAGTAAGCAAGTTACAAACACAAATTCTCTTTACGTTCTTCTCATCTAGAAGGCAGCAAACCCCTTTACAAGGTTAAATTCTGTATGCCTAAACTTTACAGGTCATGAAATGACACATTTGTGCAAAAGACGGATCAGTCAAAAGGAAAAGAAAGATGTTCTTTGCAGTTGAGTTTATTTGATTCCAGCTTCCAGAAGTGAATTCTTTTTATTCCTTTCTCTGGTAATAGAAGAACTTCACAGCACTCTCTGTTTTTCTTCTCATGAAGATGTTTACATACGGCGATCAAACTGAATCTTCTCTTTAATAAAATAAACAAATGAGGGTCTCAGAGTACTCTTTACCAGGGATCTTTCTCTCCATCAGTTGGTTACAATGCATGGTTCTTTTGTTCTGTAATGTCTCTTTTTTTTTTTTCCCAACTTAATTTTAGAAAACTATAGATGGTGAAACTGTTCAGATTGTCTAAATGTTGTTCCACCAGTGAGATTAGCAGACATAAAATCCCATCTCTTTGCATTCTTCTACTACTTTTTGCTATTTCTTTATATATGTAACCATGTATTTTTTGCATTTCCTGTCACTGAGGGCTCACGTGGAGTGGATCTTCATGATCCACTGGATCTTCATCCACTAAGGTCTCACATATTTCAAAGGACAACTTCTTTGCCCTTTGGAACCGTTTCCTTGCCTTTTTCCAGTAAATAACGTAGACTTTGCTAAGTACATCCTGTGAGTCTTAATCAAGGGGGAGGTCTTTGCATTTAGCTGTGCTGAAAAGAAATAGCAAGCAACCATGTAGGTGAAGACAGTAGCCTTAAATATCTTCTGAAGTATACAAGATTTCTGCCTAGCATAACTTTCAAAGTGTATTCAAACTACATAACATTCCAAAAATTTTGTCATTAATCATTTTTTTATCAGTGATTCTATTTTTAGAAATTTTGTTTTAAAATGTCAATGTTATTAAGAAAAATACTATTCCATATTTTTAGAAGTAGTTAAATATTTGTTTATTTTTCACTGCACAATTTGGATCATTTCATTAAAGCCCATGTTTTTATACAAGGAAACCAGTGTTGATGTACACACGCAGACTCCCATGCATTTTTGCATTCTCTATACCATTTCTAAAACTCTATATGGAATGCTTTCCATTGGAAAATATTTGTTGTACTCTAGACCTCAAGATTTTGACCTAATTTATGCTCTGAGAAGCTTCTTTTAATAACAGGTTGCAGCAAGGCACTAGAATTATCAGGTACCACAAACTTTTTACTCACGGCTGTCTAGCTGATGTACAAGAAGCAGGTAGCCAGCAGCACCATCTTGCTTGAACTTCTTTAATTTACCCTGTGGTCTGACTCTTCTGGAACCCCGGGAAATATACAGCATACATACACAAAGTTCAGAAGCTAGAGCATAAAACAGCTCCCCAAGAAACAGTATGATCTACCTTACATTATATAATCCTAATATGCTATTTGTCTATATTTACAATAATCAGCAGCCCAGGAAACTCGTTTGAGTGTTTTAGTTCCTGAGAAGTGAAATCACTAGATTAATGACAGTTTCACCCACAGTTTACCACCCAACTGTTACCCTGGAATCATACCTTGTAATCCTTGTAGTTATCTACATGATATTAGGCTGAAAAAAATGGTCACCTAAGCTCTTGCTTAGGTGCCAGGACAAAGATGAAACTGCCTCATGATTTGAGTTACAAGATGAATCTTCCTATTTATATTCTGATCTATGGTCCTTAAATTTACTGTAATTGTTATTTATGATTCTATATCCTTGCGGAATTTCAAATCTATTTTTTCTGGGTTTGTATATAGTTTTGATCTGTATTTTGTCTTCCACAATTACAACTTTTTTTCAATAGGAGAGCTATAATCTTGTGTAATATTTAACACAAAAGTTTATTTATTTACGTTATATATAATTATTCTATTTAATGTTGTTTCCTGTAGTGAATATTCTCTTTATAAGCCACCTGCTTCAAATTAGGGTATAGCAATGCTTTATTTATACTGTATTTGATTAAAGTCATTCTGCCTAAGGCACTTCTACTCATACGGTTACTAAAAAAGGACATCTAAATACTCAGAAGGCAAAACGATAGGGATTTACTCCCATTAAAATAAAAGGAGGGTTCTCATGGGTAGAAGAAAGATTTAAAAGGGAGGGAGAATCTTTAAAAATTCAGATAAAACAATCTACTGTCTTCACAAGCACACAGTTCTTTGATTTACCAGAGGTTGTTTTAGTGTTATCAGTTTGTGGAAGAATTAGCGTTAAAATTATATCATCCTAGATTTTAAGTGCAGTATATTCTATTTTTAGAAGTATTTATGACAACAAATCCACATTATTATAAATTTAATTGATCAAGATTCTTTAGAATTCCATTAGTCAGAAAGAACTTCAACGTTGAAAACTTTTCTCAGATATAAAATAAATGGAGTTTTTCTACCTTTTAGTTCTAGAACTATGGAGTGGTAATGACTTTACCTTCTAGTTTTTACAGTAGCATTGATTTATCTTAACAGATTTCAAACATATAGTGAAGAACGAGAAAGCTAATGCAAAATTATTAAATCCCAAAAAGGAATAATTTTAAAAAAGGTCTCATTTATTATATAGAACCTCTTTAAAACTAAGAAAGACATAGTAGGAAGTTCTGAAACATGTTCGGAACAAAATCCCTTCATCTAAATCCCAGTCTTCCAATTCTTGAAATGATTATAATCTAAAATGTAAAAGAAAATTTTTCAAAACTCTGACTATTAAAAAAATATGCTGGGTTTTGGTTTTTTTTTTTCCATAGGGCCTGTAATTCAGAAGAACTGAATTTTGTAGGAGAAGCCACTGGTAAATATAGGACATTTCATAACCATCTTTAACTTCACAATTTTGCAAATCAAAATAGGCTGCCTAGGGAAGCCTAAATCATTCTTATGAGAATCCATTTTAAAAAATGTATGTCAACTAAATTTGAATATCAAATCTTTAATAGACTAATGCGAAAGAATTAAATTTTAAAACTACAGGTCTAGCCCTGAAATTCCTGAGAAAAAAAGCATCAATTTCATTAGCTCCTAATGAGATCAGAAGTTGTTTGATATTTCTTGGAGACATGCATCATCTCACAAGATCAACAATATATAAATGCAGCATAATTAAACCCTTATATTAACACTAGATATCCAGACCTTATAAAAATGTGAAATGTGATGTGAACTTTTGGTGCTTTGATACAAATTAAAAGATAAGATGAAAGATCTGAGCTCATTTTAAAAGAACAAATTAATTGTTCTTATTCATGACAATCTCCAAGAAACATTTCTCCAATGATGTGTCACTTTCCTTGGGGAGTTTTTACATTTGATCTCAGTTCTGCTCAAGAGATTCTAAATTTAATAATAATGCTAAACTAAATGAAATATGGTTTTTCTTAAATAATTTAAGCTTGTTGCAACCATACAAATTCAATAAGTCTAACATGTAATACCATTGGATAAGGTAAGTGAATAGAATTTTATATGAAATGTTTTTTAGTTAAGAAAATTAGCAAGAACTATTTCCTATTGATATGGTGTAACTTTTCATTTAGACTCTGCTAAAATTCTATTCTTCTGAGAGACTAAGCATTAATAAAGATATATTGTATCTCTAAAGTCAATTAATCATTTTAGTTTCTGTATTCATAATCTGAAATAAGGACTTATTTTAAAAAATATATTTCTACAGTAAGTAGCTTACTGAACTTTACTATGGAAATATGGAAAATAATATTTTTCCCTATTCCATTTTATTTATTCCTTTATTTTCAGTATGATTTATTGAACCAAATGCTTTATGTAACACAATTGCCTTTGATTTTCAATATGCTGAAAGTGAAAGCAGACCAAAATAATTAGAATTAATTCCTGTAGTATAAGAATATAAAGAGAGGGTAGCCTGGCATTCAAATAATATGCATTGCATGGACATAGAGAACATAAAAAAATATTTCTAATTTCTACAGCCATTACTATTTTCTTTCTCAGATATATCATAATCAATTTTTCTTCATATATTTTGATTCTTGTATGTCTACCTCACATTCATAACAAAACTTACTGCACTTCTGAGAAATTAAGAAGAAATGATAATGAGGAGGAAATTCCTACCATTTTTTAAGATAGGAAATGCAAGTAATTTAGGAATTTTTATATCTTCTCTGTTGGCTGCTCTTAATTGACCATACAGGATATTAGCCTCTTAACTTTGTGCCTCTTGGTCCCATGTTAGCTATATTCTCAAAGAAGGTACTTTGACATCCTCTTTGTCTTCTTTTTTATACATTCATAAATTTCTGTACTTTTTTCTGTCATTGCCGTCATTGGATTATCTGAGGTCCTTATTAAAAAGTGATTTAAGTAAGATTACAAAGGAAGTAATCTATGGCAGAGCTAACAATTGAATTTCAATGTCCTGAAGACTCAGTGAGAATTATATCCAATTACAAATCCATCTTTTCTTCAGAATATTTTTATATATAGTTTTATTTAATATCTGATACAAATCATTTACACTGATTTTCTCACTGATGTTGATGGGTCAATGAGAAGGGAAATTTTGGGCCTCTCAGAAGAGCTTTCTTTATCAATATTACAGCCTATGGCAAACTCAATTTTTCTGAAGTCTAGATGTCACCATATTTTAGCAGAATAAGGTTTGCTATCAGTCAGATTGTCTGCTTAAAATCAAGTGCCAGTGTATTTCCTGCTGTATTTGTATATCTTCATTCTGTACAGTCTTCTCATTCTGTACCAAAGTTAAAAAAGAGCAAACGATAAATCTTTCAAGAGACATGCAGTTATGGTGATCTAGGAATTAAATGTACAGGAATTACATTATACAAGATACGGAACAAAAGATGGTCCCAGTTAAATCATAACTCTCCCAATGAAATTTAACAGAAGAGATAAGCTAAAGGTAGAACTACTTCAATGTCTAGTTTCTCAAATGAGAGCACTGTTTCAATTCTATTTATCATAAAGAAAAGAAAATTGAGTTGCTAGAGTTGTTTGGAAATGGAAAACTGCATAAAAAAAAGAAGAAGAGGAAGAACAAAAAATGTCAAATTACCTTGGAATTAGAAATTACAGACTGCCTAAAGAGTGAGTGCATTTTCTGATCTAGTAATGAGCTTCTATAGGGTGACATTTATTGCCTTATGTAACACCATATGTTGCATGTAAAGGGAGTTACTTTCCATCATCTCTCACACTGAAAGTGAAGAAAAGCTCTGTCGAATCAACAGATTTCAGAGCTGTGACAAACCTCCCTGTCTATGTGGGAATGTGTTGGCTGCCCAAATGAATAATTTGAGTAGAATTTTAAAAGCATTTTATAAAGTTTTAAGATAATAAACTTTTAAGAATACACAGGGAGGGGAGTTGTTCCTTTTCCAAGCAGATCTCTATTTGACATCTTTGTCTGGACGATGTATTACTCATCCATCATAGAGCATTGTCACACTGATGATATATTAGTGTAATACATTATCAGAACAACATCATTCCTATGATGTATTGGTAGCTAGCACAGAGCTAGTTGGTAAGAGTTGGCTATAAAGACTCAGCACTTCTTATGTTATTAAAAAAAAAAAAATTAAACACTTTCTTTCAGGAGTTGAACACTAAAGGGAATCTGTGAAAAGGTAATGGTTATTTTAAAATTTGATACGTGATAATGCACTTCCTGAATTTTAGAAGTATGAGTTCTAGTAATAAAGCTAAGTAAATGTTTGTGGTCAGGCAGAAGAGGTACTTTCCTGAAGATATTGCTTTGTGGGTTGTCAGTGGTAGTGCTCATAATTTATATCACTAAAACTTAACATTTTATAAAGCTACAGTATATAACACTGAAGTGACTAACTCAGTTGCCATTCATTATAGTCAATTTCTAGCATGACAACAACATGAAGGGTCACTGTGTTATATTAAAAACAAGAACAAAGGCGTGGGATTTTTTTAGCAGCCTATGTTTTTCACGTCTAGATGCACTAGCTATTGGTCAGGTTTTCTCATTCAGGAGAAATGTCATCCTTTTGGAGTACACCCTTTATGGAAATCCATATTTAGCAGTCACTACATTTCTCTGACACAATTTTTTTAAGTTGTTCCTTTTGTCATTAAAGTCCTTCTAAAGTTAGGAAAAAAAAAAAAGTGTTAAGTGAATAGGTGAAATAGAGAAAAACCACCAAAATGGACTAAGGAAAAATATAAAATATAACCTAGAAAATAATAACTGGACATAAACTGCATTATTGTAAACAAATATACACACTAAAGCTGATAAGGCTGTTCTTAAGGCTGTTCTTTATTTACTTGTCAGTGAAAGTTTTGAGCATTTTTTCCCTCCTGTTTCAATGGAAAATTTTATTAAAAAGTACCAAAGATTCATAAAATCATCAAAATAGAAACAATAATGTCGTTCCCAAGAAGATTTTTAAGCTATATATTCTACTGTAGACTGACATGAAGGTTTCCCTTTCAAGAGAAGGAGGGAAAGAAAAGAAGGCAGAGAGAGAAAGAGAAGGAGAAAAAGAAGGCATCAGAACTACTGAGGTGTCTCTGAGCATTCCCAGATTAAAGCATCATTTTGAACAGTGCTCTGTCGTTACAAGGATGGCTAACAGAAGGGGACCGTGAAGAGGAATACCTGAATTGTTTAGGTTGCTAAAAAAGAGATGGGGGAAAGAAAAGGGGCTGGAAAAGGAAAAGGGAAAAAGTAAACTTGAAATACCAATCATTTTTTTTCTATCTTATTTTTTCATAAACAACTGCCTATCAAAAGCCACCATGACGAGTAGGGCATTAAACCAGCAATGATTAGTTCCTTCATAAAAAATTATTTATCGTCCTAATCTCATGATTCTATTACCACGTTCTCTCCTGACATTTTGCATTCATCTCATAAATTTATAGAATTTATACCCTCAGGGCAGGTCCCCTGTGTAATATAAGCTGTATCATTTCACCAAAGGATTCTCTGTTCTAGCCCTTAATTTTGGATACTTTGTTTTTGTTTGTCTTTCTGCTCTCCTTTAGGTGGTGTATTCTTCCAGCATGGGATGTTTATCTATGCAATGCTTACAGCACTGCATCATGATCTCTCACTGCTGCTCTTGCAGCAGGGAGCATGAAGTGTTAGTTTGGCTAAGCTGAACAATGCACGTCCTGAAATTACCATTGCATAATTAACTTAAGGGCCAAGATCAAACAAAAAGGCTAAAGTGCAAGGAATACAGATGTACAGAATGTGGCTTTTTGCTGGGAATTTGTACTGTGTATAGAAAAGCATATTTTTTCAGCATAAACTTTACCATACATGTATATTGCAATGTATGCAAAACAGTAAAATCGATGCAAATATATGCAGTTGAAGGGATGGCGCATTTTGGAGCTGGCACTGCACTCTTTGTCAACGTCAGTTTTGTGACAACTTTTGATAGTGCATAGGGACTTCTTTAGTCACTTAGAGGTCAAGATAACTGCTCTTCTCTTTCAGAAAGTACCTTCTGATTGATTGCACTTCAGTGAAAACTGAGCAGTAGAAAAGCTGTGCCTTATACTCCATTCCTTAGGGGATCAGAGGTTCCATAAGAACTTGATAAACTAAGTGCAGTAGTATTAAAGTTAACCTAGATGTTTTTGAGAAAAAAAACCAAAGCCTGGTATCTCAGTACCTGTCTTAATTTCTCATTGGTTGGCTAATAACCTTGTCATCCATTTGTTGGATGAAAATTTAAAATAGTTTCATAATAAGGACCAGGAATATCAGAAGAAAATTCATTCTTATTTAATATCATTCTCATCAATTCCTTTGGGAAAGAAAGTGTGTGCACAAATATAATAAAAATAATTTCATTATTCAAGCGGACTGCACATTTCTCTTAATTTCTTGATGGCTAACCCCAGTGTAAACAGACAAAAGTCTATTCTTGCTGAAAGGAAGTACAAACATAACAAGAACATATGTATACCAAACTCATTTGCCATGAATTCTCAACAAATAAAAAGGCTATGTTCTGGAACACATCTTTTGTCAGGGAAGTTCTTTAAGTACATCCAAAAAATTTTTATAAATCACATTCATATGGTAATTCAGATGTGTCATGCAGCTTTTGGATGCTATGTATGTATTAGTTTTAAAGTACTCCAAATATAGGTATGTGTAACAGCCTCAAACTCAGACTACACTGAAAATCCAATATAAAGCTAGCCCAAATATGTCACTTGAGCTGCAGTTGTAGTTTTGAATTGTTAGGAGTGTATAACTACAGAATGACGACTGTTATTTCCCAAATTTCATGGGAATTTAAGTCTCTAAAGATGCAGATAGAAAGCTGGTAGTTTTTCAAAACAGAAAGGTACAATATATATTAAATACAAAAGATGCTAGGAACTACTTGGGATTTTCTAAACCATCTGTTTGTATTCCTACATACCTAAAAAGCTTTGAAAAACCCCACCCTAAACCAGTCTAAGAATTGGTAGAATCACCTTGAAAATTTGCTTTTACCCATCACCATTATGATCTCTTCTCATTTGGCAGGACTGGTCTCCATGTTTTTGAACATGAGAAACAACAGTGCATTAAAAAAATAGTTTATTTAGTGAACTGTAATTTAGAGGTAATCATGTAAATTAACAAAGGAGACAAATATTAGTGAGGGGAAAGAAATAAAAGTCATGCAGGTAAACCAAAGTTGTGAAGAAATAGAAAGTTTGTTACAGTAATTTGAAAGGGCACGATTAAAGTCACTACTTGCAGAATGAAATAAATAATCACAAATGCTTGAGAGTACAGTATGCATCAGCTACTTCCACAGAAGAAAAAACTGAAGTATTATTCCAAAGTAAAGGCCTGTATTTGATGTTTCTAAATTTACAATTCCTTTCCTTTGCAAACGCATCTGAGCAAGGTGTAAGACATTTTGAACGCAACATTGGAAAGTCAGAAGCTCACGTTATTTGACCATAGTGAGCTGTCATGAGTTATGTTATCTGAAGAAAATAAGTTCTGGAAGAATGACCCACAGCTGAAGTATTCAGTTGACTGACATTTTAAAATTCATTGAAAATATCTATTAACAATGGTGCCACTGTGATAGTTCAGCCATGTGGGACAAAGTTTTCCATTCCAGAATGATCAAAATGAAGGATGAAGGTGAATGATTTTTTTTATTATTAGACACTGATAGGAAGCCAAAAATCATACCTGTCTAATATCACTGACTTCAGTAGAGTTGGACCAAATATGAACTAGATATACAGTGTGATATTACAGAGCATTTTAACGCTTGCTACAATACAAAAAATGCCTAAGGACTGGCATCTTCAAGAAGCTTGTGGAGAATAATAAAAAAGGCAGAGATACATCAATCTGTGTGGCAAAATAGTAGGAACTCAAGCCTTGAGAAAAACTTCCAACTTTAAACTGCAAGCTAGCAATAAGTTTAAATATGATATACAGGAATCTAAGTAATCAAGTCCACTTGACTACTTCCACTCACGATTGTTTCCATCTTCAACCCCTTATCCCCATCCAGTGTTTATCTGAAAGACAGTAAGTTATTAATCTGTTTTTCTGGCTAGCTGCATGTAAATTGCCAAAACTGATGCCATGTAGTGTAAGGCACCAAAGGAAGCATTGCTGCTTCTGGCAAATTACGAGCCTTTGAGGGGCAATATAAAACTGTGTGACTGCTAGATAGAGGTTAAGACTTCAGAAACTCAGTATTAATTCTTGGTAAGTAAAAGACTATTGCGTTTGGTACAATTATCCGTGAGTAATGGATGTTTTGCTACCTTAAGCACATCTCCAAAAGGCCCCAAGGATTGATGTGTTGGAAGGATTTTGATTATGCAGTCTGTCATTTAATATAAATTATTTACAGCATCAGGTGCTGAACAATAGCATAGGAATGTCTGGGAAAGCTGTGTGAGACTATGGGGAATACATAGCTGAGAGAAGTTATACTCACATATGAGAGGTGCCAAAGGAGTCTTTTTGTTAAAGGAAGGTGTTAACTGAATTATTCTTCTCCTATAGGAGAGCATTTTAGGCAGAAAACTCCAGTCCTGGAGTTTTAATTACTTTTCTTTGCATTGCTAGCATGAATTTATGTATATTTAGTAATATCACTTGTCTTTTCATGTTCCATTCCCTAAATAATTTCACCCATACAAATACAGATCATACATAAAAAGTAACAAAACTTCTGCAAGTACTATTTGGCCATACTTATTCTAAGAAAAGTAAGACTGGTTTATTTCTTTTCTTTCTCTTTCTCTTTTAAAATACAGGGGACCTTTACTGAAAGAGAAATGGCAGCAATACTGCAAAATAAAACAGGCAAACTTTCAGACAGATCTCTTTGAAGTCAGTGTGAGTTTTACCCGTTGCCTTTTGTAGGATCAGGAATGCTACTCAAGAGAACTGCAGAGGGATATTTATTCTATGGAGTATTTTAACCAGGAGAGGATTTCTGTATACAAACTTTACCCATTGAGATGAAATTTACCCCATAATATGGCTGCATGTCTTGCTGGCATTCAGGTGACTTGAAATTAATTTTCTTTAACTTTAAATGAAATCTGTATTAGTCCTTCTGTATTCCAGACTTGCACAGAATTTGCCAAGTTTCCAAGTGTTTTTTAATTTGGATGTCATCTCTTTGATCTGTGTATTTTAAACAAGTCCATTTCAGTGGAAAGAAGGAAATTCACTTGATGGAAGGAGTAAGATGTGTTCATCATTATTATAACATTTAATGTCATAACAGAAGGTCCAGCTAACTCAAAATGGAAAAAACTGCAACTGGGGAAAGTTGTATTTGGTAGGTGGTGGGAGAAAAAGCAAGAGAAATGGCAATTCATCTCCACAGTGCAATACTTCAGATCAGATTCTAGGGACATCTAGAGAAGATTGCTTCAGTAAAAGAAAACGTAAAACATAGGTTGATGGCTGGGATATAGAAATGTGCACACTGTTTAAAACTTCCATTTGCACAAGTGCAGAAGTGAATAAATCTGTCCCTTAAAAGACAGATTGTTAAGAGTCCCTTCACTTTTCTCAAAAAAAAAAAAAAAGAAACTAAAAATTATTTAATTTAATCAAAGCAAAAAATGACAGACTGTCATAATTCCTTTTATTTTCTTTTATTTGACACCCAACAGTTTTGTTTAACATGCAAAACATTCCATACAGTTCTACCATTTGGCCAGGCTGAACAGAAGTAGTACTTCACTACAGGTCAGCTGGCATAGTGGGAAACTATATAAGCAGTATGGAATCATGGTTTTTTACATTATCTGCAAATACAGCTTTTCTGACTGGATCGATTTGCAATCAACTCTCTCTTATTTAGCATACCCTCAATGTCACTATTTATTAACCTGAGTTTACACTTTATCTCCTAAGCTTTTCAAGCATATAAGCGTGCTATTTAAGATGGTCAATGGAAATTATAGCATATAGACACATCAGTACACATACGCACAGAAAATCTGAAGGAACCAAAAATCACATCTCTCGTCAAGAGTGATAGAGCTGCCCATATCTATTATCATCAGTGACGGTTCTGCCAAGCTCAGCGTTAACCTCCTTTTATATTTCATTACTGATTATAATTCTAGGGAAGTTCTAATTGAACAGTTTTGTGAAACATGGTCTGGTTTCTTTCTGCCATTATAGGAACAAAATTAGCAAAAATCTAGAAAACATTGCTCTGAACTTTGTTTCTTCAATGGCACAGTCATATCCTAATGCAATTTTTCATCACCTAACTGTGATTGTTAATTGATAGTAGTTGAATGATGTAATAGTTTTCATGCATAGAATGTACAATAAATACAGCAATATGAACCTGTGATTACTTTTCTGTTCTGCACAGTAGAAATGACTGAAATGCATTCATCTTCACTAAAACACAGGAATCGGAGATGGGAAGAGTTTGTCCCTATGTGTTTCAGCAATATGGGGAAAGTGACTCAACAAAACATTAAAAAACCACATTACACAAATATTCACTGGTAATTTTAAACAACCTAGATTCAGTCATGTTCCTTTATGGGTTCATTTTCCACCCATTTTTGAAGGTGAAGTTCTCCTCTGTACAGAAAACCAAAATAAGATTTATATCTTATTTAAAATTTGCTTAATCTCGTATTGAAGGCTTAATTAGAGCCTGTGCTGACCTTCTTCATGGAGAATGAGTTTATCTTTCATGGGCATTATTAATACCATGAATACTTATTTTGAAGCTGCATTGCTCATACATCAGCTAAAAATCTAATGCTGAACTGCTTAGCTGACTTAACAATGGCTGTTCATTTTGAACTTTATACTTCAGTTGAATTTGAATTTAAAATCTTTTTGCTGCAGAGGTTATTAAATCAGAAAAACCCACATGACACTTGTCACTAACCTACAACAGCTCACATGTTGAGTGTTCTTACTGAACTGTTTGCAAATGCTTAAAGAGAGAATGTGACAATTTGAAATAACAATTACTTTTGAGACTGTTTCAATCTTTGAATGGAATCTAATGTTAAATATATACTTTTTCCTGTGTGCAACCAAGCTAAGCAGTAAAAATAGTTTAACAATGTTGCAGAAAATATGGCAAACAACATTATGTATAACGATTTTGATTAATGTATAGGAAGAAAGTAGTATGTCAGAGTTTTCATGGTACCTGCAATATGGCCATAAGAATTTTGCAAGCAATAGTATACCAAGAAATCTTGGAATTCCCTGTGCCAGTTGCCTATGTGTTTGCTTCTTGAGCTAAAGCATAGAAAACTAGGACATAGATTTGCCTAATGGGTTTCTGTAAGGGCAGCATTATTGTCATCTAACTGTAGCCAGCTAAAGAGCAGGTCTCTATTCTAAGGTAGCAGTTGGGTTCCTTCTACAGTCAATGAGAGACCAAGCTCTGTGTATGTCCTGAGAATGTTTCATTCTCTTTAAGAGGGAACAGACCAAAACAGGTAATGTGAACTACCTCCTAGGATGCCTGTAGTTACTCTGACTGTAGAGGTATTTCAGATAATAGCATGGATTGGCAGACAAATTCTCAAGAAATTAAAAGTTAGATGAGACCTATTCAGGCATTACTGCCTCACTGCCTACTCCTGGAACTATTTTAAAGAGTACTTTTGATTAAGTATTTAATAATGAATGTGAATGGTAATCACAGTAATAACTGAAATGGGTCTGTTGGACAAAAGTATTTTCTTCAAGTGTTGCTTTGGCCTTTGACCTACCAAACAATGAGTTTTCCATCCAATAAGAAACAGAGAATGAGAATCAGCTAACATACTGTGCTGTTACAGTGCAGTAAATCAAAGAGAACATAGCAAAACAAAAAAAAACCTTGAAAAACAAGTCTTTAGTGAATTCAATTTTTCAAATTTTCATATCTGTAATATTCATTAACATTATAATTTATTCTTTTTTTACCTCTTTTTTTTAAGCAACATGAAAACAGATCATACTAGTTCTAAAAGAGTCATTATGGTCTGTTGTGTAGATACTCAATTACAGACTTTTAAATATACAAATTATGTAAATGCCTATTTAGGGAGTATTTACAAAATACATTATTGACCCAGTAAGCCATAACATCTCCAATCTGTCAGAGAAATACATATTTAAGTCTACTTAAAATGCAAATTATTGACCCAATAGACCATAACAGCTTCTTCAGAACTGTTACATTCTATCATGGAAATCCATGGTTGGGGACTTGCTGGCTAATGACTTTTGTGTGAAATCTGCCTTGGAAACTGCCCTTAAGTACACAAATTTCTCACATGATAGAACATAATGGCTCTTTTTCAACAGCTACTGACTGCAGAATAGTATTGGGTTCTATTAGGTAACCAGTTAGTTGACAGATCTCAAACAAAAATGTGCAGATACTATACAACGATACCCATTGGCTTCAGATCCCCCTCTAATTTTGTTTGAAACAATAGATGCTAACACACAGCAGCTACTTTTCAGAAATGATTCCTCATGTGGATTTACAACACCAATTCTAGAATGAAACAACTTTGATGATAAAGAATGATCTGTGGAAAACTAAGACATAGACCAATAGTTCAAAAGCATTGTTATAAATCCTCATTAAACAAAGCACTTTGCACATCCTTCAAGAGGAAGTAAGCACGTGCATTACTGAAAGCATTTAAATTACATACATTTAAATGTTATCCATTAAATATTAGTAAAAATGGGCCAAACTGTAGGGACAGAGTCTCACTGAAGTCAACAAGTTGCAGAGGAAGCATCAGACTGCTTGGGGAAAAATCTCAGAATCTGAGGAGATTGTCAGGAGTTTTGATTCCTAGAAAGATATGCCAGTTGAACACCATGGCTCAGTTGCGAGTGTACGTTTAAAAGAACATCCCCAACTTGAACAGGGATCTGTTATCAAATGAGCACTCTGAACTACTCGAGGAGCTGAAATACCTTAGCAACTCCCGGTTTATGGACTTAGAAAATCTCATTAAGAGATGTTGAATAGGGATTTATACTTGTAGAGACCAATTCTATTTTTTTACAGTTCTTACATGTACAAAGGGCATTCTTTTCAATATTGGAAACAGAATTCTTCTGAGAGTGCATCTATTGTATTTATCAACTCTTTTATATTGTTAGACTTTGTTTCTTGTGTTTTAATCTTAACAGTGAACAAGTGTCAATACTTAAATAAAAAGGTCAAAAGAATGAGTGAGGAATATACTTTTTGGCATGAGTTCTTAAAAACTTAATTCTAAGGGTTTTTTTCAGTACAATTTAAGACCAATAACATCACAAAACAAAAGCCTCTCAAGTATGAGAGAACCTGTTTGATAATGTAATTTTAAATATTATTATTTCTTCTTATTTCCTTAATTCTAGTACCTTTATTCTAAAGGAGGTAAGGTAAGTTTTTACTCTGCAATCATTAAGTACCAACATGCTAAATACCTGTATTAGCATTTTACTATTTGTATTTATAGTACTTGTCATTGCATATGCCCAGGTTATAAAGCATCAATAAACAATTTATTCTTTTTCTTCTGGAAATGCATGCGGTACCTAACCAGAGATTTGCAGATTTTCATTTGTTATAGACTGTTGCTCACAAATTAATAAAGAAGTGCATAGTTCATAGGAGGAAAAATAACAAATAGCAATGCTTTACAATTTCATTAAAGAGGGGATATTTTTGAATTCTCTTATTTCAAACTGTGATACTGTAAGTTAAATAATGCAAAAGCAATATAATTTTGTGTTTTAAACTTTGAAGGAATAACTTACTTTTTTGCTTTAGAGTAAGGTGCTTTTACACAGTTTTAAATGAAAGTAGATCTTAAAATGGGTATAGGTATAACAGTTGAGGGCATTTTATCTGTTTTCACTCTGAGCACTCCAAAGGTGAAGCCATGTAAAGGCATCATATAATAATTAGAAAACTTACTTATGTTTGAAAAAAGTAAGTTCAACCCATGCAAGTCATGTACTAACAGAAGAGATAACCTGTTTTTTAAATATATTTTGGTCTTGTTCAGTGAGGTAACATGGATTTGGCTTCTAACAGTATATTCCTAGGCTCTTGCCTTCACTTCTTCAAGATCTTCTCCATGATACTGTTGGTTTTTTTCAGAGCTCTGGACAGAGGGGAATGTATCCCAAATTGGCAATCCTTCTTAGCACTGCAATTCAGTATGTACCCAAAGGCCAAGTATTTGAATTGGTGATATTATCGCGAAGTGTGTCAAACAGGACAACAGAGCTAAAGGCAGATAATGTTTAACTTCACATTGAAATGCCACCGTGATAGAACACTATGTTGGGAAGCAAAATATTCCTGCAGACTTCCAGGTTATTAGATGTAGACCACAAACCACTGCCCTTTAGAATCCTGTATCTCCACAGTGTCTGACCTAAATTACAATCCTAACTCTGAATTCCCCGTCTCTTTGGATGGTGGCAAAAGCAAGTGACTCAAAGCAGAGAACCCGTAGAGGTATCATTTTGCCTTTTCCTTAAACACTGCTCAGTGTAGGGTAGAGAGGGACAGACACAGAGAAAGATGTGTGAAAAGAAAATATAATATAGACTCTGGAATTTCAAGTTATTTGAAACAACAAATGTTTAATCTTCAAGTAGTGTACTTATCAGTGTAAAATTAAAATGACCAACAAAAAGAAATATCCATGGCCTGTTTTGCTCTCTCAAACCCTTCATGAAGTAGGTTGCTCTCAGCCTCTCATGCTCTGAGTGTATATTTTTGAATCTAACAGGGAATGCAGAGAGGCACTGGAAACACGATTTGCTTTCAGAGTGAGAAGATGAAGGTGGGGTCTTTATTCAAGTACACAGTGGGAAAACAACAGACAGTTGTCATAAATTGAAAAAGGAGGTGTTCAAACTTGATGTAAGGAGAAGCCTTTCACCCTGAAGATAGATAGCCAGGCAATGAAGCAGGCTGCCTAGAGGCTGTTCAGTCTCCATCCTTGGAGATGGAGACGCAACTGGATAAAAGCCCTGAGCAACCTTATCTGACCCCACAGTTGACCCTGCTCTGAGCAGGAAATTGGACAACAGATGTCCTGAGGTCCCTTCCCACCTGAATTACTCAGTGAATCTGTGTATGCAAATAATTCAATGAAATCATGTCATTTCAGACTCCAGTTGGAGACTTGGATACAATAAACATGCAAATACATATCTCTAAATAATATTTCAGTTAAAATATGTTTACTTTGACAACTACCAAGCAGGATTTTTCATAAAGATTTAAAACTCCCTTATTACTAGGGAAACAAGGAGAAAAACTTTTGTACAGTTATTCTTCAGTCTGTATTGAAAGTAGTAACTGGATACAGAAATTAAAATGGTTGTTTAGTAAAAGAATCCACTTCAGGTCTCTATGTCCCACTAGTAGATCATTAGCTAGTGTCTGTATTCTAGGACCATTACGTATATACATGCCATAGTAGCCATGTTAAACTAGTCTGTGTTTTAGAATAGGACATAGAAGAGGTGACGGTTCCACTGCAGTATCCTGTGCTAGCTTAGAGATGGCAATCTATCTGATTCACAAACAGGCTATATTCTTACAAATTTTGTATTCTTTCAGTGCCTCAAACTTATGCCAGACTATGCTTTTTTATTCTTATTTTGTACATTTCTTTTCATGCTCCTTTTCATTTTTCTCTCAGTTTATTTTGGAAGCATCAAATCAAATGGTGTTACTTCTCACTGCTAATTCCCATCATGCCATTACTCTCTCATCACTCCAGGTTGCTTCTCTTCCCTTTCTGTTTCCTTTTTCATGCCAGCATGATTCCCTTGTCAGTAGCTTAAGGGGAAAAATAACTTTTAAACTATTTCATCCACTCTGTTGCTCAGTGGAGGTAAAATTAACCTATGTGTTAACAGCATATGTAAGATTCTCCCTCCATCAAAGCTGTAAGGTGTGGTTATATGAAATCCCACATCTCCTCCATGGAAGACAAGGAACTTTGATCAGGGCTTTTACATCAGCCTCTTAAGTTTTAGCTTGCAAGCAGGCTAAGAGAAAGCAAACACGTTAGAAAGACTTATGCAAGCAGTTCAAAGGCTTCTTATGTTTCTTCTGTTGAAAGAGCACTCTCTCTAACATGTTAAGATGTTATGTTAAGATGAGAAAAGCTTGTTTTCAACTGATACTTCTGTTCTGCCTGACATGAACCAGAGACAGCTGACAGCTACTATTTGCAGTTTTCTGTACACCCCTGCACTGCGACATTTAAAGAAATTTTACCAGACCTTGTAGCCAGCTAAAATATCCTTGAATGACTATAACAACTACTCCCTGAAGGACTGTTGGTGAGGTTGAATTTTATCTCCAGACTCTTGTAAACCTAGTTTAGGTTTTGAGAAGCGAATTGTACAAAAAAGTTATATTGTATGTAGATTTCTTAATCATCACACAGCACCCACTGGAGACAAAATTAAACATATTAAAAATTTATTCCTTAGTGTTCTGTGTTCTGAAGACGGAGAGATGTGCAAAATTAAAAAAAAATAAAAATTAAATCCAGACATGAATTCAAAGTGTAGTACTTATTCCTGAATAGCTTTTCATCTGAAAACACCTTCCTAAGGATTAAGTAAAAGGGTGAGACAGACTTGCTCTAAGAAAAAAAATCCAAACTGAATTACATACAGTCATAAATAACTTCATATATAAATATCTGCCTTTTCAGTGTAATCACAAAGTTTTATAAATACACTTTGTGACCAAGGAGATGCTGCTCTTTTTACAGATTTTTATTTTCAAGAAAAAAATAAAGAATTAACCAACCAACCAACCAAAAAAATCCTGAAAACATGTACCTGACCAACAGAAAAAAAGGAAAAGACATCCTCAGTGATGCTTGCAGTCACATTGCCGCATACTTAATTATGAATACATTAATAACTTAATAACACAATGGCACATACTTAATTACGCTTTCTTTTTTTCTAACATGAACAGAAAAGGAATTCAAGCACAGATGTAACTACAGTTTGTCTTTTAAGAGTCTGCTTTTGATACTTATTTTATATTCTATGAGAATAATATTTACATGGCCTCAGATCCTCAGATGCACTGAGAATCACAGAGATGAGGGTTTTTTTTACTGTGAAATACACAAATGTAGGCAAAAGTGTGAGCATTCATAATAGAAAGCAATGTATGCATTATACTTTCAGATAGCCTTTTTTCCTTTAGATGTAACATTTCCTAAGAGATCTTATTACTATGCTGTCATTATTATTAACTTCCAAGCACAGGAGCTGGTTAGATTGGATGTTTCTCAAGAGAAAGCAGGTTAGGGCCTTATGTATTGTTTTTGTTAATATTAGTATTAATTGTATTAATTAATTAGTTTTAGGGTTTTTTTCAAAAGGAGTTGATCAGACCCAGTGACTGAAAAAAATGGCATATCCTAGTATTAAGAAGCTGGAAAAACCCATCTTGCCCCCAGATCCTAGAGTTATGCAAATGTGTCTGCCAAAACCTGCATTTGTCAGAGTTCCCCTATGCACAAAATTCTCTGCTGTGTAATTGCAACCAGATTGCAGCCTAAGAGGCATCAACAAGGCAGAAAGTCACTAGGGAATTTATATCTCTCCTTAAATACTCTTATGTGTGAACAACAAGAATTCAGCCTTGAAGTGTGCGGTACGACAAAGCACTCAGAGCTTTTTAGGGTCAGCCTCTAGCTTAAAAGCCAAGTTTGGGGACAGACATAGCTCACAAGATACGGTGGACAAATGATATTGACTAATCTGTTTTAATATAGCTACTTATTCTGATCAGAGTTGCTAATCGTATTTTATAAATTTTAGTGCTAACTATAAAGTTGTGAAACCAGAAAAACAATTTTAGAACTAGTGAAAGAAGTCCAGAAAAAAAATAGGATTCATCTATTTAAATGCAACTAATCTACTTGTTTTTCTAAAGCCTTAGGGGACACAAAAGAAAGTCTTTTTGGATATCAAAAGCAAGTATTTATACACAGTGTCTAAAAGATTCAATTGAATGAGTTATCTCAAGGCTAACGTTATAAGATTAAAGGAACATTGTCAACTTGAATTTTTTAATGGACTATTTTCCTTATAATCCTGTTTCTGATAGACCACCTTTTACTTAATCTGTTTTATTTCTATTTTAAATCCTTAAATATGTTATAAAGGAACTCCTACTTAACAGATTATATTTACAGGACCTTTTCAGTGAGCATAAAATGGATAGATTAGGGGCTTCCTCTGAGGTGACTGGAAAAATCTCAAAAATCTTTTAATCATACTTTAGCAAGTGATACAATCAGAATTATTGTATTCAAATGCTTTCAAATGTGCAAAGAAAAAACTGAAATATCTTTAAAAAAACATTTTCCCCTATTATAAAATGTTTAACTTATGTTAAGTATGTTATGATTAAAAAGAATTCTAGAAAATTCTTTTTTTTCAGCCCAAAACTCATTCTTATTTACACACAAATAATTGTCATTTCTTTGTTTAAAGAGCTATTCCCATCAGGATTGTTGAAATTGTAAAATTCAAGGATATATTTTTTCTTCTTTTTAAGGTACTCTCCCTCCTAGATGAGTCACACTTGCACTTTTTTTGATTTGAAAAAAAGATCACAAAGTGATATCAGCTGCCACAGAACACAAAAGATGACCTGACTGATACTGACTTTTATTTTTGGTGGTATACCTCCTTTTCAAAAATTCCCAGTTTACAGAGGCTTCTGGAAAACATGATAAAAATAAATCCAGGAATTGTGTTATCTTGCGCAAAATATCTTGTGCAAGATGAATATATTTAAGTTTCTGGAGATTTTTAGATAGTGGTAATTTTACCTAGGTTCCTGCTTATCTTCTTGGAAACAGAATCATGAAGCTCCTGGTTAGTGCCGTTGAGTCTGCAATCCAGGTGGATATAGGACAATTTTAGTGAGCCAGCCGCTTCCCAAGGATCTGTTATAGGAAGATAAAGAAAATGGGTTTACTTTTCTGAAGAGTGTTGAGGAGTGAGGACCTGGCAGCTCTTAAAGGATGTTATTCTTGGAGCACAAGATCTACTGATTCCCTTGTGTAAGAAATCAGGCAAGGAAGGCAGGAGACCAGCATGGGTCAGTAAGGACCTCCTGGTCAAACTAAAGTGTCAGAAGGAAATGCACAGACAGTGGAATCGGGGAGGCATATCCTGGGTAGAATATAGGGACACTGCCCAGATGTGCAGGGATGTGGTCAGGAAAGCTAAAGCACAGTAGGAGCTGAATTTGGGAAAGGATGTAAAGAATAATAAGGACTCTTACAGGCATATTGGCCAGAAAAGGAAGATTAAAGAAAATGCACACTCTTGGTAAGATGGACAGTTGGTGGTAACCAACATGGAAAAGGCAGAGGTACTCAACAACTTTTTTGCCTCAATTTTCAAAGGTAATCTTTCTTCTCACATCTTTCAAGACCCTGAACCTCAGGGCAGGGGCTGGGAGAATGAAGTCCCTTCCATCATAGGAGAAGATCAGGCTCAAAACCACCTGAGGAACCTGAACATACATAAGTCCATGGGACCCAATGAGGTGCATTCTCGGGTCCTGAGGGAATTGACAGGTGTAGTTGCCAAGCCACTCTCCATCTTATTTGAGAAGCTGTGGCAGTTGGGTAATATCCACGGTGACTGGAAAAAAAGGAAATACCACACCCATTTTTGAAAAGCTAGAATGGACCCTGGGAACTACTGAGCAATCACTCTTACCTCCATGCCCAGTAAGATCATAGAGCAGAACCCTCTGAAAAACATGTCAAAACATATGGAAGGCAGATAGGTGATTAAAGACAGCCAACATAGCTTCACCAAGGGCAAGTCTTGCCTGACCAACTTAGTGGCCTTCTATGATGGACTGACTGCATCAGTGGACAAAGGAAGTTACAGATGTCATCTACCTGGACTTCTGTGAGGCCATTGACATGATCCCCCACAACACTCTTGCCTCTAAATTGGAGAGATATGGGTTTGATGGTTGGACTGTTAGATGGATAAGGAACTGTCCAGATGGCCATGTCCAAAGTGTTGCAGTCAATGGTTCAATGTCCAAGTGGCTTATAAGAAAGACAGAGAAAGAGTTTTTACCAAAGCCTGTGAGACACTGGAGCAGGTTGACAAGAGAAGTTATGGACACCCCATCACTGGATTTGTTCAACATCAGGTTGGAGGGGGCTTTGAGCAACATGACCCAGTGAATGGTGTCCCTGACCATGTCTGAGGGGTTGGACTAGATGATCTTTAAGGTCCCTTCCAATTCAAACCATTCTATAATTCTATGATTCTGTAATAACGAAGGATGCTCTTTCAAAAATTTTCAGACATTTATTCTTTAAATATTTTTTGTGCAATTTTTATGACTGACAAGAGTACTAATAAATCAAGTATTGTGTTAGTCAATGGAGAAACATTATCAACTGTAAACTTTGTGGATCAAATCACTGTGTTCATGTGATGAGATCATATCCTGCAGGATAATAGGTAGCCATCATATGGCCATCATGCGGCCATCATGCTTCATTTCTTACAGACCCAGATTTGCTTTCTAGCAGTGATATAAGTGAAAGCCAGTGATTCCTTATCTATTTATTTTTTTTAAAAAAGAGTACTTCAAGAACATATCAGTGTGATCACCTTCAATGTGACTTTTTTTTGAGGTGGAAATAGGCTGCCCAGAGAGGTGGCAGAGTCTCTGGCTCTGGAGACATTCAAAACCTGCCTGGATGCATTCCTGCGCAACCTGCTCTAGGTGAACCTGCTTTGGCAGGGGAGTTGGACTAGATGATCTCCAGAGATCCCTTCCAACCCCTACCATTCTGTGATTCTGTGATTCTGTGAATTTCAGGACAGATGGAGAAATCAACCCCTAATGGATCTGGATACTGGGACTTGTATCTTCCAGCAGTCATCTCCATGCAGCTCCCGCATCTCCAGGATCTTCTTCCTCTTCCAGGATCTTCCCTCCAGCTAGAATCTGCATCTTCTTATTTTTGAGAGCAGTTCTACTTTTCAGACTCCTTTTCTTTTCAGGCCCTGAGTTTTCCAACCAAAAGTCTATATGCAGAAGCACAATACCTAATCAGCCACCTATTTGGTGCTTCTGCCTCATGTCTGTTTATTAAGGGGAGGATTCATGATGTGCATCTTTTGTTTAAACCAGTCACTGTTAAAATTTACAACAAACCTATACTGGTTGCAACTAGCAAGCAGCAGACTTCTGCTTGAGAGTTCAGATGCTCGGGTTTGGACACATGTCCTCCCCAACACCAAACATACACACACACACAAAATCATCTGTCACCTGTTAGCATTAAGAATTCAAAATATATTCTCTCCTATGACAGCAGTCTAAGGATTTTACACAGTATCTAAAGCAATCTAAGGATTTTACACAATATATAAACATATATTTAAGGTTTATATTATACTTAGCATGATGGAAGAAAATTACTTGTAAAAATTCATTTTCCTAGCTGATTAATTTTGTTACATCGGATTATAAAGGGAATTAGTTTAGCAGTAATTGGAAAAAAAAAAGAAACAAAACAAAACAAAAAATGTCCTTTAAGATGATGGAAAGAACGCTTACCCAGAAAACATAAAAAAAAGAGTGTGAGGAAAGACCCAAACAAAATCTGCAATAGAGCTATCAATCACTAAAAACTCAATAGCCCAGAGAACAAGAGGGAAATAGGAAATCTAAGAATTGCTCAATTCTCATCTGAATTGACAGTAGGTATAAAAATCTATATCCAGCTGTGTGATGTATTGTAGTAGGCACTGGAACGGCTTCCAGAACAAAAACATTCTTAGCCCAGTATGTATGAGGCTGGTACTCTCTTCAAATTTGACAAACAAATTGAAACAGATGCAACAAGTTGCTGACTAAATGGAGGCATCTTCAAAAGCAGCTGGGCATGTCATGGCCAGGCTTTGTTTCTAGTTTAAGTGATGGACCTACAGAATTTTAGCTGTGACATCTATTGCTCAAAAAATATGTCAACATGAAATATTGTCATAGGCTAATATTGTACTACAGCAGGATGTGCAGGAACACAAACAGCAAGGGAGTCAACTGGTCTTCAGAAACATGGATGCAACAACTGATATTTGATACTTTATTAGAAGCAGAGACTATTTACACAGGTTTTTTCAAAAGCCTCTGGGACAGTATCAACAGCATGTTTTCTGCTGCAGCTTACATACTGGTCCAAATTGTCTCTTGTCCTAATTTACAGTCATTCACTAACTGTATAAAACCTGACCCCTTGATAAGCCAAGCACTATCCATCCTTTTAGCTAAAGTTGTTTTGAAAAATGTATCTCCCTGGAAAATAACATTCTGAAATATTAAAAGAAAGCTAACTGGACCTGTTATGAAACAGTAAGCCTTTAAAAAACACAGGGACATTTTCACAGAATCATAGAATTATTTAGGTTAGAAAAGACCTTTAAGATCATTGCGCCCAACCATAAACGTAACACTGCCAAGTTCACCACTAAATCACAGTCCTAAGCACCACATCTTTTCAATCACATTCTCCTACACTGTTGCTACTAACACATGCATATAATCTGAAAATCTAACTCAGAAGTGTTTTCTAGTTTTTCATTGTTTGTCATACTTGGATTTCTACTGACAGATTAGAAAAAGAAAAGGAAAAAATTCTCCTTTGATCTTTCCTTTGATGGAAAAAAAAAGCACCTAGCTTTGAATCTGCTCTGATTTTATGAAATGCAGGTGTTTTGGTCAACTTTAAAATGATTCAGCTTACATTTGTGTAAATGCTGAAGGTCATCATTGCTCTTAGATTCAGTTAGGAAACTCCAGAGAATGCTAAGGTAAGTAGAAAAGTAAGTGTGCGTCAGTGTAGAAAGATGTTAATGTGCATTGTGTTAAAGCTGTATTGAAAGAGTAGTTGGTAGGACACTATGGTAAGAACTCAGCAGTTCTAAGACCTATTATTCTGTATATTTTTTACTTGTTTTATTCAGTCTTTTTACCTTTGTATTTTTTTCATCTCCCTTACTATGTCTATTTAGACATTAAATTAACATTGAATTCTATCTAATTAGGTCATAGGAGTGACTTTCATGGTAGCTATGATTAGTATTGAAAAATGGTACGTAAGAGCCTTTGTAATACAAAAATTACACTGAGAATGATCACTGAGAATACTAAATATTTAAAACTTTCTTCTATATCTCTCTAATACTTTTCAAGTTATTAGGTAAGCAAGATCTTATCATTCAGCTCATAGCTTCAATACCAGTCTGTTTAGTCTGACACTTGCAATGGCTGCAGGAAGGGAAAAGCGTTCCTCCCATCCAGGTTGCAGAATGCCTGTAAAATACGTTCTTACAGGTAAATGTGAGGCCCCAAGAGCCCATAAGTTTCTATGAACAAAGGTAAACTCAAAGGAAAGGTTAAGAATGAAGCTAAAAAAATCTGCCAACTTGATGCACTCGTTGCTTTAAGAACAAAAAACATAGACTTATTGCTCAGAGGCATAAAGAAGTAACTTTCAGTAGAAGCTTGGGAGGCCTCAAAATTTTTTCCACAAAACTTGGCTTGATTTGTTTCTGTTGTGAAAATAGTTGAGGTGAATGCAGCGTGAGGTTTCATTAAATTCATACAGATAGAGAGCCCACTCAGTTTTTCTATTTATATAATGACCTCAACCATCTGGGGTGTTACTCTAAGTCACTTTGGTAATATAAGTTTTTTTTTTTCCAGTCTGCAAATAGCACAGAGAAGACAAAATGCTGTTTTCTGGTACGTGCGTATGTGCTGAGGAAGGTAGGGACTATGAAACACTGACACTTCTGAAAGGATCAGTCCTTCCTGAGATGTATCAATGTCAGCCTGCCTCCCCCACAGAGGCAGTGCAGCTTGCTTGTGCAGAAGATGTCAGAGCTGCTTGAGTCCTGCAGGCATAGCTTTTTAAAAAGTGCATGTTAAATAAGTTGAATCAAATAGTTGGCAAAATTTCAGACAGCTTTCAGGTAAACATTTCACACTTAAAAAGGAGATGCTTGTTTTCCTAAAAATTAATGGTCTGGAAACACCTTGAGCTTCATTCTGATTTTGCAGCAATTTTACGCCAAAGTAGCTCCATCGATTACTACTGATTTATACTGATATTACCGTACAAGTCTTCTAAAGTTTAGCTCAAATGAAAAAAAAAATCTGTTTGCTTAGTTTTATATGTGCTTGCTCATTCATTTCTCTTTCTTCTCCCCCCTCTCCCCTCCATATGTATATGCATCAGATTCATTTATAACACAAAGTCTGCAATTTTATGTAATGGTAAAGCCTTTGAAACTTCATCTCAGAGATTTTAGTTTTTGTTACATAATATATTTTGGACAAACATAAAGTTTCCTCTCCTTTTCTAACACCTGTATTTTGCTTTTGTTTTATACATATCCATTGATATTTTATCATCTCAAATTTTCTCTTAAAAATGTTAATAATTATTTCAGCTGTTTGACCTGCATCCTACAACCTAGATGCCATTTGTAAGGTATAAGAGTATATTCATTTTCCAGTAGCTTATGTAGCAGCAATGTGGAATCCCATAAAATGAATCCTGTGGGATTCAGAATATACATGGAGAAGTGGAGGAGAAAACAGGGAAGCCTTCTGCCTCCTCACGCCACAGCCCTGGTAATTTTACTCTTTAACGTAAATACTGAGCATTATGTAAACCCCACACAGATGCTAAACACTTCAAAAAAAGAGGTAATGTGCTAGGAAGTAGACTATGGATTTATCGTCTTTGCATTGTCTTTGATATACTGGGAGAAAACTGTACCTTTAAAATAGGAGCATGGGAGACATTTTTATGCAAGATTCTCTAAATACTTGTAGGACATTCTGCCCCTTTCTCTGCTCTTGAGTTCACTGATACCAACAAAAATACTAATGCAACAGAGTGTATATATCCACATGGGCTTATATTTATGAACTTATATTTCATTCTGCCTACAGTCCAAGCTGACCAAGTCCCAGAACAATATTGGTCTGAGCTAACACAACAGTTTCTCAGTGCTTGCCGGCTGCTGTGATGTGTTGTCTGGTTTGTTTGGCAAAGCAAACTCAGGTCAGAACATAGATCTCTATGTAACAAGTATCTTATATCATTGCAGGTTTATTTCTGATACACTTTGGAATACTTTTGGTTTTGTTCTGCTTATATTCTTTCCTAGACTGTGCTACATGAAGGGCTTTTCTACATGTGGATATTCACTAATGTAGTTACTTGAGCTATAACCTAAACAATTACATCAGTAATATCCAATCAGTGATATTAGCTTTGCAATGCAATTACCAATGTGAACATGCTTTCTCAAGGACAAGTATCTTTATTTATTTGCAGATTAGCTTAATCTACTTCTACAGTAGATTATGCACAGTTCAAATTATACTCCCATGTCAATACATTTTCTTGTGTAGCTAAACCTATTGTATTCTCCTTAGACAAAAAGGTTTAAATTCATAAACAAAAGTTCATTGCAAGATTCTCTATAGTCTCGAAGTGATGGCTGTTGTTCTTCATGCTCACTTCATCCCTCATTTATTTTACATATTCACAGACACTTCTGCCACAATCTACAGGCTCTGATTTTGAGTGATGGTGCATTTACCATGAAAAGCTGTAAACAAACTCTTCACAACTATCTGGTCTTCTCACACTCAAAGCAAGTGTCCATGTAAAAACAAAGAAAGGAAGAACAACAGAGGAATTTAATTGTAATTGTAATTGCTTCATACCATCCCTGCCAGTAGCTGACCACTCTGTACAACCCCTTCTTAGCAAATGCTGTCTAGTTTTGGGATAGGAATGGCAAGCTTCCTCCACCATGGAGCAGTGTAGTTGTGAAGTCCCATAAACTGAATTTTAAATAAATGAAGATGTGAGCCCATTGCTTTGAGAATGATTGTCAGGATTCTGAGGCCACTGAAAGGCACTACCAGGGCCTTACGTCCTTGCCCAGCATCCCCTGAGGCTTCCCTTGATCCCTGCACATGGACTGATGAGCCCCATTTCAGCTGAGCCTGGGCCCTCGGTCCCTGCTCCAGTGATGCAGTAGGAGTTCCTGGGCTCAGCCCCATCTCTGTCCCTTTCCCCTGGATAGACCTTGGACCCCATCTCCAGCCCTGTCCTGGTCTCCTGCTGGTTGATGGACGCTGGCCCTGGAAGGTCACTTGTTGTGCCTGAGACTGTTGATAGATCCCCTTACAGCACCCAGCTCTCTCCACTGTGTTCAGACACTGAGGGATGGTGTCTGTCAAAGAGGGCACTGGGTTCCCTGGGGTCACCCTGGGCTCCAAAATCCCTGTCCCCTAAGGGGGAGCCAGCCCTTGCTGCACCCTAACAGTGATTAAGATGCACCATGATCGTAACAATCATCATCTCAAATAAAAGGCAAAATATGTAAAGTAAGAAAAAGCAATCAGAAATAAGCATAAGCATTTTCCAGCAAGAAATTAATCTTCTTCCTCAGTGTTAATGTACTTAAGTCCAGCTTCCACATTGATTCAACAGCACTAATAATCTTAGACTTGAATTGCTGCACATGTGCAAATCTGAAGGATAGACACAGCTGCTGTAATGCTTCGTTGATACATTAGAGCTGATCCTGTGGCACAAATCCTGTCATTCCCCATTGAAAAATCAAATGTAAAACCCAGGATACTGAATAGTCTTCCTAGAAATCGCATGATGGCAGTAAAACTAGTAAAATTTTGTGGAAATTTCCTTTTATGGCAAGTCTGTTGCCTGATTGAACTCTCATGGATATCAGCAGAAAGATTTCTACCAGGGCGGGCTGTTTGCTGCCAACAGCAATTTATTAAACTTGTATTTACTTCTCAGAGAATGAAAATCAACTCCTATTGCTTACTGTGCTTTACAGTTATTGCATGCTGACTCCTGCAAAGCCAGAATTTTCTTGTGTTTTCAGTACGCAGCTAATTTGGTGACAGCTGCAAGTACTACCAAATTCACATGCAAACTCACACTTAAATCAGCAGAGTTTAGCCAACTCAAAATGTATTTTCCTCTGAATGTCTGAAGCACTACTCCACCTGAAGGCTCATGACTTCATTTAATTTCCTTTTTTTGTATCTTCGCACTTTTGAACATTGAAAGGTATTATAATCTTTTGACTTAGCAATAGTTACTTAATATTTGCCTCTGTTGTTCTTTTTTGTCAGTAACAACTATTGTCACTTTTAATTTGGAAAATAAAAAACACATTAATCTAGAAAATAGTAGTCTGAGAACTATATGATACTCTAAGAAAACTTTTACTCTTTTTCTACAGTCTTTAAAGAGGCTGACACCAGTGGGAAAATAAAAATCTGGATTTTTCCCCAGAAAGGTTGTAATGCTACTACCATCCCAGTGTAAAATATAAAATCTAATCTAGATAGGACATTAGAATAAAAAATCTTCTACAACCTTATCTATGTTCAGGATGAGCAATCAGATGACCCAAATACATGGTCTGTTCCTAGTTAAGACAAAGAAGAGAAGAGAAGAGAAGAGAAGAGAAGAGAAGAGAAGAGAAGAGAAGAGAAGAGAAGAGAAGAGAAAAGAGGAGAGAAGAGAAGAGAAGAGAAGAGANAAATATATTTATATATAATTTTTTTCACATATATAATGCCGTAGTAAAGAGATACAAACTACAAGGAGCAAAGGAATCACATATATATATATACATATATATACATACTAGTACTCTTAGCATAGTCATCTATCTGCTAAGCTTTATGCTTTTTAAGGCATCCAGCAAGTGTGAAACTTCAACGTTCCGCCCAGTTTCCCATTCTCTGGCCTCCCCCTGCAAATTACGTGTGGTTCTTTTGCTCCTTCTAGTTTGCATCTCTTTTTCACCTATAAATCTCACCATCAGTATGTTACTGCTGTACTCAAATCTACATCTTTTTCTTCTTACCTTGCAGAGCTTTGGCATTCCAGAGACTTGGTAGGTTACCATCTTCCTCTCTTTCATCAGCTCTATCCTGGCATTTCTTCCATAACAGAAAACACCTTTCACTTGCTACATTTTGAAGTAACTGATACTTCCTCTATTCAAGGTATGAATGGGATGATGCAAACGCATGGAGACTTATCTGAGTCTCAGAGATTAAATAATCATCATCATCATCATCATCATCATCAGAAAAATCAGTCTCACCAGTTGTTGAATTGGTATCTTCTTGAGCAGCAATCACGAATGCCCGCCCCCCAGCTAATCCCGTTTATACACCAAACATGAAATTTATGGTACAGAATATTCCATTGGTCATTCCATCATTCTGTCTAGGCTCCTTCTCAGCTTCTACGAGAAGCTGAAAAAAGTCCTTGAAAAATATAAACAATGCCTGACAACTACTAAACCAATATGCATTATTGACATTCCTTTCATACCACGTCTGAAATGCAGCAGCCACTAGAAAGAAAATTAACTCTATCCCAGGTGAAACAAAGACAGTTGTTCACACTTTACAGCTTTGTGTCTCAAATTCTAAGGATTATTTTTATTTGTTTCCTTTGGTTGAAATATTCAATACCTATCACTCTATAAAGACTCATAAAGTATGTAGTAGGACTGACATACAAACGTTTAGAGGCATTTGATTCATTTTGTAGTCAGCATAAGCCTCTGAAAACTCCATGAAATCATAACAATAAGGATGCCCACAGGGAATGTATTCCAAGAAAAGATACAAGTTCCTCACTGCAGCCTGGGAAATCTTTTCAGTGTTCCACTGTTACTGATGGGTGTGATAGCAATACCATGACAGCATGTGGCTGTAAATCATACCAAACAATTGACACTGATAACTCCAGGGTATTCTTGTGCTCGTATTCATGCTGACCACCATGGTCCACCTTGCACCTGCTGTGTTACCAACCATTCTGTTGTTTTACCTCTCACAGCCTTTTACCAGAGCTGGACAGGCAACAAGATGTTTTTCTTTGTCACCCAATGCAGAAGAGCTTGGAGATGGAACATTATCAGAATATATGGTGACCTTTTGATATTATTTTGATACAGACCAATGGAATTAGCTGCCACTAGTAGATGTTACCCTGAAATGAATAGTAACAAAGTTAGCAGATGTCAATGCCAGAATCTGCACTTTACATCTGAAATATAATCAAACTTATTAATAGAGTAAAACTTCTGTTCAAGTATTCCACTGAACATTCTAAATTTCATTTGAATTAGATGTATACAGTCATCCAAGAAATCCACCTGCTAGTGGTGGGACCCCAAGTTACCCAGAACTTTGAAGTAGATGTGTCTATCTTTGGAAAATTTGGAAAAGCCAGGTTTTATTAGAATAGAAACTGGAATCCTTTTACTTTTAAAATAAAGAATCTCAAAGGAACTGTCAGATGCAAAAGAAATATGCACATTTCTCACTGTCTTTTCAAGGCAGATCTTCATTTGCTTTCTCCCTTGCCTGAAATTCTGCCAGTTCCCCTCTGCTCCCCAGGACAGTTGTCTTTTTCATTCCTGAGGCCTTCCTCTCTGCACCTTGATCATCTGCTCAAAACTCTCTCTTTGAGCTGCAGACTCCCAGTTCCTCCCTGTGATTTTTCCCCTTTTGTTTGCAGCCTCACATGCAGCCTCATAGCTTACCTTTCTGAACAGACTGATTTGCTGCCAAGGGAAGAAACTTCCCCTTCCACCCAAGGATTCTACATAACACAGTTGCCTACTATTAAAAAGAAAAACATCCTAACGGTAAGCAAAGTGGCAAACTGGGAGGAAAACAGTAAACTGGGAGCAAAACAACTCCTGGAAACAACTCCTGGAAAATTCTTGGGTTTGTTTTAGATTTTCTGGGCATTTTGTGTTTTGGTTTTGGGGGGTTTATTTTGGTTTTCTTGAGTAATGCTTACAGAAGTATATTGTAATTGATCCTTAATTCTTGTTTATTATTCCCTTTCTCTGTTACTTAACAACAGAATAAAAGCTTTGTCGCTGCTGGACTTCTACCCAGACTTATGGTATTCTGCAGGGTAGAAAAAAAAAGAAACAGGGAAAGAAGAGACGTTTAACAAATCACTAGTTTTCAAAAATGCCAGATGACCTCAAAATTTTTGGCTATTAGTTCAAAGGACTTCACTAATTAAATATATGTCCAATAAATCCTTATTTTCCCTCCTTTCTTCTCTTTTCCTCAGGTGTGACATTTTCATCTATCTTTTCAGAAGTTTCTATCTCAAAATCTTTAGACATCTCTTTTCACTTAGCCACTAGCCTCTTAAATAGTGACTTAGAAGAAGTGGTGTTATAAATATTCCCCAATTCCTCTCCTTTCCAGTATGCTTTTGCCAAATAAGATTGACAGGCAGATTTTCTTTTTTAAGTCTTTCAATAGACCACATTCATTCTTCTCCATATTTTGATATTTTGTAGATGACGGAAAAAAAATCTTCTAGGTTTTATACTATTTTGTCTTCACAGAAATATGAATGCTTTTATTATTCTTCATCAATACGCTTTTCAGCATTTGAAAAACTTAACAAATTTGCCATGTTGATTCAATCTCTGGCATTCTTTAGTGATCATTTGCCTAACACTATGGTACAACATGTTTTCAAGGACTGACTCACTTGAAACTATTCATTCCAGGGCTGATTACATATTTTGAAAATTTTACTTTTTTTTATTATAATGTCCTGCAAATTCAAAAATAATAATAAACCTCCCACACACATTAGCAGAAATATTTCCACTCTTAACTATTTCTTGCTGAAATTATTCTAAAGCATCTGAATTTGAGACAAATATTTCATTTTTTATTCTACATTGGCATAGAATGCCTCAAAAATGGATAAGAGGATGTCAAAAAAATCCATTTGTAAATAAGCACCTATTCACACAATATTTCTATCTTTTACTTCATACTTTTCAACTCAATCACTTCCAAACCAAGAAAGAAAAAAATTTCATACTCAATTGATAACAAACTCTTCAGAATCAGCTAAAACTGACCATCAATTTTTAAGTGATCTGGCTTAGAAGCTTGCTTTGAAATGCTTCTCAGATGTTAGTGGTGCCACACATGTTATTCTGAGGTGTGGCTGAAAATGGAATACAATGTGATTTCTGTATTTCTTTAGTGCTGATTTCTAGTATGCTCTAAAACACCACATGTGATGATTTCCCTTTGCTAGGGGGCAAATCTAGACAAATGTCTATCAGCCATTTTATTTTCTGATGCTTTAGTTCTTTTCTTAGAGATGAAGTACAGAATTGTCCTCTGCTTTCTTCTGGTGGGAAAGACTGTGGTATTTCTAAAACAGACTGAATCTATGCAGACTGAGAAAGAAACAGTGAGGTGGTTATAGAAAACATGGTAGCATTGACTACTGTTGGAGAGATGATGTCGTTGGATGGATTTTTGATAGGACTATGTAGAAATTCTTACAGTATGCAGACAGCATATCTCTTCAAAGAGATCAAAATCTTGTTTGTTAGCCTGCTTAGTGTGCTTCTTGATTTTATTTGTCTAGGACCTTTTATCTTTTGTTTTTATTTTTGGTTACCGCTGATGGTTCTCCATATTTATGACAGTGGACAATCTTAGCTGCTATAACCAGCAAACTAAAATTTGGCTTGTTATTGTGGTGATGGGACAATGTAGTAGCTAAAAAATATTATATTTATATTGAAATTCACTATAGAAGACCCAAGAAATTTGGCATAGTATTTTTCACTTATACAATAGTCTGTCTTATAAATATTTAATTTATACTAGTAAACTGGATGTGGCTGCATGTGTAAGTTTGAAGACAGATCAATCTGTTTCGTGCAGGGAATTCAGTTCCCTACCACTGCAAGAGATATGGTTTTGCCATATTTCACCATTTACCATTTTACCATTTTTAGTAAAAGACCACAATATTTGTATTGACCCAATTCTATAGGGTCTCAGGATTTGTCTTGCCCTGTCTTGGCCTGCACAGGTTTTACCTTGTTATAGCTGTGATAACAATTGTCCAATGACCAACTCATTATTGCCTAACTCATTTTTATTTAACTGTCTGACTACCATATGTATCTTAAAGGTATGACAAACTTCAGTAGGTGTTGTATAAAAATTACTAAGCCTTTATACTGAGTCTGGGAGAGTTACTGACCTACTTTCAAGCTGTAAGATAGCAACTGAGGAGAAGGAAGCAGAAAGTGTTAAGAAAATGTGTAAATAAAACCAGAAGCAGAGTCCAGTACAAAGAAGGAAGGGACCCCCAGCACCAGTATGGAACTACTGCTGGAGAAAAGCTCAGGACTTGGACAACCCATGCAGCTACCTGAAAGGATGAACACACTTCCATGGAAAATGGACAGAGACTAGAAAGGGGTTTTGTGTATCACAATTTTCACTGTATTGTTAATGGTTTATTTCCTTATTAATTTAGACTGTGTTGTAGCTGGAATAATAATACCTGTTCAGTGCATTTTGATTGTAAAGACTTTATCTGGACAAAGTCTTAGGCCTGTATATATTGTGCATCTCCTTTAGCCCCTAATGAGATTTTGACTGTAATACAATGAACTCCCTCAGATAATCCCTTTTCACAGAGAGCGTTATCTTAAAACAAATTAGATTTCCTCACCCTATTGCAGTTACAGAAAGGATGTTCGCAAACTTCTCTTCTGATTTCCAGACTTATTTCATCCTTGTATGGCTTATAGTAGCGATCTCATTCCAATATTGGTCTATCGTATTCTGGTTGTCTAGGCAGACTCCAAGCACTGCTGTTCTCCCAGACTGTGAGCTCACTTTCTTAGGTGCAAATTACTCAATTTCCTCCTGAACCTACAACCCTGTTTACTCAAACTCTTCCTTTCTTGTAACCTCTTGATGTTTATTCCCCTGTATATTTATAAAAAATTACTCTACTCTCTCTCAACCTGTTAGAGTATACAAGTGAAGATTTATTTCCCCTCATAGCCTAGGCTCATTTTGCTTCTTAACATTCTACTAACCTCTCTATACAGGTGGCTCCCATTGGAAATTATTCCTCTTGAACCTGAGTAACTAGAATTGCATGTAATATTTTAATTATACAATTATGATCAAATTATATAACTGTCCAGTGATATGTCTTTATTGAAGCTGGAAATGGTTACTTTATTACACTCTAAGAAAGCATCTTCCATTTTTAAAAGCAGTTGTCTTCGTAACATTACCATCCTGACAGAAAATTAAGGAAAAGTACTCCTTTAACTCTGTCTGTTTTTAATTCTGGATTTTTCTAGTCAATTTTCCATTCATCACACTGCTAACATTAGCCTGCTATTCATCATATTCATCAAAGTTCACATTTTGAAGTTTTACAATGTATACAGGAAGAAACATCTACCGATTCTAATGAACAGAATAAACTTTAACAAATCAATGGTATTATGGACTGGTACAAGAGAAAAAAAGTGTCCCTTTGATTTTCTTAAGGGTTCACCTGTAGAAGAAGGCACAGTGCATAAAGGGAGCATTGTTCTTATATTTTATTATATGGTCTATCTCTGCTCTGAGAATAGTCTTGATTTCACAGCAAAGAAATGGCTAATTCTTGCTTACATGGCAGCCTTTGACTTCTCCAGTGAAATAAATTTTGTGGAGAGCAAACGCACTATTCATGAGTTCTAATATAGTGTAAGAAATAAATGATGCAGCTTTACTCCCGACTAGGATGCAATTACATGGATAGGCCCCTTGATCTCAAAGTGTGAATTATTTCTATGTAAAGGTAGTAGGAGTTGACCTATAAATCTGTAAGAGGTGTTTAATTTCAATGAAGACCTTCCAATTTAGAAAAGTAAAATAAATATGGATAAAACTAGTCAATGCTATTTTATCAACTGCTTAGAAAATATTGGAAACATTAACAACTGACCTGGGTATTTCATGGGAAAAACCCCCAAAACCGTAGGTGAACAACTAGATTTTCTATTATTATAGGATTTAAAAAAAAAAAAAACAAACCCTCAAAGCATCATGGCACAAAAGTGTCCTTAAAAGACTTTAAATTTGTAATATGGAAGCTGAATTTGGGGAAAAAGCTCTAAAATCAACGTACTGAAAGCAAACCACCGTACAAGGACAGTGTTAAACTGGAAATCAGCATCAAGTCTTTATAAAGCCTAACAAATCAAGATAAGGGGCTACAAAACGTTGTGTTGTATCATGTATGGATTATGGGCCTCAAGTGTACTTGCTTTTCTTGCTAGCTCAGCCTATCTGAACTGCTGTAGCTCACCTGAGGTCAACTACCCGGAAGGGAAAGTATTCATGTTTCAGCATGCCATGGGTTTTTGTACGTGTGCATAGACTGTAACCGAGAAATGGAATTGAAATACTATAGTGATGGATGCTGTTGCAATATCTCAAGTAATTGTTTTCATTATTTTACTGATGTGCCAGTGTTTCAGAGAGATTGCACAGTTACCTGTATGATACTTTTCCTTGTGTTTATATTTGCACTCTGTAGTTAATACCAGCACTTCCAGCCAGATACCCTTTAATCTGATAGTCTTCCTCTGCCTCTAATGCAAAAAATGACATGTCTATGAAAATTGTGTAGCCCAATTAGATCTGTGAGCGTAACCACTGTTTTAGTTTACTAAAAGCATCCAAAAAGTAATCTTTTATGTATTATTCTGGGTTACCCAAAATAAAGCTTCTTTGGAATGTTCAGAGAAATGAAATCCTGGCTTCCTCTGCTGTCAGCACCTGACATATTTCCTTCAAGAAAAAATAAAATGGGTTAGTTAGATTAGAATGTTAAACTGTCACACTTTTTTACATAAAACAGATAAATTTTTGATTAAAGTGAATTTTTGAATAATGTTTTGTCTTTAATATATAACTATGAAACTTATCAACATTAAAAATGGGTTTTTTTTGTTTTAAAGTGAGACAGTTTTACTCTTTGAAAAGAATATTGTGGAATATTTCATTTGACATTGATCTACCTTTTTATTTTTTAGAAAAAAAAAGTATTCCTGGATAATATGTGCATTAGCTGAGGTGCAATCAGTCCATATTCATGTACCATGATAAAAGTTCTTTGTCTTTCTTTTCTGCTGCGACTCCTTCTATTGCTCCTGTTGTAACTCACCTAGCCACAGCCACATTCCTCCTGAAGTCTCTCAGAGTACGATTAGATGAGCTAGAGCATGGATTTAGAGCACATTAATACTACCCACTTAAAATAAGGTAACTCATGTCACAAGTACCACAAGCAAGAATATGAACTTGGATAGTCAGCAGAGAAAAACCAGCAGGCTGTAAATGCAATCTTTGGCTTGCCTTGTAACCTCAAGAACACAGTGCATACTTTGGCCATATCCTCGGTAATAAAAGCTCGCTTTCTCTCTGATTCTCTTTCTGTCACAGTCCTCCTACTCCTCCCTAAGAAAAGAACATTATTGCTTCCTGTAGGCTACCTGAAATAAAACTTCTCCACATTTAACTGTAGCTGGGTTCTTCACAGTATGCCTACCTATGCTAGCATAAACAGATTTTACTCTCCCACTGTGTTTCCACAGTAGTACTTTCTTTTAACTGTGACTATTTGGTAAGAGGAGTTCTGGGTTTTTTTTTTGTTTTGGGGTTTTTTGGCTCTTTTTTTTTTTTTCTTGTAAAAAATAATGGTGATGATTTAACAATTGCAACTAAGGATTTTATTATTTTTTTTTTTAAAGGGATTGGGATAAAGGCTTTTTTGTTGGTCACTTTAAGGTCTTTGCTTCCTTTTGGTATTATTTTTAGGAAGAAATTTCTTTTTATTTTGTATGAAAATCTACATCCAAGACCCCTTAAGTTGGTTTTTTATTTTTTAATGCAAGTAACCCTTCCAAATGCATAACAAAGCCTGATTCTAACTTCTGAAAAAAATGTTCTACTCTTAATTGAACCAAAACTTCAATGGAGATCTGTAGTTTTGCTAAATAACTCTACTTTTGCTACTTCATTGGACTGAATGATAACCTTCTGCCTAAATCTTAGTGAAATTATGATAGGGCATAGAATATGGTTAAAGAGGCAAGGATTTGTTCTCATATGCTTAATTTTATGGAAGAAGTTATAGCCTGACTTTATAGATCGTAATAGCTCTGATGTCACGACTGTCAATCTCCTTGGCACTTCGTTTACTTTGCTTAATTTTTTTTCCTCCACAAATTTTCAGTAGATGATTGAGGCAAAAGCTGAAGTTTCAAGAAAATCGATTGGTTTCTGTTTGACGTGTGATGCATTAATTTGAATTAAAAGCACTGGAAAATAACTTTGATAGATTCTCTGTGTGATACCTAGGACTCCTCCAGTAAAGCAGCTGACAGTTCTTCAGGACCATAACCATTTAAACCACATGTTCCCTTCAGGAACTGAATCAGGTGCAGCATGAATAACATACAAGAAGGGATGGTGTAAGAAAATGAGAAAAGCTTAAAGACAGTGTGAGTGGATAGGTAGCGTTTCAGAAAATTGATCTGGAAGACTCTTTCTTGTTCTTATTGGAGCAGAGCTATGTTTGTGATAGGTTTCTTGTGTAAATGGTGACATTGAAGCTGGGGAAACATAGCTCTGGTCAAATGTATAGGAGTGTGAAATTCTGTAACGTTGATTTGTTTTTCTTCAGCTGTGTGCTGTTCCTTGCAACACAATTGTGGCTCAGGGGGGAACTCTCTGGAGATGGAGTTTTGCTTTGCTTGGAAACAACTGAGCAAACACAGGAAGAGGAAAGCTTCTAGACATTGCAGGATGTAGCAGAAAGAAGACAGCACTGAGAGAAACATAGAAAGAAGAGGGATGTCAGGCAGAAGAGAGGGATTACTGAGAGGAGCAGGGAACAAAGACACATCTCAGCACTGACTGGAAGACAAACCACCTTGGAAAGAGGGGGAACTGAGAAAGTTTTGCTCAAAATTACAAGGCTAAGCTCAGTAGGAAGGATTTACTGCAAGAACACAGTAGGTGGGGGAGAAGTGTATAAGTCCATTCTATTTTTACATGTCTAACATAGCCACTTTGAATTTTCTCTAAGAAATTAAGAATCCTGAATTTCATTATACTTCATTGTGGAAAGAAACCAGACTAGAATGTCTAGGTACACATCATGGTTTTGGCCAAGTCGTCCAACGGCCGGCAACAAATGCTCTCCCCCATCTCTTGCAAATGGAAGAGAGATAAAGAGGTTTATGAGTTTAGAAGGAACTGAAGTACTTTAATGAAATATTAATAATAAAATAAAAAGGAAATAATTAAATAGATACAGCATATACAAAACCGAATTCAGTTCCCAGGATGACATCACCAGCAGGCACTGGGGAAGTCCCAGAATGGACTCAGCAATGGGTGGGAACTGGATTCCAAAGCTGGAGTCAGGAACGCACATATCAGGATCAAGGCAGGTGAACAGACAGGGTCCTCCTCGGACGTCAGCTATTGAAGAAAAGAGACTGACCCTTTGATCCCTCAGCTTTTATACTGAGTATGGGACATATGAGATGGAATACCCTTGTTGATCGATTTTGGGTCACCTGTCCTGTCCGCTCCTCCCTGCAGGCAGGACCCCTCTACGCTTTTCCGTTTCTGACCCTCCAACCGGGCAAGTAACGAAATTAGCTGACCTTGGTTGTTACAGCAATAAGTATAAGCAAGAACCTCTCTGTATACCATTCCTTGGCACTAACTATAAACACAGGTCTTATCACCTTGAGAACAAACAATTTTCTGCACAATATGCTGTTAGTTTCGGAGAGTTGGAAGAGGACTAGCTAAGAAGTAAAATTACTGAACCAAAAGTTGGTTTGGTTTTACCTAAAACCAGGACAGCACACAAGCCTCAAAGTTGAGGCCAACTTGAGATCTATCACACAAACACACACAGTTGGTTTAATTTTTTCCTTTTGTTTATTTTCAAGTTTTTTATTAGGTGCTCTATGCAGAGTGTAGTCTAATCTGACGCAACACAGTTTGTGTTCTAGCAATACATGTTTAAAACATGGTTGAACAAAATCTATTTAATTAAAATAATGTTGGTTACATAAACATGCTGAAAATGTTTCAGAGGGACCACAAAGCATTTTTTAGAGAGAGTGATTCAATTTCAAAATTATGTCTAAGAAGTCTGGCCATTCAGGCCTAAGCAGAAGTTTTCAGCACTTTTCTTGTTAACAAAAGAAATATTGTTACCATGGTAACAAAAACACAGACAGAAAAGGTATCTTGGCACTATTCCTGACGAAATATATAAGTATAAATCTCCCTGAAATGTTAACAGGTATGCTACAAAAATATCTCCTGCATCCAAGATTATATCTTAATTTTTGGTTACATTCAAGTTTACTAGTTAGTATTTATTTCAAATGGTCATTTACCTCTTTAACTTCTGCTCTGAAAAAATCCCATGTACAGTGCTGTCTTAAATACTTAATTCCAGACAGTGAATGGTACCAAACAGAACCATTACATTTGTAATGAAAGAAAAAAAATAATTTCAAAAATCACATAGTATTCATATATTCTTTATGGTTGCCATGCATATATTCAGTGATAAACTCTCAAACAGAGATTATAATTTTGTTTGATTCCAGGCATTGCAGATTCCACTGTGTGTTTTGTAATTTTGTTTTCTGTTGTGAGGTGGAGTTTGTTTCTGGCTTTTTTTTTTTTTTTCTGTGTTTTTTTTTTTTTCCCTCTCTTTGTGGGTGAAAGAAAATGAACAAAGAGAAATGGCTGCTTTTTAGAGCACCAACATTATTATTTATGAGCTGGGAGCACTGGAGCAGACTTGTGTGGAACAAATGAAACTTTCTTCAGTTCTCTGGTGAAACTGTTAGCACTCCATAGGAACTTGTTGATTTTTTGCCACCTATTTCAAAGTTACTTCTTTCAAATCATCTTTACTTTTTGCTAAGTGACTTCCCATCAGTCAGCAGTCTTTTTTTGTTTTATTTTTTTAAACAGGTAAAAAGCTCTGAGTTTAAGAATTCCTTAGTTCCAATAGTATATCACAAAGCATAGTTTATTAGAGGTAGGCTCCTTAGCATTCTTTAACTGGAGTCAAACTCTAAATTTATTCATCACCTCCCCAAAAATAAAAAAAAAAAAACCCTTGCAAAACTAAGGTCTCTGCCTCAGGACTGGTTGCACCATGAAAAGTTAAATTTTAACAGCAAGACTGAAAGTCACATTGACTTAGGTTAATAATATTAATTCAATGAAGTTCCTAGCCAAATATGAAGCTTGATCAACTCAACTAAGAAAAAAACTCAGAAAGATAGACAATGGCAATGGAGGCAGGGCCTTAAAGACAGTTCAAGGATTTCAAGAGTGTACTGACTTGTTGCACGGGAAATAAAAGCACAGCTTTAATCTCTTTTGTTGATAAACAGGAAAACATTTTTTGGCACTGAGATTTCAGCCTGTGCTGCAGAAACCTACCTAATTCCTAGGTTTGGGAGATTGAGTCCATGATGTCCTATTTTCAGTGTATAGTTGACCAAATTATCTCAACTAAAGATTGCTCAGGTGAATTTATTCATTTTGAGATCACACCTCCTGGAACACAGATATAATCTATTGCAAAAATAATTGGGTCTAAATTAAGCTAACTCCCTCCACTTTGAGTTGAAATCTGTTCTCATATGCAGGTTTATAGGTACCAGTCTGCTTCCTGGTCTGTCTTTTTCTTCTGAGCTCAGACTCTTTTGGGACTTGCTGTGTCTTCACAGCAATTGTATGCGGTATCTCTCTGAGTGACACTTCCATCCTCAAAGAAGGAGAAAAAGCAGAAGGAAGTCAGAGCGAGAATTTCTCTGGAGATCATGTGAGAAGGTGGAGAAATCAGCTCTTCTCTGCCCATCTGTTCATCAACTAGGGCTCAAGTGTATAACTTTGTCATACTGAAGGCTTGCAGAATTGGGATCCACAAGGAATTTTGAGAAAATTCAACTGAAAAATGTAGATCAAGAAATGTTAATCTAAGAATAAAACAAAAAGCAATGTGGGAGCAGTGAGGAAAGAGAATATTACTGAATAAATACCAGCAGAAAAAAGTAATCTCTGCACTGATTAAATAGATAAAGTATGATTTCAAAATTTTTTAGAGAGAAAGAAGAATTTTTAAGAAGTCCATTGATATTGATGACTGATCAAAGTCAAAAATGTTTTCTATTGCTGGGAAGATACCAGAAACAAATAAGCTAGGGGGTTATGGGAAGTGATTCAGGTGCTTGAAAAATATGGGAAACTGTAGTGGCACCAGATAACTGTACTTAAAAACCTTTAAAGATTCCTGTGGAGTGTGGAATATATTTGATTGAAGGTCACCATTACAAATGAAGGGCCATATTGAGTACTCTGAATTGGTTTTTTGGAGTTTGTAAATCATTGTTATAAAGAACATATACTTGCATATATTTTCTAATAATAGATATGAGAGAGAGCTAACAGATGATAAATAACTGTGATCTTGACAACAGGATTAGACAAGCCAAAACAGGTTTTAAAGAAATGTGATATCAGGACATCAAAATTTACTGTTTGTACTTGGAAAGATCATCACGGAAGAGAAAAAGTTATAATGCTTAAAAAATCCCTATATTCTCAGGAGCTCTCTTAAAGATGAAACCACATCCACTAAGGGTATCAGCAGCATTTTGAGAAAATAAACTGAATGCAGAACATTGGACGGTAAAGTGAAATGACATGAAAGTGGATATCATGCATCCCAATTTTAGCAAGGCTTTTGACATGCTCTCCAAAAATATTCTGGTATGAAAACCAGGATGTTATAGTCTATTTGGGTACTCGATGGCATGCAAAACCTGTTTAGATGAGCAGGTTCAAAGGGGTGTCATTAATGGGTGTTAGTCTACCTGGAGATCAGCAAGAAGTGGGGTACCGCAGGGGTCTGTACTGGGACCTTTTCTTTAACACCTTTGTCAGTGACCTGGAGGAGGCAATCGAGTGCACTGTCATCACATTTGCAGATGACACCCATTTGGAGGAACTGATGCACACTGTTGAGGGCAGGACTACCATTCAGAGGGACCTACACAGGCTGGAGGAACAGGCCAATGGGACACGTAATTCAGACAAACACCAAGTGCTGCCCCTGGGCAGGAAGCACTGGTGCAAGGGCACAGGCTGGGCCCTGCCTGGCTGGGAGCAGCTCTGCAGGAAGGTACCTGGTGGCCTTGGCAGACACAAGCTGAGCATGAGCCAGCAGTGTGCTCTGGCTGCAGAGATGGCCAACAGCACTATGCACAGTATTCACAGGGGCACAGCCACAACATTGAGGGGAGGGACTATATCCCTCTGGTCAGCACTCACGAGATCCCATCTGGATACTCTGTTGAAGTTTTAGGCTCCCCAGCACAGGACAGATAGTGAACAAGTGCTAGAACAAGTTCAGTAGAGGGCTTCCAAGATGTCTCGTGTCTGGATCACTTGCCCTGTGAAAAGAAGATGAGGGACCCAGGCTTGTTCAGCCTAGAAGAGAGATCACAGAGTCATAGAGCAGTCAAGGTTGGAAGGGACCTTGAAAGATCATCTGATCCAGCCTTTTGTGGGAAAGGGAGCCTAGATGAGATTATCTATCACCCTGTCCAATTGCATCTTGAAAACCTCCATTGATCAGGACTCTACCACATCCTTGAGGAGCTTGTTCCAGTGATTGATTGTTCTCACTGTAAAAAAATTCTTTCTTATATTAAGAAATTGTACTCTCCCTGTACAACTTGTACCTGTTGCCCCTTATGCTCTCCATGTGGCTCTGTGTGAATCATGAGCCTCCATCTTCTTTGTAACTGCCCTTTAAGTACTGGAATACTGTGATGAGTTCCCCGCGAGCTTTCTCTTTTCCAGGGTGAAAAGAGTAATTCCTTCAGTCTTTCTCCATAGGCCAGGTTCTCCAGCCCTTTGATAATCTTTATGGTCCTCCTTTGGACCATCTCCGGTCTGTCTGCATCTTTCTTGAAGTGGGGGTACCAGAACTGGACATGGTACTCCAGGCGTGTCGTGACAAGCACTGAGCAGAGAGTAGATCACCTCAGGCCATCCTCATGGATTACTCACATTCTGGCTTATGTGAAAGAGTCAATAAACTGTTAAATCATTTATATAATACTTTTTGTGATGGATCTGTATCACACTGTATTGAATACTTGCTTTTATAGAAAGTGTATAGAGGATATTGTTATGTGATACTGTATTGGATCTGTTCTGCAATTTTTCTAAGTTCTGGAAATAATAAAAATATGAAATGAAATATATGCTATCTTTCAGAAGTTCAAAGATGTCTCTCATCCTCCAAGATAAGGTGCAATTCTGAATTTCTGATTGGCTTTCCCAAGCCATCTTATTTGTACTGTTGAGAAACAGTGGCAGTGACACAAAGGCAGAATTAATCCTACCGAAAAAACCATAGGATTGTTAAAATTCTGTGTATTTTAAGTATTACTTTTATAACCTTGTCATAGATCCCATCCTTTTATTATGTCAGCTAAACACTATGTTCAAATTTGAAACAAACTATTTTGTAAGTAAAAATCTATTTTTAAATTTGATGTAATTCAAGTTACACAGTTTGTATTTATGATCCCATTGAGGTTGTATTTTAGGATAGATATAATCTTTGGAATTGATGGAGAATCTAGAAAGCTCCTTATTCTGACAATAAATTTACTATTTATAATAAGTATTTAAAAGCTTTGATAAAAATGCCTTTTGTTATTTCAGGTATTGTCTTTATGTTTATATAAAGACCAGAGAATGATTGGGGCCACTGCTATGAGCTGAAGTGGTACACACTAGTGAAGCATTTAATGGGGAACACAGACCCTCTGCCTACAGCATAATCTGACAAGTTGCTTCCTGGAAATACAGGGTCCTGCTCACCTAAAGTAGTTTGTGGTGCTAAGGCAGGAGCATGTGATGCTACCCTAGACATGTCAGTAGGCATTATTCCACTGCTCTGAAAGGAAGCAACATCACGTCCTCCATGTCCTAATGTCTGATCATTCATTTGTACACACAGTCACTGTATCAGTTCACATAAAATGCCAGTTGAGAAATAGTGTGGCTATTGGATTAATTATTGTCTGGAGTTCTCCTGTTGTTACTGTTGTTACTTTTTTTGCTTTGTAAGGACTGTTACACACCTACTTATCTCATTAGTGCCCTTCTTACCAGCGACTGCGGCTGCCCAGAGGTGTGCTGGCAGGGCACTTGCTGAGCCTCCAGCCAGGAGGGGAGCAGCCAAGTGCTTCTGCACCTCAGCCCTGTCCTATGTCTAATTCTGCTGCTGGAAGGCTGCGAGCCTTTTACATGTGAAGGGACACAAGTTTAGTCTTTAAAATAATATGTCCGCTCTACATTCATTAGTCTGATTTATTGATTTATTCCTATTAAGTGATTTATCTAATCAAGTAGCTCTGTGACTAAAATCCTCACTATACATAAACATTCATATACATTAGCACATTTCTTTTCTCAGCCTCCCAAAATATTTCTTTTATAGTTAGTATTAAAGCTTACTAAACTGCAGACCTAATCTGTATAATTGACATGGCAATATTCCTTAGTTAGAATGCCTGTCTTATTACTTAAGCAAGACATACCTAGAGGAAACATTTTTTTATTTTTTGTAGCATACTCAGGATTAGCAACTCTATCGAATGACAAACCTGAATAATTCACCATTAACTGTAAAATACTGGGACGCAAGTTTCTCCTGTTTCCGTGATGAAAGTTATTTCACCTTGTATCTATTATTTAGTATGGAATGTATCTATTCAAAATAGTTACGTAGCACTAGATTATTCAAGTTGAAGTTCTTTCCTACACTTAAACCACTTTCTGCTCTAAACTGTGATGGACGCATTAAGGCTCAGGTGTTTAGCTAGTGGAAATTGGTATTTCAGCTTTCAATTGGTTTCCAACAAGTTAGAATCTGCCCTGTAAATGTTTTAGTTGTGCTCAGATTTCTTTCCAATGTTTTACCTGATATGAGAGGGTTTCTCACCCTTTCCATCTTTCTCTGTTGGGGGGGGAAGATGGTCGAGGTTAAGCTGCTCAGAGCAATAGAAAGCTCATATTCTTTTTCAGCATCTCAGCACAAAAAGGAGACAATGCCCACTGTTGTTAGAACCAGAGTATTTTCAAGAATGCTGTAGTCCCTTTTAAAAGCATTGCATTTGTAGCTGCTGTTACCCATATTTTCAGTTAATAGCAGCATCAGGTCCTGTTATCTGAGTTTAATTTACTGTTCTCCCCCAAAGCACACTTTATATACTGTTGCTGATGGTGCTTGTCTTACTTCCTCTGATTTCCCTCTGCTCTGTGGCAGTGCAAAAGGCTTTGCAGGTTCACGTTTCAGTCATGGTTTCATTACCACGGGTCATCTTTCTATTAGTAGCGGTGGCTGTCTAACTATCAGAAGGCCTCAAGTATGTGAGATTGCTTTTTCCAAGCTATCCATTCCATGCTGTAACACCCATGACCTCTCTTTTTCAGTTACAGTGCCATGGTGCCATCAGCTATTCCGATGTTGCCTTATTCTAGAGTTTCTTGTCTTTCTGCCTTCTGACATCCAGTCAACTGGATTTATAAGGGTAGACTTTAAAAAAATGACCTTCCGCAGGTGCTTTTGATTTGTACCACCCATTCATTAATCACACAAACGAAGTCTAGGATAGTGTTGAGTGATCCAAAGAAAATCAAAAGAAGTGCTGTGACTCTTCTTTTGGCTTGGTTGGTATTTGGCTGCTTGTGCGCATGCTTTTCAGATCCTCTGTTGGAGTGTTGGTAGCACAGACTGCTTGTTATATCCAAATATTGATCCTTTTCAAACCTTCGCAGTTTCTCAGATGCGTCCTGTCTTCTGTATTCACAAGAAACTCACTGCAAAACTTGTGTCTGATAAATATTGTCTAGGCTTAAAGTGATATATTGCCAGCTAATATGTTACTTAGTAAAGTTATTGGAAACCAAACCAAACCAAACCCCAAAACTCTAATTATCAGCTATTGGTGGCTATTGAATACTTCTGTGTGAATAAATCAGTTTCAAAATGCCAGCTGGAATGATTACATGGGTCATGAATTACCGCTTGGTTTTCGCTGCTCTGCATCAGGTACTTCATTCAAATATAATAATCTCAGACCTTTTTAAAAATTATTTTTCTGCTTGCTTGCTCATATTTTATCAGCAAAATGAATCTCTAATCTGTCTTGTGTACTGCCATACAATTGCATCCTCATATATTATATAATATATATTATAAAATATATAATATGTATATATTTTTCAGACTCTTTAGATCCATTAAAACGTTTCATCTTTTCAAACTTATGTCTTCCTTGGTACCAAATGCTTTTTTTGCCCACAGAGATTTTAGGAATCAAAAATTAAGAGAATGTGTCATTTCTTTGCAGGATGCCTTGATTTGATTTGGTTGATTGATTGATTTATAAGAGCCCTTGCATCACTATTCTCTGTTTCTTACTATTTTCCATTTGTTTATTGTGTATGCTGATAAGCAAATTTTTATATGCACTTCCTCTTCCAAGACTTTTTCCTTAGTACCACATCCGATGGCTTTTCAGTGAAAAAAGAAATATCTGTTATGGCCTTTCAAGTCAAGTTTAGTCTCAAGTATTGAATTTTTAGTAGCACAAAATCTGGATTTTTATCAAGAATGTTCTCTGTAGGGTTATAATCTGGTTTTTGTGTGCTCATTATTGCACTGATAAAATGTCTGATTTCCACACAATGACAAATATTTCCCTTTCTGTTTGGGCATAACATTCAGAATGCTGCCATTAGCAATGAGTCACACATTCTGTGATTTGGAAGTAGGTGCTTTTTCATTACAGGACTGCTTATAAAGTAGGTCATTGTAGCATTACTTCATTTTATACCTTGTCTTATTTTATTTCTATTTCATCAATGTTAACACATTTCATATCTTAGAAGGTCATCTCAATATTTATTTCATTATTATCTACTTTTTGCCTTTAATCTCTTTCTCACTAGTGAGTATTTCTGCTTTTTTTGGTTTGTTCACAATCCTGACACAAAGTCCTGTTCCTGTAGAAAGTTTGCGCTCTTAAACACTTGGTTGTTTTAATTATGTTTGAATCTCATGCCATCTTTTTCTGAAGTGTACCAAAAAGACTAAATACAATCATATGCTTTTAAGTGAAATGCAAGGCAAATATACTTTTAAGTACCCAAAGTTTTGTCCCTGCACGTGACCCAAAACATTTTTAATTCACCGGCTTGAACACCTCAACATCACTCTACCTATTAATGCCTCATATTCATAGACCAGGACTTCCAAGTCCTCAAAGTGCCTGTTTCTGTAGTTGTGTTCATTGTATTTATAACATGTATGTGAACCATACACACGCACTCATAGGCTCACACAGCACACTAAGCTCTGCTCTGCACAGCACTGAATGCACCACAAAGGCCAGCACATTCAGAAACAGGCAGACGAAGTGAAATGGCACCTGCCTTCTATGTGGCAGCCCACTTACTGTGACTCTGATTTACGTGGGGGTGGGAAATAAATGTTCTGCTCTCTTCTCATCTCACTCAGATTTATGTCTTATCTTCCTAGAAAGTAACAAGGGCGATTAAAAGACATTTAGAAATACCATATAGAAATACCAAAAGACATATAGAAATCCACTGATTTCCATAAGAATACAAAATTTCTCTTCTCTCAGAAAATATTTATATTATTCCTTTTTTTTTTTCTTAGGCTTATGATATCTTTAGAAAAAAAAAACATTCTGGAAATATTCACCCATTTTTTCTAAAAAAGCCCTCAGGTAGGCAAAATCCTCATTTGGATTTTTTGTATCTATAGTGCAGATAATCACTATTCTGCTACACAATTTCTCATTAGAATACAGTTTTATGTTGCAATGTATATTTTGGGAATTATGGCAAGTATACAGGGAAAAAATGGGAGAACTTAACTAGAAACATAATTATCAAAGAAAGTGAAAGAATGTGTTCCTAGCAGGAAAATATGAATCATACTTTAGAATAACAGCAGTTAAATGCTGTCTGAAGCACAAAATTACAGGTCCTCTACAATGCCTATCGAAAAAGGCCATAATATTAGAGTAATTCACAGTCAAATGAAATTTTATTACTCATGAGAGATAGTTTTGTGAGAAAAGGTTGATATTTGTTTTATAATAGACACACTAGCTGGTTGGGTTTTTTCACTCCCCAGATAAGTAAAATCTCAACTGGTGACCATGAAGTTTTGATGCAAATGGCTTTCTCTTCATGAATGTCTTTCAGAATGTGGTGGTAGAGTGTCATTATACAGTCAGATTACAATAAATCACAAAATCACTTGTCTTTTATCCATCTTAATATTAGCCTAATGCTTATTTCATACAAACTTACATTTTCTTTCAGTGAGATTGCTAAAAGAATGCATGGAAATTACAACTGTACTTTGCTATTCTCTACTTGCCAATTCGTGGACAGAGAAATCATTGAGACTGAATAAATTTTACATGAAAACTATGGAAAGAATTTTCACATCTTCCCTGCAAGAAAATTGAAACTTCTCTATAGTTGATTTCAATCAAAAATTCAGTGCTCTTGCATCATAATGATGAACATTTTATTTAGTGTGTGATATTAGGAGTAATAATGAATAAAACAACATACTGGTCAGTAAATCTTCAAGACACCAGGAATTCTACAAAAAAAACCACCATGAGAAACAGCTAGATTCAGCCTCTGGATTAGGACACTACTTTAAGTGCCTTGCTGAGTTACATCAGCACTGGTTTGTATGTGTATTTCCATGGGCACAGCTACAGTTCTGTGAGCTGTAAGCACAGGTCCGTAGATTTTTGGCTCACTTTGGTACTGTTGTAATATCTATCTCCTTTTCAGACCTCTCATTATGTTGTGTTTCTTCTGAACAGGAATATAAATATTAGTTGAACTCTTTGGCTCTATAGCTGACATCGTCTACCGGAGTCATAGGCAGATTTTGGGAGCTTTCATATGGTAGCCCAGCTGCTCTCCTTTTGTCTACCACTCCCATGTCATGGGTTTGTTTCCTTTGCTTCAAAAAGAGTATACAGGAACTGTATCAGACCAACAATATACCTACCTGAGTGTCCTGCTTCCATCACTGGCTGAAATGGATGCCTAGGGAGTACAAATCGGGGTAGGCATATAATATTTCTGAAAGCTCTTTCAGACTCTAATTACTTCTGGTTCGGAGTCTTACTGAGCCAGAGGTAGTTCATATGTATTTGGTAAACCCCACAGAATTTATTTCTCCAGGAATCTGTCCAGTCTCTTCTTGAAATTATGTAAACAACTTATGAAAAGGAGATTTACAGCTTAACTATAAACTGCTTGAATAAAGAGCTATTTTTGTTTGCTGACTGCAGTACATGCCCAAAGTGTTTGTACTGGGAAAAAGAAGATGTGAACATGAGATTTTAAATCACCCCCTCCCGACTGTTCATGATTTTACAGATGCCATCCTCCTGCTGTCATCATTCCAAGCTAGAGATTCAGAAAGTAGTCAGTCATTCCTCTTATAACGGTCCATTCAAAATATTTAATATTTCTTGTTGCCTTCTTATGAACGTTTTCTAGTTCTTTTACATTATTTTTTGAGATGGGCAGAACCAACTGCACGTAGTATTTGAGACACAGGCATACAATTCCAGCACAAATCCACTAACTTCTTATAACTCTCTGCGACCCCCTCCACCAGCAGTAAGAAACCAGAGATATGGTGGTGACATATGAGCGAGGAGAAAGAGATTCTTTGCCTACATCTGTAACAGTAAATAGGCTCAGTAATCATTCTGTGGCCCACAGGTCACTTAGTATGGTACAGCCACTGGCCATGCAGCGATTTCCCATTAGAAGGGGTTGCCTGGTCTTTGCTTGGGTAGTGCTAATTACACCAGGACAAATCATTGCTAGGTATTATGCTAACAATTTAGCTCTCTGATGATTGTACGTCATCTTTTGCACCTGTGTTCCAGCCTTGTTCAATTTACTAGTGCAGAAACAGCCTGAATGTTTGCTCTGGCTGAAGTATTGCCATTACTGTTACAGGAGCCAGAGCAGAGTAGCAGAGGTGCTGGTTTGCACAGTCCCTCCTCTTTTTAAATTGTTACTCTGCCCCCCTCTACTGCTACAAGCAGAGTGACAATGGTGATGTTTATGTAAATGTATTTGGGAAAGGCTGGTCTGATCATTGTAGCATTGCTCATATTTGGGCTTTGGCTATACAGTAGAGAACAGTACAAAGCCCCGTAGTCTGCACTGCTCGGTAAATTTTGTCCATTATGCATCGTAATATGGTATATGAATTGCATTTTTTCAGGTGTTACTTCATGTCTGAAGTCACTCAGCTCCAGTTTTTGTTCCTTCCATTCCACACTCCACGGTAACGGACTTCCGGTTCTCCTACTCTCTATGTGCATGTGTGTGTCTATGTCTGTACCTATATATGTTATTTTTTAGGATAATAAAAGAAAATGGAATAGTTAGATCTTTCACACTAGCAGCAATATCACCAATTTTTAAAGAGGCTAATAATTTTGTGTCCAGCTGTTGATTTATTATTTATTCTGTTAGCAAAGGTTATCAACACACGCACACACACACACACAAACCACACAAGTTTGAAAGGTGAGGTACCAATGGAAGCAAAAATTAAACTCCCAGAAAGGTGCCATTTGGCATTCAGAGCTCTCCCCTAACCTGAATCCTGCCAACAGCTTCTTTTACATAATGTGGCACTTCCATTGTAGTGTCCCACAACAATCTGCTGTTTAAAATCAAAGATCTAAGACAAATGGACTACAAGAAGAAGAAAACTCTGCTCCTTTCAATTCTATTTAATATTTTGATCTTTCATTAGCTTCTGCAACTAGTTTTCTTCATAGGTAGCAAAGACCTAATAGAGAAGTAAAGGATTCTTAAAATAAACCAATAGGTTTGGCCATTTGCCTAACATATCCTTGCTGTAGGAGGTTACAAGGAAAGAATGACAGATTTTTTCCAGAGGATGCAATCTACCTGGGAAGCAGAACCCTGATTCACAGTTAAGTGGTCAGAAGTGGTAACATGGATCCGGAAGATAATATGCATAGATACTTGGAAAAAAATTCTAGAACAGGAAGTGGTTTTGGCAAAATTTAAAAACAAAAGGTGGAGGGTGGTGGTGAATAATCTTGACAATGTTGTTTCTCACAAAGCCACTGCTCCCTCAACCCTCAGTAAGCAGTCCTTTGAGAAGGACACTGTGACTCCAAAGCCAGCTGCATAGCTAAAAGGAGGAGGAAAAAATATATCCAGATTCAAGCTGGTATCTTTGACATAGTCTGTAACATTCAGTTTTATGATCAGCTTAAATGTGTGACTAGGTATCAGCTCTTGATTTTAGGATATTCTATGCTACTTGTAATATGCCCAAAGAAAACCCATTATTTCCTTAATTAATCAGTGTACAGTGCAGTCTTTACTACAACCACCTTAACCGACTCATTGCAGTACAGAAGCCTGTCACATTTCACGTGCATGTCACTAAAGGGTTGAAAATAAAAATCTTCAGAATTTCTAGTCGGTAAATGCCTCAACTAAAATGATTTCTGCATCAGAGATCTTCCAGATGTGAAAATATTTGAATATTTGAATTTTTTTTAATTTTTCGTGAATGAAAATTTGAATATTTGAAAGTATTCTATTTTTCCCAAATAAGCTGTTTTTAATTTAACATCATGTAAATTCTATGTGCCACAAGTTACTGGCTTTCCAACTAGTTGTAAGAGCCATCAGTGCTGTGCTGTTTTACCTGAGAACCACAGTCAGGGTCTGCCGAAAACAGTTCCGAAACTAGAAGTCTTTCCTTGTGGCTAGTTATCAAACATAAGCTCTTAATACAGCACCAGAAACATTTTGTTTGGCTGATTCTGTGATTGCTTATAACAGGTTTCATATAGTATAAGTTAAAGGGAAATATACACTCTCCCCTGGAGAAGTGTCAGGTAATGAGGGGATAACTGAAAACTGATGTATGACCATCTTTGACGTTATACCAGAGACTTGTGGATTAGATAAGTCTAACCTTAACAAAAGTACAGACAAATACATACTGCATCAATTTAAATTAGACTATTAAATCTATTAAATTCTAATTAGTTCTTAAAATTTAACGGGATATTATTAAAGCAGACTCCAGAAATTTTAGTGTGCATCTGCTTCATCTGTGCCAATGAGTTTCCATGCATGGTGACATGGGATAACTTGAGTCATAGAAAAAATTAAAAGATTCTGTAATCATGAAGGACTTTTTTTTTTTTAATGCCAAGCCACATTTTTATGGTTGCTAATAAGCCCAAGAACAAATGTTTTTTCATTAAAAATGCAGTTCTGCTAGGTTAATGTCTTAGCTCTTTGCGATATAAAACTCCCAGAATTTCAAAAGAAGGCAGCTGGCTTCTGCAAATCAGGCCTGCATCATGTAACCCTGGCTACGTTTTCACAATTATATGGAGAATATTTTCTGATTTTCAGGCTGAGCTGGCAAGACCCCATGACCAGGCTGTAACTAAAGCAGCCTCTGAACTTCCTTCTCACAAGTTCAATACCTTGGCAGGACTTTTTCACACCTGCTTCTTAAGAAGATATAGCTCACTTAAAAGAAGAATTTTGAATGACTTTAGAAATGGTCTTTCTTTCTAATTACTCAGATTACTTCACTGTCTTCACATGTCCTCTATGTGCCTTCATGTCGTGTAAAAACTTTGTGGTAAAATACTGATTCCAAATGAAGTTAATAGAGGAATAACCATTGACTTCATCAGGGTCGGACTTTGCCTCTTGTTTTTATACCTTGTACCTTTCATAATTTAACTGTGCCAGTGCTGGAGCCTTAACATACAGTAGGAAGTTTCTCTGTTAAAGAACACTAAACAATTTCACCTCCAATGGCTCTTACAGGTGCAAAACACACAAGTACGTTATCCTGCCTCACATCCTTCCTTGAGATTCTACACTGTGGCGATGCCTCCAAAACCATTTAGCACTGCCAGGCAGGAGGCAAGTTGAGACTATTACTTAGCTGATTGTGTAAAGTATTTTTGTTTCACAGACTTTTCTTTTACATCTGTATATCCAGCTTTCCAAGTGCTTGCATCATCGACCTTTTGCATCTTGTCACAAAAGACAACTATTAGATATTTGTGACAGTTGTGGTCCTTTTTGCTTCATGTTTGCACCTTTTCTCACACGATAAAGTTCTGAGGTCTGATCAGAATCTGCAAATATTATTTTAGTGCATTGTAATGATAGAACAATATGTAACTCTATACTAATAGAAATAATAATAATAATAATAGAACATTTGAAGTTAAGTCTCACAAATGGAAATCTGGAAAAAGCTGGGCAAAGCATCTGCACACTTAGCTAAGCATTGGCACTGGACTTGAAAAGACATAGTCTAGTTGCAACTGTAATGGTTAAACAGAGATAACTCAGTTAAGCTAGGTTTTAAGACTTTTCTTGTAGACTGAAAATTGTCATCTACTATCTGTTTTAAAGTCATTACGTCTTGAATGTGGCTTAAGATAATTTACCTGCAAGGATTATGTGGTTTATAACAAAAAAGACAAGTCGATGTAAAAATAAATTTTCCCTTTCATTTTTAACACCAGATTACACAACACTGTCACATTCTCTGAGCTCCCAACTGATTGTGATCTCAGGGAATCAAGATGGGCCACAGCAGCTTTCAAAGTAGAAGGAACTTCAGTAGATGCATATTTTTTTCCACAGAACTGCAGTTAGAAAGGTCAGAGATTATTGTTTGAGAAAGATCATGTATTTCCATCTAATTAGTCCTTATACTTGCTACAGTTCAAACAATATAAAAGAAACTTTCCACACAACTGATTACACTGCCCGTTGGTAAGAAAGCAATGACTGTCTCAGTATGTTGTTAAGCAGGTTTAAGTCAACATGTCCCTCTCAAGCTCACCTCAGATCCACTTTCTGATCATCAACAAAATCTATTCTGTGCATCCCAGCAAAGTGGTTCCATTTTCCCATGCACAGTCGAATCACATTTTCGTTTTTAAAGCAATAGGAATAAGTAGGATGACAGCAATTTCTAATTCTCTATTAAGCTAGAAGAGACCTTCTTATCCTGTCCTTACCTTGAGAGAACCAAATTATTTCTCTATATCATGCTTCCTTACCTTCCTCTCCTTTTTCAGAATTTAGAATACAAGGTCAGGATTACCCTCAGCAGCAGCAGAGGAGAGGAGGTGGTAACACCACTGATGGGCTGAATAGGCTTGCTAAGCTTTAGACCATCCTTACTCTTCCCAGACAAAAATACACACATTTATACTAATTTAATTTCATTTTTCTTCTAAACACTGGAAAGCAAATTTCTTCCTAACTTGTACCCCTTGTAAACTACTGCTCCGGCTGTATATTTCAGGAAGCTGCAGCTTGACTTTTGAGGGTTCTCAGTGGAAAACAAGATCAATAGCTTGTCACAGCAAGAGACACTTTGCTGTCTGCAGGGTGCTGTAATATAGCATTGTGGATAGGGGAAAAAATGAAAAATATCCTAAACAATTCTGAGCTTGTCTTTGTGCAGTTATTAAGCTAGTTATTAAGGCTGTTATTAAGCTAGTTAAACAATTTTTTTCTCCAATAACTTAATGTTGAGATTATTAGGTATAAGTGTCATTATGTAACAACATTTTTATGTTTAGGGATACTTTGTAAACAAGACGCTTAAAAATGCTGCTGCCTTCGATTTTCTTCTTTGTGTTTTATAAGCATAGACAGGCAGTTCCTGAAGAATCTGCTATGACTACAAAGGAAGCAACTAAAAATGATGAAAATGTAAAGCTTTATTATTAATTTCTACTTTATTGCCTATAACTTTAACCTGACTTTTCCCCTTTTCTATTTCATTATAAGATGATGAATTTCTTATATTAGGCAACAATGAATACATAATTCTTAAAAATATGAATAAACATAGCAGCATATTGACCTTGCATTTGTATACTTTATTAAGGAATTGAGTAATTAATTCTGTTTTGTTTGGCAATTTATGTTCAAGCTACAAGCCATTTCAAGTTTAATTGCAAATTCTACTGATAGGGATTGAAAGCAATTTTCTTTGCCTCCTTAATTTAATAATCTGTATTATTACAAATTATTGTGTAATTTCCCACAGTTACACTAATATTTGTATCGAATGGAGAACATAGAAATAATATCAAGTTAAGTTGTATTTGCCTCTGAATTATGTCACCTTTCTATTCCAATACCCTCAATCTGCACAGCTGTAACTATTGTGTAAAAGTCCAGAAATTTCAGTATCTCTGGCTTCTACCTGAACATTTACGGAAAGTCAGGGAGGAAAAATTAGTTTCACAATAAGTGATTGTCATGCGAAGAGCATTAGAATCACAGGATTATTTATGTTGGAAGGACGTCTGGAAATCATCTAGTCCAATCCCCCGCTTGAATTACATCCAGTTAGAGCTGTTGATCAGGGTTGTATCCAGCTGAGTTTTGAACACGTCCAAGGATGGAGATCCCACAGACTCTATAGACATCTTTTCCAGTGTTTAATCACCCTCATAAAGAAAAAGTTTTCTTTCCTATATTTAAGTTGAATTTCTCGTGTTCCAGCTTAGAATCGTAGAATCACATGAGTTGAGTATGGAAGAGAACTTCTGGAGAGCACCTGCTTCAGCTCTCTGCTGAGAAGAGACTAGAGTAGATTAGCCAGGGTCTTGTCAAACTGAGTCTTGAATATTTTCAACAAGGAAAATTCCATCGCTTCTCTGGGCAGCCTGTTCCGCTGTTCAATTGTTCTCAGAGTGAAGATTTTTTTATTCTTACATACAGATGGAATTCTCCCCGAAACAAATTATCTTTTCCTTGTCATATTACTATACATCTTCAGGATGACTCTGGTTCAGATTTTCTGCACTGTCCCTATTGGTACCTGTAGATAACAGTAAGACCATCTCTAGTCTTCCCTTCTCCAGGCTGAGCAAACCAGCTCTCTCAGGCTCTCCTCACGTCAAGTACCCCAGCCCCAAACCATCTCATTGGACATTTGTTGGACAGACACACTCCAGTATGTCAATGTCTTTCTTGTTTGTGGAAGTTCAGACCTGGGCACAATGCTTTGGACGTGGTCTCTCAAGTGCCAAATAGAGATGAGAATCTGGCCACATAAATGCAGACATAGCAGAGTACACAGTTAGCCTTCTTTGCTCCATGGACACATTGCTGACTATGTATCTGTCTCTGCAGATATCCATAAAGATGTATCTATATAACTACGGCCATTTTGTATGTACTTCTTTGTACCTACTACATGGATAATGGGCCAGAGTGCATTTTCAGCAAGTTCATGGAGGACACAAAATCATATATAGTGAGAGGTGCTGAGAGAGATGGATGATATCAATAACTGTATCTGTAGATGTCTATATAAATCAATAGACAGATCTATGTAATATAAAGATACTTAAGTGTTGACCCTTTTATCGATTCCTGAGGAGAGCTGCTAGTAACTGGCTGAAACCTGGACTTTGTATTGCTGATCGTAACTTTGACCCTTACAATTTATCTAAATTTTCGACACCTTACCAAGTCCTCATCTCATCTCATTTTATGGAAAACCATGCCAAAAGTCAAGGTAAATGACATCCACTGTCCTCCCCTTGTCCACAAACCCTGTCATTTCATGACATGAAACAGTCAGGTTGACCATGTATGATTTGTCCTTGCTAAATCCATGCTGTATGCTCCCAGTTACATTTTGCTCTTCATATTTAGAAATAAATTCAAAGAGGACTTTGATCCACAAACTTCACAGGGACTGATATGAAGCTGACCTCCCTACAGTTTCCTTGGTCCTTCTCCTCACTTTCTCCAAGACAGATGTGACATTTTTCTTTTTCTAGACTCCAGAAGTCTCCCCCAGTCACCACGGCCTTTCCAAGCTCATAGTCAGTAGTCTCATAGTGACATCACTCAAGTAAGGAACAAAGCACACAAAAGGAAAAGAGTGCACTTCACCACAGATTATAGTTTAATGTAAAACCTTGTGGTTTTCATTTTAGATACAGGCATTCTGCAAGAACAGCTTCAGATCCTGTAAGAATTGACTCAGCGCTCCAGCTGTCAACTGCAGAGCTACTCAAGCCTCCTTTAAGATCTCTTAGATCATATTTTTAAAGGAAGTACCAGCATGCACCTCTTCTTTTGTAAGTAAGAAAAACCCATTCCCCTATCAGCTTCACTCATGAGAGTGGAAAACCTACATTATTCCTCCACAAGTACGTAAACAGAGAAAAGATGTGTTTTCCCTCCACTCGCCATCCCCTGCTGTGTTCTATATCCATGCATGAGTAAACATAATTATGTCCAATCTTTTGACATATATGTCAGAAGTAAGGGAGGGGGGAGACAGGGAGAGGTAAAAGATAAGTAGTGTCTTGTTCTTTCTTAGCACAAAATTGCTCCTGTAAAAATGGGAACTACTTTCTTAAGAATTACCCTTTTAATTTCAAGTCAGTTGTCATTTGATGAGTAGTCAGTCTTGGTATTTGTGCATACTGTGCCTTCTGCTGATTGACTGCCACCTGATGCTCCAAAATATCTATGTGATACAGAAGCACACTTACAACTCAGTCACTAAAATATATACACTTTTAAGTCCACCTCTGAAAATCCTGTAGTTGGTAGTTATAAAGCACTTTTGGACCTTTAAAGTGGATATGGGTGTTAGAATGTGACAAGAGCCTAGCAGACATAACCAGAGTAATGAATGGCTGGTAGGAGAGTAGTATGTGCTAAAATAAATGCCACTGATCAATATGTACTGACATTGATTCTATCCTATTTAGCGTAAGTGACTACCAATTTGTATAATAGAGAGATGAGGATAAAAAATCTTCTTCTGAGGTAAATAGAAAGTGAAATGAGAGAAGTTCTTATGTGAATGCAGTTACCCTTTAGATACTGTCCTTTGGTATTCTGATGAATGAAAAAGCAAGAAATTAGAAATTATCTATCTGAGTATGAGACTAAATGTATGTTCAGTAAACAAACCTGGAATAAAATATACAGAAAGACAGGAAAGGAATAAAACAATGCTTTCATATATAAATAGTATTGAAAACTATGCAGCAGAAAACAGTAACATATTTGAAAAGTTATATGTGGTACTATTGGTAATACAAAACAGACAAAGAGTGTTCCAACACCAGACAAAGACTGCTTATTCTGTATCAGCAGGTTGATTCTTTGAGCTGTGTGTATACATTCGGAAAACTGCCAGGAAAGACTATCAAATTCTACATTTTTATGCAGAAAGGTTCAAAGCTATAGATTTTTATTTCCTCTTCTGTATGCCAGGAATAGCAAATGAAGGCCAAGCCAAAAGATAGCAATAGAATCAAGAAACAATGTGAGAGAGAGATATACCAGCCCTGAAGACATCAGGAGGAATAATTCCCTGGGTGCACACTTGCCTGATAGCAGTAGAATTGTAGTCAATGTACAGAGGATTTGTTGGATACATTTATTCTCACACCAAGGGAAGGCAGGTAGACAATTAACAGCTACATTGCATGTGGCCTCAGCTGAATGAGAGAGTAATAAAAGAACTAGTCAAAAAGCAAGCTATGATTTTCCCATTTGGTGCATTCCAAAGAAAGCACTTGCGGAATTTAATCTGGTCATCACTTACCATATCTAAAGGGCAAGTCAGTAAATTATTAAATTGACCTGATACTATGCTTCAGTTTCTTTTGAGTCGTTGGCTCAGACTATCGGGATTACTGGAGTCCATAGCAAGGGATGCCAGTGGTATAGAGACATGTTATTGCACCACTTGAGTCCATGACGTAAGCCATTCTGAATATACCAATACCATGAAACTGTGTTCCATTCGTTGTCCTTGCTTATTGCAGAATATACGTATGACTGACCGCTACCTACTGAGCCAAAATCAAAGTGGATGAAGCATAAGACAGAAAGGGCATTGCATCTTTCTTTGTGTGTGTGAAAGCAAATCAAAAGAAAGAAAAACAAACAAACCAACAAACAAGCAAAAAAACAAAAAAACAAACCCCAAATTCAGTTAAGATTCTCATTATGCTGAGAAGTCTCAGACAAGGCAGGAACTAGTGACTCAAAACAGAGGGCTAAGATAATGTATTATATAAGTTTGGGAAATAAAGGTGGATAAAGGCATAGGTTAGACTTACCAGACAAGAAAGAAAAAAGTGAAATATGTTACAGGGGAGGTTTGATTTTGTCATTATTTGTAATCAGAGGCAAAAAAGGTGAATTACATTCATATCTGTTTTAATGAAGTTTAAAGAAAGTGCTATTATCATGGAATCTAAACCCATTACAGTAAGTCATTGCAAAGAATGGATAAAATTTGTTATACATCATATTGTCTTCTTTATTCTCTGGGAAAAAAAAAATAAATTCCTTGTTGATAATTCTTTTAATTTATGTTGAGGGTAATGTGGTGCCTGTGATGTTCTTTGCGTGTTCCTTACCAAATATGGTGACAAAAGAACATCCGTAAAATATAAAATCTTGGTATTTAAATTTGTCTTGCTTTCTGCATGTCATTCAGGTGTAGAGTTGGTACAGACAAAAGTGCCCCTTGTATGAATTAGCTTCCTTTTTCCAGAAGCAGTTCTATTGTGGCAGGGATTTGGAATTACTGTTGCCTTCGACTGTCTTTTGGATTTCTGGAGTCTGAACTCATATGAATTCCTTTATTTATAAGGTCCACCTTCAGCAAGGCTTAAATCTGGACTCAAATTTTAGAGGAAGTGAAGAGGGCAAGCTATCAGTTTAGTTAAAAAATATCCATATATTTAACATAGTTGCATTTAGTTTTGGTCCCTATACTCCAATGACCGGTCACTTTAAACTGCTATCCGTCTTACTGTTGTAGTAGCAAAAAGTATATATCTGGAGTGGAATGATTCTTCATACAGTTTCCCATTCTGCAACATTGTAAAGGCATTGCCATAGGAACTCTTTAGCAATATTCAATAAAAATGAGGAATGTTAAAAAAGTATATCAATACTATCACTGTAATGCATTGTTGCATATTAATGCCTATAAAATATCTCTATTTCTCGAAGCATCTAATGAACATTGCAAAATGCATCTAAGAAACTTCTATATTCAGTTCTACACCTGCAAATTTTTAGGTAAAAAGCTGGATGATTGAAGAGAATAATATTTGCTAAAAAGGTGCTGTGTCAGGTGGACAGAAAAATGTAACAAAAACTTATGCTATTTCAGCAATATAAAAGCAACACTTGTGAGCTAGGCTCTGTGGTAGACTCAGATAAACTGTTGCTCTTTTCAGACTCAAGTGAATGGAGGATTATGTTTTTTCAGAACAAATTGTTCTCTCATTCCATTCCATAGCTATGTAGTTCCTGATGCTCTAATGGAGACTGAATCCAGATAATCAACAACAGAATTTAACAGTGAAGAAATCTTACAGGACAGACGTTCTTAGGCTTAAGTTACTGATACTGATTCAGAGATATTTCCTGTGCTATTTCCTGTATAAGTATAATATTATCAATTTTGCAGGATTTCAGATCCTGGCATCAGGATCTCCCGGCAGTATAAAATGCATGTTGTGGGGATGAAACAATATCATTTCCTGTTAAAGATAAGCTATTATAAAAAGGCAGAGTATGAAAAAAGACTTGGTAGGAAACAGAAAATAAATAAAACAGATTCATTTCTTAAGTATAATCATACAATCATAGAGTAGATGAACTCAGAAAGCAGCCTTCGGGTACCATTTTTCCAATTGCCCCTACGCAAAACAGGGTTAACTAGAACAGGTTGCCCAGGACTGTCTCCGATTGGGTTTTGAATATGTCCAAGGGTGGAGACCCTACAACCACTCTGGGCAACCTGTTCTAGTGCTTGATCAACGTTAGATGAAAAAGGGGGTGGAGGATGATTTTCAAATGGAGTTCTTGTGTTTCAATTTCTGTACATTGCCTTTTCTCCTTGCACTGGGCACCACTGAAAAGAGCCTGACTTTGTCTTCCTCAGTACCCCCATGAGGTATTTATACAAACTGTTAAGATCACCCTGAGCTTTCTTTTCTCCACACTGAACAGTCCCAGCTCTCTCACCCTCTCTTCGTATGTCAGATGCCCTATTCCCTCAATCATCTTTGTGGACCTTTACTGGACTCACTTCAGTATGTCCATATCTCTCTTGCACTGGGGAATGCAGACCTGGACACAGCACTCCAGATGTGGCCTCACCAGGATTGACAAGAGGGGAAGAATCACCTACCTTAACTGGATGGAAACACTCTTCCTCATGCAAACCAGGATGCTGTTGACCTTCTTTACCCTGAGGGCACATAGCTTTTCTTTTTTTTTCCCCTCAGAAAGAAAAAAAATACCATGAAGATATGGTCAATTTAGTGTTCAGTAGGGCTCCCAGGTCCTTTTCTGAAAAACTACTTTCCAGCTGATCCGTCCCTAGTGCGTACTCATACACGGGGTTATTTCTTCCCAAGTGCAGGTCTTGGATTGTTGCCTTGTAGAACTTTACAAGGTTCCCATTGGCCCATTCCTCCAGCCGGTCGAGGTCATTCTGAATGATATCATCCACAGCCTTGCTGCAGGTGCCTCATCATGTAGGTCATTAACAAAGATGTAAAGCTATATTGGACCCAGTATCAACCCTTTGGGTACTCTAGCAGTGATTGGCATCCAGCTAGATTTTTTGCTAATGATCACAACCCTTTGGGCCTCGCAGTTCACCTAGTTTTCAGTACACCTACCTGTTCACTTATCTAGTGCATACTTCATCAGTTTGTCAAGGACAATGTTATGCCAGATTGTCGAAGCCATACTAAAGTAGGGATGAAAATATCTACTGCTCCCCCCTCATGTATGAGCCAGTCTCTAATTATAGAAGGCTCTCAGCATGATTGATTATAAATCCATGCTAACTACTCCAGTCACCCTCCTGTCCTTCATGTCTGGAAAAGGTTACCACGAGGATTTCCTCCATCATGTCCTCAGGGATTGCAATGATCCTGGGAATTGCAAGTCTTGGGATTCTTTCTCTCACCCCTTTTTGAAGATAGCAATGACATGTTCTTTTTTCCAGTCCTCATACTAGGACAGTGTCCCTATATTCCTTGTAGATCACCTGACACTGCTTTTATGTCTCATACATGTCTTCTTTATATTTGGGATGTCAGCAGTTCCTTGTTCAACCATACAGGCCTCCTGCCACCTTTGCTTCATTTCCTGCAGGTCAAAATGGACCATTCTTGAGCTTGGAGGAAGTGATTCTTGAAAACCAACCAGCTCTTCCTAAGACCTCTTTTCTCTCCAGGACCATATCCCATATCTGCTTGTTCCAAGCAGATCTTTGAGAAGGCTAAAATCTTGTCCAAAGTCCACAGTTGTGATCCTACTTTTTTCCTGCCTTGTTCTTTCCTCTCAGGATCCTGTCTCTGCTGCCCCATGGTCACTGCAGCCAAGGTTGCTCTCAGCCTTCACATCCCTGATCATTTCTTCTTTGTATCATGTCCAGGAGAGCATCTCCCCTCATCAGCTTCAGAAGTTGTCATCAATGCATTCCAGAAACCTCCTGTGTTACTTCTGCCTTGTTGTGCTGTCCCCCTAGCATATACTGGAGTGGTTAGTCCTCCATGAGGACCAGGGCCTGCAAAAGTAAGACTTTTTCCAATTGTATGAAGGTCTCATCTGCTTCTTTTTCCCAATCAAGCAGTCTGTAGCAGACCCCCACAACAGTGTTGAACAAATAGCCTATTAATTTTACTCATCACATCCTGTACATTTCAGGTTCTATTAGTAAGTCCTTCCAGACGGATGCTTCATATTTGATACCACTAAAACTGGAGACCATTCTTTTGCACCATATAATATAAGAAGATATTCTAATATCATCAATAACAGATTTCTAATAGTCTACTTGTTGACTCACCATTTCTTCATGAGAAAATAAAATTAGAAATAAAAATCCAGAGGTAATAATTGAAGCACTCTGATGTTGATTGTAATTGCATGTTCTGTTCAGTAAAATTTTATTTAAGCTAATTTTCCAGAGCCTTACTTTTTATAATTGACACTCCTCTCTTACAGGCAGAATCTAATTAGATTCCATGTCACTCAATAAAATTGGAAACTTCATTCAAATGTAAATCACACTGGTTTGGGAATGTACAACCTGAATAAGCAGATGTGCTAAAAAAGATTTTTTTTTTTTTAAGGCAAGCAAACTATGTGATATGAAACAAAGTCATCTGTATGAAATAATTTCAGTGTGTTTTATAGTTGACTTCACATAAATGAATATGCTGCATTTTTTCTTCTGCATGCTTTGGAACATAAGTTTCATTTTCATCTTTTTTACTGGTTCTGCAAAGAAAAAAAGTCTGTACAGTGTGTTGTTTTTTGTTGCATTGCAAATTTATATGACTATGACTTGTGAAATGAGTAGGAGCAAATTACTGTTTACAACCTAGAATGCATATTAGAATTTACACCAAGCATCTAAATTGAATGAGGGAACTTCAGGACAGACTTAACTTCCATCTATCACAAACACCCAAACCAGATTGCCTGCAAGTAACTTAGCACTAGGCTTCCTATGATCTTGCTACGTACTGGAAAAAGTAGTCTCCTTTACTTACTCCATTTATGACGTGAATAGAAAGAACCCCATAACTGCACAGAAAATAACTTGTGTAATATAACTGGAGATAGATGATGAAGTTTCTATATCTCAATGTGCCACCCAACACCATGTTTAAGACAGGTGACTAAGACATTCAAAACCCGCCTGGACGCGTTTCTGTGCAACCTGCTCTAAGTGAACCTGCTCTGGCATGGGGGTTGGACTAGATGATCTCCAGAGGTCCCTTCCAACCCCTACCATTCTGTGATGCTGTGATTCTGTGATGGGGGAAAGTACAGCTACAGATACAGAACAGGTACATGGAGGAAGATCACAGATGAAGGAGAAACACTGGTTTCACCTCACTCTCCATTTCATTACCAAACATCATGGCTGTAAGCAGTCTTTCAGGAACTGTAACTTGGATTGCCCACATTAAAAATATGATTGCTCCTCTTCTATCACACTGCATCAACAATTCTTATATCCAAAGTGCACTGCTTCCCACCGGATTCCTAGACATAATGAAGAAACAGACTGACTTAATGGTCTACATAGAATATCAGGATGTAAAATACTCAGTATCAATCCAAAAAATGTGCTTAAATAAAGCATAGCATGGTGTTTTGCAAACTGGATTCTCAAATATATACTGTGCTCTGGAAAAATACATTTCATCATGTAATTACTTTCTTTTAATTTTGTAGAATTTCATGCTGTCTCACCATTTGTCCTCCCTCACCACTGATATATTTATTAGTTTTATTACCAATGTGTGAGAAAAAAACCAATTAATCCAACTTAATTTTCAGAAGTTGAAATCTTTGGCTCACTGAAACTACAAAAAAAATTGTTTGCTTATAATTGGCTACTTTGAGACAAATATTTCAGTCAAATACTCAGCCATGAACTTTCAATTGGGATTGTTTTTGTATTAGATAGATAAATGGAAAAAAAATAAAAAAGTAGTTAAATCAGATATTAATTGAGATTCTTTTTCAAAGCTGTCTGAGGAACTTGGTCACAGTACCTAGATTTAATCAGGACTGGACGTTCAAATCCCTTATAACTTTTGGAAGTCTGTGCCCACGCTCACAGCTGATAAGCTTTCATACGTTCAGTTTCCTTATTCTCATGCTCTTTCTTTCACATAAGTATATATACTGAACTTTATTTCTTGGTTTGGTTTTGTTGTGTGGTTTCTTTTGTCATCCTGAGATTCCTGTTGCTGACAGCCTTTGGAAACTCGTGGGCCTGCTATAATATGTTCCAGTCAACAGTACTGTTCAGTTATAATTTTTTATTCTTTTCTTATATACTACTTCATTGCCAACATAAAAGAATTTCTGCAGCACTGGGGCCTGTTATTGGTTCTCTAGTGTATTTGTTACTGGAGATAGCTCTTTGTCAATCATGAAAGACCACAATTAATGTTTTATAAGTATGTAAGTTGAAATATAGATCATAAATGATGGATCCAATGCAGAGGTTTATTAACGTGTTTTGTGAGTTCATGATCTTCACTGGACTGCTCAGATAGAGTTTCTTTCATTGTGGGGTCTAATACTTACTCTTCTCTGTAAAAATGTCAAAATTACACATGATTTAGAATTAATGAGGATATAGAAACATTAATAAAAAATAGTTATACTAGAAAAAGTACCCCTAAAAAAACATGACCTTTTCTTCCAAACGCCTAAACCAGCAACATCCTTCATGATTCTTATTGGAAAGTCTATTACTTAAAGACAAACGTAGGTCCCATGGTACTGTTGTCAGGTATAGAAAAGCCTGAACACGGTTTGAAATTAAATGTGAAGAACTGGTGTGTATATTATCATTACCAAAATTACTACATTTTACTCAGGTATTTTACAAGTGATACAAGTTTTTTCCTTGCCTTTATTCAACTGGAGGGTAAGTATTAAGTTTATACATTATTTTTAAATTTTATACATTATTTATGCATTATTCTTTGCATATCATGCATGTGAGCTTAACACCTAAAGCAAAAGCAAAGTTCCCAGGAACTTGTTCTACTCCGTTACCTTTCCAAGAATACCAGGCTCAAAGGTGCTCCCAAAGGAGAATTTCTCTCTTGACATCTTGTAAAGCTATGGCAGAAAAGCGGAATGGACACATGGAAAGACCTGTATGCTTTTTATTGTTCATGTGTTGATTTATGATGTCTCCTAAAATGTCATCACATCAAAAAGTGGACAAAAGTTTGTAGTTGTATGGGTACACAATACAGTTCTTAAGGCAACTATGTACATGGGGTAAATCACTGCCTTTTTTTTTAATGTGGGAGTTTCCAACACTGGGTTGCAAACGTTCAAGCCTGAAATAGACAAAAGAATTTATGTAGTAGTTTAAGAATTGCAGGACAATTCAGGCTGGAAGGAACCTCAGGAGGAGGTCTCTAGTGCAACCTCCTGCAGAGTCAGCTGCGAGGTCAGACCATGTTGCTCAGGGCTTTGTCCAGTCTGGGCTTGAGAATCCCCATGGATTGAGACTGCACAGTCTCACTGGGCAACATGCTTCACTACTTGATTGACTCAGGGTGAAAATCTGTTTTTCTTATGTCTGAATGTCTGAAACTGCCTTGCTTCAGTTTATGCCCATTGTTTCTTGTCCTCACAGCATGCAGCACTGATGACACTGATGGTTCCATCCTCTTGCTAACCCCCTCACCCTGGGGTCTGGGCAGGCTCCTGTTAGGCCCCCCTGAGGTGGTCTCTCCTGCAGGCTGAAAAATCACCAGGTGCCTTCCTGAAAAGCTGCTCCCAGCCAGGCAGACCACAGCCTATGCCCTTGCACCAGTGCTTCCTGGCCACAGGCAGCACTCATCTTTGCCCCTGGTGCATTTCATGAGGTTTTTGTCAGCTCATTCCTCTAGCCTGTCTAGGTCCTTCTGAATGATAGCTCTAATGTTGAGTGTGTTAACTGCACACCCACACCCAGTTTGATATCATCTCCAAGCTTCAGACTCATGCAGTACTCCACTTTTACCAGCTTCCAATATGTGGCACTCTATGCCTATCTCTACAACTTGGTTTTCATCCATCTAGTTGTCTATCCCTCCAGACCATAATGTCCCAACTTATGTACAAATATATTATGGGAGACGGTGTCAAAAGCCTTGCTGAAGTTAGGGTAAATGATATTCACCAGTCCATTAAACAAGTCATCTCATCACAGAAGGTAATCAGGTTGGTCAGGCATGACTCACTTCCTAGCAGTTCTGTGCTGACTGTTTCCAGTCATCTACTTGACCTTTCTGTGCTGAGGAATGTGTTCCCAATGATTTTCCAAGGAACTGAAGCAAGACTGACAAGCCTGTAGTTACCCTGCTCGAACTTTTGGTCTTCTTTGAAGATGAGGGCAACCCTTGCTTTCTTCCCATTGCTGTGGACCTCTCCTGATCTCAACAATACTTCAAAGAAGATAGAGAGCAGCCATTCAAGGACATTGGGCAACTCTCTCAACACAAAGGCCTAGGAAACCTTGCTGATTAAGTCTGAGGCAAGGAAGACACTGGATACATCAGTATTATCTTTGTCTACCGTGCCTAAATCACTGAACAAATTCAGCAACAGGTCCACATTTTCCTAGTTCAACCATTTATTACTAATGCTGCAGTCAAAGCTCCTCTTGTTGCTCTTGACATTCCTTGCAAAAGTCAACTCCGTGTGCAAATCTCCATCTCCTTTCTTCAGGAAATGAAACATTAAAGGTAGCTGAAAAAAACAAAGGATAACTCTATTCTATCCCATTAACTGAGAGGAACAAAAAGTTTCTAACCTATTTCCTACATGCCCATAAATTCAGCAAATAATTTCTATAAGATCCTAGAATACAGCTTTGAAATTAAAAACAGTAGGAATTTTGGCAGTGGTATAAAACCTATGCACAAAACATTTTGATTGTTTGTTTGAAAATGTGAATTTGTCAAAACTAGAATCTAAACATGTTCTGTTTCAGATCATTCAAAATCAGGCTCCAGTCCCAGATATTACATAAGGAACATAAGCCTGGGATTGTTATGCTCTGGATAAATAACTCAATCTTTAAAGAATTTTCTAGGTTTAGGTTTGGGGGAGGGGAAGGGGGGGCGGGGAATGGGTGGGTTGTGCTTCTTCGTGTTGTTTTGTTTTGTTTTGTTTTTCCCTTGAAGCTTCCTTTTGTTGCAAGCATTTTGCAGCTCACTATTATTATTTTAGCAAAAAAAAAACAGAGACCCAAACTGGATAGCTCCATTGGATTTCTGCTTTGGATCACACACCACATAAATGGCTCTTCTACACAAATTTATAATGATCTTATTCCTAAACTAAGTGTATCTGTTACAATATACTAGTCTAAATGAGGTGTTCGATTTGGGGGATCCTAAGTGACTGTCCTGACTCCAAGGTTATTGATTATGCTGCAACACTTTGTCTCGGTTTTGTTTAAAACTTTCCAAGGTCTTTCTTTCATTCAAATAGAGAGCAGGATACGTTTGAAATTGCAAGATTTTACTCAATCAAAATCTATTTCTTACATAACCTGTGTTTTCTTAATTTTGAAAGCTGCTTTGTTGAAAGTCAGATGTTCTTTGTGCCCTTTTCAAAATGAAGACCTCCATCTCATATAAAGAAACTTGATCAAACTTTTTCTAGAATCCTAAATGAAAAGGATGAATTTCACCTCATCAACAATTATAGAAACTCAAATGTTTTGCTTGTAAATATAATCATAGAATCATAGAATTGTCTAGGTTAGAAGGGACTTTTCAGATCATCGAGTCCAACCATCAACTTAACACTGACGAAAACCATCACTAAACCATGTCCCTAAGCACCACGTCTACCCGTCTTTTAAATACCTCCAGGGACATCGATTCTATCACTTCCCTGGGCAGCCTGTTTTAATGCTTGATAACCCTTTCAGTGAAGAAATTTTTCCTAATATTTAATCTAAACCTCCCCTGGTGCAACTTGAGGCCATTCCTCTTGTCTTATCGCTTGTTACTTGGGAGAAGAGACCAATCCCCACCTCTCTATAACCTCCCTTCAGGTAGTTGTAAAGAGCAATAAGTTCTCCCCTCAGCCTCCTTTTCTCCAGGCTAAACAATCCCAGCTCCCTCAACTACTCCTCATAAGACTTGTTCTCCAGACCCTTCACCAGCTTTGTTGCCCTTGTCTGGAACTGCTCCAGCACCTCAATGTCTTTCCTGTAGAGAGGGGCCCAAAACTGAAAGCAGTACTTGAGGTGGGGCTTCACCGGTGCTGAGTACAGGGGGACGAACACTTCCCTAGTCCTACTCACCACACTGTTCCTGATACGGGCCAGGATGCTGTTGGCCTTCATGGACACCTGGGCACACCGCTGGCTCATATTCATCTGGCTCTTGAGCAACACCCAAGGGCCTTCTCTGCCAGGCAGCTCTCTAGCCACTCTTTCTCAATCCTGTAGCTTTGCATGGGGTTGTTGTGACTCAAGTGCAGGACCCAGCACTTGGCCTTGTTGAATCTCATATCATGGGCCTCAAGTAGATCAACACTCCCACCGAACTTTTTGTCTACTTGGTGTCACGCTACAGAAGGTGCACTCAGTCTCCTCGTCCAGATCATTGATAAAGATATTAAAGAGAACCAGCCCCAATACCGAGCCATGGTGAACATCACTGATGACCAGCCACCAACTGGATTTAACTCCATTCATGACCACTCTCTGGGCCTGGCACTCCAGCTAGTTTTTTACCCAATGAAGTGTACTCCAAGCCATGGGCAGACAGTTTCTCCAAGAGGATGCTGTGGGAATTGGTGTCAAAGGCTTTACTCAAGTCCAGGTAAACAACATCCACAGCCTTTCCCTCATCCACCAAGTGGGTCACCTTGTCACAGAAGGAGATCAAGTTTGTCAATTATTTGTCAATAATTATCTACTTTGATAAACTCTTGATGACCTTGCTGCAGGAGTAACTAAATGCTTCGTGTATATACTATCTGGAGGTCCGTAAATATAGAATAGTACTTCCCTTGATGATTTAGATTTTTAAGATTTTCATAAAGTATCAGTCAGGAATGCTAAAGCTGAAAGACTTTTTTATGTAAATCAAGGGTGTTTAGAACCTTCTAAAACAGAATTATGACTCTTATTAAGTTCTGATTGAGTTAAAGAAATATATCAGACAATGAGGTAAATAAGATGTTCAGTGATATTTCTACTACAAAGTTAAAACCACTGTGACAAAAGCCATAGTCTTACCTGCACTACCAAGCTGAAAATTGATGAAGTGCCAAAATTAGCAGATTTGTCAAACCCATTAATCAACAGTAAAACTTTTACTTTAAAACTTCCGGCTCTTGTGGTGTCTTCATCTTAGTAAAACTATGGGATACTTAAAGTCAGCACTCATCTGGTTGCAGATTGTGTTGGTATATATCTTTCCTACTTTTGATTCTATTAGCCACTAAGGCCCAAGAAGAACCTTGTGACTAAGGCAGTCTCCTTAAACTTAGGAAAACCAAACCAAACCAAACAAAAAACAAACAAAACTAAAAAAGAAGAAAAAAGAGAAAAGAAGCCATCATTAAGATTTGTTGTTTCTTTAGCCTACATATTTTCATTAATTTGGAGAATAAAGTGCTTTCTGTTTGACATCTTTCTTCCATGCATAAATACATGCCTACAGGCTTCAAATGTCTTTTTCTGAAAACAGTCAACAAACAAAAGCAAGATTGAAAGAAAACAGAAAATGAAAAAAGGATTATCCATGTGTTAGCATTTCCTAGTGGAACCTTACATGTGTAGTTTAAAAATGCTTGAAATTATATACCCAAAGAAATCAAAATGGGTAGTTTCCATTTGGCTCCAGTGGATATTTCTACTGGTTAAAGAGGAGACAAATTCTGCAAGTCTACTTGCTTTGGCTATGTCTGTTTTCCCATCAGGATTGACAGAGCGATAGAGTGACAGAACACACTATGGATAAAAAGAAACAGACTGGAAACACTTTGAACGTAAGAAAAGTTTTGCTCCTGCTGAGCTTTACTCCCTTGAAGCTTAAGAGCTATATTCATCAGTAACGCACTGCGTCTTTGTGAACAACCAAAGCTCAACTCCTGTGGAGCCCAGGTTTGGGCAAACAGCTTAAAGTTTTTCTGCATTATTCTTGAACAGCTCAGATCAGGAAATATGACTTTGACCTAATACTGATTAATACTATGGAAGAGGAAATGTTCCCAGGATTGCCTATACAGACAATATAACTTGTATCTTCTCAAACCATGCAAAGAGAGGCTGATTGCATGAACATACGTAATTTCATTAACAATCGCAGTGTAGTGGACTATTAGTAGTTGTCATCTATGGTTCTGCTCTAATTAGCACAAATCCATGCATACCAGAACACCGTGAAATATTAGAGATACTCTTTCTTACTCTTATTTATGGGTTGCTTGTATCTGAGAGAAAAAATAATATTAACTTTTACTTTGTAGTCCCTGATTCTCTGTCTCTACTCAGTCATAAAATTCTAGCATCAAGTTTAACTGTGTTGTAAATTTACCAGGAAACATGCAACATCCTTTTCTCCATTGCTTTTTCAGATATACTCCTTGTTAACTTGTTAATTCAGTACCATTAATATCTGACTCAATTCATGCCCTGTCAGCTGAAGCATACAAAAATCTACAGTAAGATTGCCTGACTACTTCCAAAAATACATCAAAACTCAAACAAGAATAGAGAATGCATCTTTTGTATGTTTTAACATTTTGTTGTTCATATAGATCCACATCCCTGGCAGGACTGACCTCCTCTTTCATAGAATCCTAGAACAGCTTGGTTTGGAAGTGACTTTTAGACATCATCAACGAGCAGGGACATCATTCACTGGATCAGATTGCTCAAAGCCCCAGCCTTACCCTGAACACTTCCAATGATGGAGCATCCACAACTTCTCTGGGCAACATGTTGCAGTGCCTCATCGCTCTCATTGCAAAAAATTCCTTCCTTATGTTCAATCTAAATCTACTGTCTTTCAGTTTAAAACCATTGTCCCTTGTCCTGTCAGTAGAGGCCTAGGTAAAAAGTCTCATTCATTCTTTCTAATGAACCCCTTTTAGATATTGAAACACCACAGCAAGGTCTCCCCGGCGTCTTCTCTTCAGGCCGAACAACAACAACTCTGTCAGTAGCTCCAACAGTTATTGCTTTCTCTCCAATAACTATTGTTTAATCAATTTCTGTGTTTCTCCATTAGCTATGCTGGGGCAATTTTGTCTTAAATCACATTTTTTTTAACTTCTGGAGTTGACCCCATCTATTAATTATCTAGCTGTCTCAACTCATCAGTAGAGCTCTATTACAGGTAACTAATCCCATATTTTAATGTTTCAAAGAAAATAAAAGTGAACAATATATCGTAGAAACATCGTAAAGCAAGACAGTGGCAGATAAATACTCAAAATATCTATAAAGATATCCTTCTGGCCAGGCTGCTCAACATGAACATGCAAACTGCTAGGATAATATTTCTGCAAAACATCTAACTGAGAGTGTCTCCAGTACCTGATTGTGCTCTCAGCATCTAATGCTACACTACTCTAAACCATCACACTGTGTGCGCATGTGTGTGTGTGTGTGAGAGAGATTACTTTATAGCGCTAGCTCTGTGATTGCACAAGAAGTTAAGCATAGCAAAGAAATGACTGTGCAACATAATTAGATGTATGACTCTTCGTCTCTAAGGTAGTCACTTAAGGCAGCCTCTTCTGTGCTCCAAAAGACAGCAGCTAGCCTTTTTTAAAAATAAAGATGGAATTAAAAATGTAATGCATATAAAAATAGAGTGATCAAGCCCCCAGAAAATGTACTAAAAAGTAGTTTGCTCATCTGCTGCATATATACTCAATTTGCACAAATCTTTCTGTTTACATACTACAGTACATTTCATTTAGACTAAAGAAGGGAAGAAAATCATATTTAAGCATGAATCAGAAAAAATATTTTTAAGTTCTACCAGAAAAATCTGATTTGATATAGAACCATTTAAAAATTAAATTTTTACTTTCATGTCTGTTAATGATAGAAGCTAATAGAGAAAAATCATAGCATGAATGTGGGCATATCATCAGTTTTTCTTATTACCCTTTCTTATGCTTATTTGGACATTACATATTATGGAAAGTAAGTACTTTTTATGGAATAACTGTATTATTTTCTTATAAATTCAGATTTGTCAAATAAAGAAATACATCTGGGAGGAAGTAAGAGAAAGTAATTCCTCCTGCCTCTTTAAAAGGCAACAGGATTCAGACAGATGCTTCTTATCAGAAAAATTCCCACAAAAATCCTAGTCATTAGTCCAAAACAGAAAGTAGACATGGAACAAAAATAGCTTATTTGAGAGAGAAGGTAGGAAGATGCATTTTGAGGCAACTGTTGTTCTGAATGGGAAACTATAGATGGAGGCCTTTTTATCCAACACTGTAACCACTATCCTCAAGTAAAACTGAAAAATCTAAAGTAGACACCAAATGCCATTTTCTTATATCTCAGCTGAGGATATTTCAGCCTAAAGAGTGTTACGTTAGATTCCTAGAGGAGTTAGAATTAAATGTATTTCAGACCAAAAAAGTCACAGCCGGGATAATCTGTAGTATTGTGGGATGAATAGGAAAGGGAAGATGGGACACAATTATTCCTGCTTTCTGAATTGAGACATCTCAGAAGAGCAAACTTATCAGAGGAGAAAGGGACAGAACAAACTTAGGACAGTGGTGGGAGGCTTGAGTTTCTAGATATGCAGCAGAGTAGTTGTTTCATCTAATGGCATAGATTGTATTTATCTAGGTAAATTTACAGAGATTTTCAGATTGATAATCCTGCAGAAATTTTACTTTTCCTGCTTCATTTTTAGTAAATGTTCTTTTATTTTCCTTACCACATTTGCATTTTTCATATCAAATTATTTTAACACAGTGGTTTCTTTGCAGGGACATTTCCAAAGGGAAAACAATTTCTAAATGATAAGAGGCCGACAGAGAAAAAAAAAAAGTGACACCTGTTTTGGAATATTTAATTCAAATTAATGTAATTAGGAGGACTACAAACCCGTAGCTGAACTTGGCAAGGGATGCAAAGAATAATAAGACGGGCTTCTACAGGTATGTCAGCCAGAAAAGGAAGGTCAAAGAAAGCGTATCCCCCTGATAAGCAAGCCTGGCAAACTGGTAACAATGGACACGGAGAGGGCTGAGGTGCTCAACACCATTTTGTGGCAGTCCTCACTGGCAATGTCTCTTCCTACACCTCTCCAGTAGATGGAATACAAGGCAGTGACTGTAAGTGCAAAGTTCCTCCCTCTGTAAGAGATAAGGTTCGTGACCGCATGAGGGACTTGAACGTACATAAGTCTATGGGACCTGACCAGATACATATCAGAGTCCCTAGGGAACTGGCTGATGTAGTTGCCACTCCACTCTCCATGATATTTGAAAAGCCGTGGCAGTCAGGTCAAGGTCGTGGGACAGATCGTAGAATCATAGAATTGCCTAAGTTGGAAGGGACCTTTCAGATCATCTAATCCAACTGTCAACCTAACTCTGGCAAAAAACATCACTAAACCGTATTTCTAAGCACTATGTCTACCCATCTTTTAAATACCTCCAGGGATGGTGACTCAACCACTTCCCTGGGCAGCCTGTTGCAATGCTTAATAACCCTTTCAGTGTAAAAAATTTTCCTAATATCCAGCCTAAACCTCCCCTGGCACAACTTGAGCCTGTTTCGTCTTGTCCTATTGCCTGTCACTTGGGAGAAGAGACCAATGTCCACCTCTCTACAACCTAGAAGCTATGCTAAGGCCCATGGAGGACACGGAGGTGATTCGAGACAGCCAGCATAGCTCACCAAGGGCATGCCCTGCCTTGNGCTCCAGGGTCACGTTATTGCAGCCTTTCAGTACTTAAAGGGGACCTACAAGGAAGATGGGGACAAACTTTTTGGCAAGGCCTGTTATGGTAGGACAAGGGGTAATAGCTTTAAACCAAAATAGGGTACATTTAGACTAGATATAAGGAAGAAATTTTTTTATGATGAAGGTAGTGAAACACTGGAACAGGTTTCCCAGAGGGGTGGTAGATGCCCCATCCCTGGAAACATGAAAGGTCAGGTTGGATGGGGCTCTAAGAAACCTGATCTAGTGGAAGATGTCCTGGGTGACTACAGGGGAGGCTGGAATAGGTGACCTTTAAAGGTCCCTTCCAACCCAAATTATTCCATGATTCTATGAAACCTTTAGTATGTGCAGTAGGAGTACAAGGATAGGCAGTTGATTCTGAATTTAGCAGTTTATATTCTACAGTAACATCACTGGCAAGGTATTTTCACACTAGCAAGGTTCTCCAGCGGATTTCAATTTTTTATTTTTCTTTTCCTTTGAGTTAACTTATCTCAGGTATTACTGGCTTTGTTGGTGCTCCTAACCGTAATAGCCTTCTCTAATCACTGCCACAAGTAATGACTGGGGACACCTTGCACTCAGTGGACTGGAATGATATAGTTCACAGAGAATGAGAGATAGGTTGAGAAGTATTTTAACATGTATTTTCTCTCTTTTGCTTCTACTAATCTTTGAATTATTATGCAAACAGAATATTTTATTGATAATTAGGTGCTGGACATGAAAATTGGATTTACATTTAATCCCTACATAAAGAGGGATTAAATTTAAAAATACTATGGTTACTTTGTCTGGTTGTTTAATGTGCAAAGACCTGAGTTTTCAGGCCTTATTACACCCAGGATGTTGCAAGATTAGACTACATTAAAAATGGAAAGCAGCAGCATTCCCTGAAGACATAGCCTGTTCAGACTATTCTTCTTTAGCAATTCTTTAATGAAGGGTGTAAATATTTATTTGTGAGAAAGAGAAGAATATTACTCAGATAAAAATTAGTAGTGTGATTGTCACTGTAGAGGAGACTTCAGTATTTTATTAGTAATGCCAGTGCTGGACAGACACGTTCAATGAACTGAAGGCAACCACAGACTTTAATTTCTTATAAATAGCAGTGGGGCAGTCTTCTATAAATGCAAAATGCTTTCAGTGTTGAGGTGAGTGGTTTTTTTAAATATTGTGATGTATTTATTAAATTTCTTTAATTAGCTTAATATTAATAAATGTAATATTTTATAACACTAATCTATAAACTGCATGAATTCACAAGGCAAAAGACAGTCTCAGTTCTGCCTGACAAATATGAAGAACCATTACAGGTTGGATTAGATTCAGAGAAACAGATATTATATAGAACTGTTTACCATTTCCTTGATGTGAAAACTGAATACTGGACACATTTTGCTTAAAGTATAGTTACTTTGTTCATACTATGATCCTTTCTGAAGTTCTCAGCTAAGGTTGGTATTCCTTATATTTGATGTACTGTATGCATATATAATTTATCATCCTTTGCCTGCAACATTTGCTATGTCAGGAGGCAAAGCTGAAAAAATAAGAAGAATGGGGGTTTTATTCCTATTATCACGGGAAAAAGATACACAGATATCCTGATATTCTACAGGTCACACACAGGATCTATGGAAGAGTTGAGAAATAAATCAAGATGTGCCTCATTTTCATGATATGGGCTGGACTAGCCACTGAAATGAAGGATAGGTGCTCTCTCCCGGAAGGAAGAGGAGGAAGAGAGAGAAAAAGACTAATGAGTTTAGAAAAAACGACACTACTTTAATGAAATATTAATATTAAAATAAAAAGAAAATAATGAAATATATACAATAGATACAAAACTGTATCAAGCTCCCAGGATGACGATCATGTCACCAGTAGGCACTGGGAAAGTCCCAGACTGGACTCAGCAATGGATGGGAGCTGAACTCAGGAATAGGATTCAGGAATGCATGGATTGGTATCAAAGGCAGACGAACAGACAGGGTCCTCCTTGGATGCCAGCCATTGAAGAAAAGAGGGCTGGCCCTTTGATCCCTCAGCTTTTATACTGAGCATGATGCAGATTGGATGGAATACCCTGTTGGTCAGTTTTGGGTCACCTGTCATGTCCGCTCCTTCCCACAGGTGCGACCCCTCTAAGCTTTTCTGCCCCTGACTCTCTAATGGGGCACACTACGAAGTTGTCTGACCTTGGTTGTTATAGCAATAAGCATAAGCAAGAGCTTCTCTGTATACCATTCCTTGACATAAATAAGAAACAAACAGGTCTTATCTCTCCTAGAAACAGAGAGTGTCTCACAAATATGCTATTAATTTCAGAGAGTTCAGTTAGTTAGAAGAGGCTTAGCTGCAAAGTAAAATCACTAAACAGAAAATTGTTTCAGATTTACCTCAAACAGGGACAGTCATTTTCATCCAGACCTACAATTACTGAAATTTTTCAGAAAACTTTTAGTGAAATTGGGTTTTGGGGGGTTCCTTGTTTATTTTTTTGTGAAAAATATCAGTTCATTAAAGCTGAAACTTTGCATTATTAATTGAGATGAACTTTCAGCAATAAGCAAGCATACTTCTCACAGGAGTCTGGCTGCTGCCATGCTGGGGTCATGTAGGAGTCTGCCTTGTTTTATCAGCTCACTTCATAGCTTTTGGACTAGACAGCTGTCTCAGATTAAGGTCTGCATAGTACATTTGATCACAGAAACCATGCTGTACCTCCGAGTTTCCAGGTTCCCTGTTATAAAGTGAGAAAAATTGCATGTTTGTAAATCTACAGACTTAGAGCACAAGTTCCCTATTATTGACTTGCTTAGAAACCCTGTCAACCATAACTAAGGTGGGAACCACACACCTGGTAAATCTGGATTTCTGGGCAGAATGACATTAGCTGGGTAGCGGTACCCTTGCAGCCAAACTTTTGATTGAATTAATTTCTCACCTACGTTACTTCTTTGCTGTATTTTTCTAGGTTCTGCCTAGGGAATCCTGCAAATGTTCTGGGGTGGAAAACTTCAGTTATCACCTGTACTTTCTGTTACAGTCATGGGCTCACTTACCTTAAAGCATGCTAAAACACTCTGTCGGGCCAACCCAGCTTATCTGATCTTCTCTCTAAGCAATGTTTCAGAAATAAATTCAAGGTGACAAAGAAACTCATGGTCTGTCCTGGAAGGTTCCTGAAGAGACTGACCATAAACACAGAGCAGATCTAAGAAATGACTGAACTTAAGGAGACTTGAAGGGGAAATGAGAATCCAGTCTTATATCTTGGCACTCTTGGAGGGATCAGAATCCATTCCAGCTACCACATGAAGGAATGATTTTATAGCTAGCGATATCTGGTTTGATCTCCAATATTTTAGCCAAATTGAAAGTCATTACAGATGCATTTAAATATTTCCTTTTAAAAAAGAAATCTTAAAATAATATTTTTACATTGTTTATACAGAGTATAAATGATATTATGTGATTTTTGTATAGCAGGAGTTTCTTTACACGATAGAAATAGCAGTTAAACTACTTAGGTCAAAACCTAGAAACAGATGGCATATAAGTAAACCAAATTTCCAACACCTGAGCTTACATATTTAGTACTAGCTCAGAATTTTTTTTTGCATCCCAATTTTAAGAATAGATATAGCTGTAGGGCCTTTCACATGCACAAACTGTCTTTAAATGGTTTGTAGGATTTTGTTATTGGGCTGGGGCCCCTTTTATTTACCAACTGGTTTTCTGTTAGCAAATGTTTCAGTATTTATTTAAGCAAACAATGAAGTTTGGGGATTATTCTTGCTCATTTGGTGCGGGGTTTGAACACAGAGGTTTATTTAGTACCTTCTTTTTCTTTTTGTTTTTTTTTTTTTTAAATTCAGCAGTACAAATGAGGAATCAAGATCCTGAGTAATGCAAAAGACTAAATCCATAGTAGCATGTCTCTGTCACTCATGAAGTTACGCATTTGGCCCTAGATAAGCTGCATATATAAGAATTTTAGATATGTAGAATCTAAAATTACAATTTACAGTTGTGAATTATAAACCTACCTTACAGTGCATGAAGACAAGTTTCTATATTGTGATGGAAATCTCAAAAATCACTAATTTGGATATAGAGCCACATGAGGTCCTGGTTAGCATAAACTGCACTAAAGATAACCCACAGAGTGCATGTGCCTTCTCTTGTCCTTAAGCATCACATCCTGGCATCAGAGAAGCACCAATGATGGATTGGGGTAGATAGCCTGGAAGTGTTTCCTGAAGTAAGTATTCAAGTTGTCCCTTTTGGTAATGGAGGAATGGTAGGTAGGAAGGCAAAAAAAATTTGTAAAAATTGTATAACTGTAGCAGAATGTAAGTATGTTCCTTGCTTCTGAGAAAATCATCAGCATCGAGGTCCCTGCAAAGCTTATACCTATACCTATTTGTTTTTCTTGGACAATGACTTCATAATTTAAAAATCTAGATGAAATCTTGAGACCACAAGCAAAAACCTCATTCTTCTTCCTCTGAGAGAGTAAAGTAACAACTGGACAAAAGGATTTGTTCTACTTTTTTCTTTTCTTTCATTTCTTCCAAGAATTTCAGTTCTTCACTGTATTACAGACTGGCAGGAGAAAGCCTTCAGCCCTCTCACTGTATTTTTGCCAAGTTATTAGAGTACTCTAACTGATGATCAAGGAAGAAGAACAGATTTCCCTTAGGCTGAAGTGGACCAAACCCCTAGATATCAGCTTGTTAAATGAAACTATTATATAGGATCTGGAGGCTTATGCTATCTTGAAGGTACCCGTGGCTTCTGTGACATATGTGAAGAAAATTGCTCCTGCTGTGAGTTGCACATCTCTTCGCTACTGCCTGGTTGCAGGAATTTTTGGTAGAGATATGCCTGCTCTGAGGGATTCTGAGAGATTTTGAATGGAAAAAGTTGCCAAATCTTTCAACTAGATGATGTTATCAGCCTTTCTGATTTCTCAGAGAAGCCAAATATTAACTAGTGAAAACGGTGCCTGATAAGACTAACTGGAAATTTTAATGACCAATAATATTTGTCTTAGACTCCTTGTTTTATGAGAGGAATCATGGGACTGTTCTTCTATTTGGATGTGTTAATTCACTTGGTATATAGACAGCAAAGGTCTATGGCTTGGCTGAACAATTTAAATATTATGGACTTGGATAAGTGCATATAAATCTATTTTGAAATCTAATTCTCTCTAAATGGAGAGAATAAATTGAGGATGGAATAAGAAGATAAGTTAAAAAAATATTAAGTATCATAACAATGATAAGTTTACTGTGACCCTTGCCTTGCGCTAGCAAGGAAGGCAACTATTCTTTTACTCTGTCATTAAATATCTGCCTGGTACTTTTTCATTTCTTTTCCTAATATGACTTCACCATGTCTAACATTTTGTCAAAAAAGAACAGCTGTTTTTCAGAAAAGCAAAACCTCTACTGGGAAAGGAAAGGCACCTTTTGCCCTAGATGATGACTAAATACTAGCAGAAAAACACTCCCAGGGTTAGGGAGGAAGAAGCAAAAGTTCAAATGCTCTAACTCTAAAGATGGAAGAGGAAATACAGAAAGCAGAACTGCATTAAACCAAATTCCCAGGATGAGAAGGAGTTGAGGTGGGGGGACGCCTTGTTGAATCTCCTGTTCTGCTCTCTCAGAGCAAACCAGTCTGGAGCAGGAAATTCTGAAAGACATAGCTTTCTTTCCTCTACTATGAAAAACATACATTAACAGGTTGAGAAATAGGGATCTCCACTGCTTTCCTTGAATAAAAATGGGTACAGAAACTGGAGAAGCCTGTACTTCTTTTTCTTTTTGTAAGCTATTTAAGTGATGTCTTATCCTTGAGACTTAATAGTATTTAATTAGCAAAGCTATAGGGAAAGTGTATCTCTCTTCTGCAGAGAATTTTCAAACCACTTTCTCCTGTTTTGTAGGTTGTAAAAGCAGAAGGGATTTTCTGTCTCAGAACTTCCCATCCCATACAGCATGGGAAGAAGAAAGCAAGCTGGAGAATTCTGTTTTGTGAGGGAAGCAGGAGGTGTAAATCACCAAAGGCATTTATCAGAACAGGGAGGGTCATAACTGTAGAGTTTTTGAAGAACGGGCTTCGAATTAATGTATTTGAACCTTGTGTTAAGCAAATATATCATAAAGTTATTATGAAATAATGTCAGATGAGCACTTAATAATATTAGTATAGGGTTAGAAATAGTGCAAATGTGAGGAACTGTATCAATTGGGCATGTCAGAATTTATTCTATTGTGATGCCTTTTTTACTGATATATGGTTGGGATCTGAATAAGAACATTAATGGCTAAAAGTGATTCAGAAAAGATAAAATCACTTGAAAATAGATTTTAGGCAAGTAGATAGTGAAGAAAAGTTTTAAATCCTCAAACGTAACTCCCGAAGCTGTATATAAGCTTTATAAGTATATAATGTGTTATTCACACATTGCTCTATCACTGCCAGATACAGATTGGACATACAAACAGAACAATCCTACAAAAGAATGCATGTTCTAAACTTTTAGATAAAAGAGTTTACCATACATGATAGAAAACATGAAATAGGCTTTTCACTTGTAGTACAATTGACTTCCACTTGATCACTTCTGAACATCTAGAAAAGTGCATCCTGCAGTAACTGTCAGTTTTGTATAAACAGAATATATTTGCATCTGTATTTCATTCCGATGCCTACAATAATAAAAAAAACAAGGATGGTCCTAGGCTGAAAGCGATTTTTTTTGTTTTGTTTTCTGAAATATTGTCACAAATCATGTTTTGGGTTTCTGGCTTTTCATTAGCTGCATGTTCCTGTGAATTGACTGAAGAGCTATTCACTGTAACATCTGTAGTCAGAATTGAATTGTTTCCTCTATTACTTTAATAATAAAAAAAATAAATATTAAAAAAGGCATGCAGAAGTGTATGCAGCTGTAGGTAGACATGTCAGCTTGGAAATGAGTTCCTAACTTTCAGAATGGTTTGTGTCTGACAAATGCAAGAGGGCTATTTTGGTTTCATTTATTTTATTTGATTTTCTCTATGGCACTTCATCCTCCTGTTTATGATCTATCTGAAAACATATATTTAAGTAAGCCTCTATCAAGGATATTTCAAATCACAATTTTTGTAAAGAATATGTTAACGTATTTTTCAGTGCACATACTGGCTCTTCTGCTTCACGGTTACCTGAACCGAAGCTCTGTAAACTGAGAACTGTACGCTAGAAAAAGGCTTATATTTTCTGAATCTTCCAACAACTTGATGGAAAGGGAATCCTGCCCTACTTTGTCTCCTGCCCTGCTTCATAGCCTGTGTGCTTAAACTGTAAATACCTAAGCCAGAAGCCTGACAATATGGGGTATTTTTAAGACATGTAGTCTCACTTACTTCAGTGCGGGTGCTCACAACATTTTAATTTTCCTAATCTGCAACCATTGTGCTGGTCACCTTCGTAGGCCTTCTAGAAGGAAATGTGTCTTTTAAAGTAGGAGTCACTGCCCAAGCATTCGCACACCATTCATGGTGTTGCACATACAAACTCTCAGGTGTGCTTCCTCCTTCTTCAGGCTTGACCCTAGGTTTCCTGCAGCAGAGCCTTGGGCATCAGACTTTATAAAATAGTTAATTTAATTGAAAGATACAGCAGCAAGAACAGCCCAGGCTAGGTGCTTCCAAAGAGAGGAACCCTGATCAAAGAAATCCTTGGGCAATTATACCCTTTGAACTATACACCCGCCCCTCACATGCCCTTCACGTGCTGTCCACGCATCTTTTAGTCCAATGGTGATTTTTGTAATCTAAGTGGATTCTTTTTCTGTGTCCAGGCAGGCAGGCTCTTATCTTGTTGATTTGCATTTTCAGTCGAGGGTTGGAGCCTCCTTATCTTCTGGTTTATACTCCTTGTGCAACTGCACTTGTTGGCAGAACATGGGGAACTGAAGAGTCCCAGACTTGGGAAAAACAATACCAAAACATCAGTGTAATATCAAAACACTTTCCCATACTGAAAGACCAAACACAGCACTGTACCAGCTGCTAGGAAAATTACTACGAAAAATAACTATTGAAGCAACCAGTACAAATCACACCATATGATAATCTGAAGTAATTTATTCTAATTAAAACTTATTTATGCTAAACAAGTAATATCTCTCAACAGTGCCTGTCAAACATCTCACAATAGCACCATGTAGCCAAGTTACATTCACACTGTCCTTCCCAGAAGCCAGTACTGCTGATACCATGTCATAGTCTTACCACTCTTTCACTGAGTAACATGCTGTTTATGTAATCTCCCTTTCCAATCTCTGGATTCAGTGCCTTTCCTTGGATAATTGGCCTTTGACAAATAGGATTTGCTAGTAGAAACTGAAGAACTAATGGCATTCATGCTCAAAGTGGTCATAAGGGTTTTCAGGGGAGGACTGTTTTTATTATTTTTTTTAAATTAGCTTTATATCCATTGTATGCTCTTATTCTGCTTCTCAGTTTTGCCTAGAAGAGTTTTTAATACTCTTGCTTTGAACTTCAAATAATAAGCTGGTCCTAAAATATATTGATCTTACATACATAATTTTTACTCCTTTATATTTCCCATTCGGTTTCATAGAAAAGCCTCTAAGATTTCAGAGGTTTATTTCATAGTAGGAATTTTGGGGTTCTACAACAGAAATAAATATATGGATCCTTCAGCCTTTCAAGGTCAGCAGCTATGATTTTAATCATTTTTTGACTGAGAGATTTAAAACTGATTGCTCTGTGAATAGTCACTGCTCTGTGCTCCTTTCTATATTAGAAAGTGAATGACTACATGTGGTTGTTTCAATCAAAATATCAACTGTCTACACAATTTTCTAAAGCTGACTAAAAACCTTTGAAATTATGATGGATACAAGGTAACTATAACATCCCTCATTTATAAACACTCAAAGTCACAAGAGTTCTACCCAGAATACAGGCCAGCCTTTCATGATACTTTTACAAGTATGTTGTTGCCGAAATGCTTAACAAATTTCCATTCTGCTCTTTAGATGTACTTCCCAGGACCTCAGATGGCCCTCATGAGTAGATTAATAGTACCATGGTCAGATGGATTTATTTCCATGGATTTAGAAGCTCCAGTGGCTTGCCTTAGACGGAATATGCCAATGACTCTCATCCAACTTACTAGAAGAATTCAGGCTTGTTTCTGTGTCAGTAATGCCATTAGTATTTCAAGATGAAAGCCAAATTGATCTTTTGGTATTAACTGAGAGGGTGCAGAACTAAGCTACTTAGTGAGAAAGAAAGATATTAAATACATTTTACTTCAAAGCAGTCAACAGTGACTGTGTAAATACAACTTCTACAAAGTTTCTCTGAAACTAAGAGGTCTTTAACCACAAAACATTGGATTCAGATTCAAATAACAGCAGGATCTATGTGAAATATTTATATACTGAAAAGAAAAATCATTAGTCTCAAAAAAAGTGGACTGTCAGTGGAAAATTTTCTGTCAGTGAAAAGTAATTTACAATGGTCACAGTTCTTTTAATTAATAGATATTTTAGGGTTTGGGTTTTTTATTACTTTCAAATATTTTCACTTGAAATCATAATAATTTGAAATAATAATAATTTTGTCTCTTTATTTGAATGCGTATTTAATTATCTTAACTCTATTTAAGTATGTGGAAAATTACCTATTTATATTAAGAATTCCTCTGATTTGAGTGAAAGGTGTGGGAGAAAAAGTCAACAGTTTGAGTTCTGGTCCTAATTGTTAAGATTTTTGACAGTGATCATGGCAAAGAAAATAGAGGCAAAAAACAATTGATAGTTTTAATTGCTTTTATGTTTAAAAGGTTGGATGGTTATTTCTTAAAATCCTAACAAAACTTGACCTGACTTCATTAGGGACAGCATTTTACTTTGTGTGTGTGCCTTTGCATGTGTAAATTAGCGTCCTCATTCTTGAAATTCAGTGTGTCTGGAGTTAAAATTTCAGCACTAGTACTAATATTGCTCCTTCTAGTAATCCACCATTTTACTGAATGTAGGAACAAAAGCACTAATTTAATTTTAAATAGCAAAATAATTAATCTAAAATTTGTAATTTGGCATATTGTTAAAATGTTGATGAATATATAATTGCAACTTCTGTGGGACTAAAAAGCTTGATGTGGTGTTATATACTCATTATATGCAGTCCATTTTATATAATGGACTGTAAGCAACAAGCTTCAGTCAAACCTAATGGAATAAGAAAAATCATGAAAGAGAAAATTAGTTCCACAAGTTCCCATGGTTCATGAGGCAAACTGGAATTAAAGAGTACTGTTAGTACTAGTGGCACATTTAGCCATGTTGCAGGGGATCCAATGCAGGCCAGAACATTGCCTTAGGGTCATAAGGTAAAACTGTTGTAAAAATACAGTCTGGCTACTAACCTAAAAAAGGAAGTTATAACAACGAACACTAATAGGACCAAACAGAGCCAGAGGCTAAGTACATAATTCCCTAGTTTTGCTAAACAAATCCTAACTTAAAATTCTTGCAAGTGTATGCTCAGTTGCACTCATTTGTTTCCAGCCCAAGTTATCTTCCATCCTGCAGTAGAGAGAGACAGATAATCTGAGAGTTATTCTAACCTGAGGCAAGGGTCTTGTAGGAGAGTAGTGGATGACTTATTCTCTAGCAATGAGTTGGGAATGACATCAGTGACAGCAAGTGGAAACATTTCTTAGCTGAAATAACTTGGTGTGACTCCTGTTCTTACCGAGTATATTAATGGAAGTTACTTGAAACACACTTAGGTGAGCACAGTTAAGCCTATATCACTGCTGTTCCACTGTCAGAACATATCATATCCTTACTTATAATCCCTTTCTTTAAAGTGTACATTTTCAATCATCCACTACAATAGCACTCACTTTTTATTATTTTTTTTTACAGACAGCTTTGTTTATACACATATGCAAATATATTTTGTGCTACTTAGGACTTTTTTTTACAATGTGAGGCATTTGCAGATACATTCTTGCCACCCAAGTTTAGATTAAATTCCATCTTTCAGTCTGAAAGCTTACAGTTCTAACATGAAGAAGTCAGTAGCATGACAAAGAGAGGTTTAACTTGATTTTGCTAACGTGTTTGGGTTTTTTTTGTTTGGTTTTGATTTGTTTGCTACTTACTGCTTTGATTGTAGAGCTGATTCATGCTTATTAAGAGGGAAAACAAAAGGCAAAAACCCACTCAATGACCATTCTTGCTAATGATATGTTATTTGATTGAACTAAAACTGTATACATGCGAGTGTTTCTACTGTCACTGATTTACTAAGAAATTTAATTTTCCTTTTATCTTCAGACTTAGTAATTATTTTTTTTAAATAAATAATGTACAGCTACATCAATTTTCAGCTAAAACATAATAATGTGATTCTGTGATCTCCTTGAATTTAGAAAGTGTATTTTAATATATTTTCTAGCTCAGATTTTGTTGCTTTACAGTCTTAGTAAAAAAAGCTACAAAATGAACATCCTTGCTGATATAACCATCACCACAATTACTTATTTGCCTGTCATTTCCAAATGTGTTACTACAATATACTTTCTGCAGGGCTAAACGTAACATGACTTCAGCTTCAGCTGGTGCAAGGAAAATTCACACCAAGTTCAAGCACGTCTCTGAAATGGATCTGTTAGCAGGATAGAATCCCTATATTGTCATTATAGCTTCTCATTGAGCAATTCAGAGCCTAGTTTTCCACACTTCAGCTCATTTTCCACAGCCTCCCGCCAGGTGATGAGCTTTAGATAACCTTTCTAGTAGGAGCTGCAGAGTTCAGTAGCTGGTGGTCTTTCTAATGTTGCATTTAGGTGCATTTTGCTAATACAGTTAATGGGTTAAATGCACTGAAGTCAAATCTTTCAGGCTGTCCTCCACTTTCATGGAAAGGAACGGGAGGAGGACACACACAGTCATAGGGGAGGGAAGTTTGGAAAGGAGCCCTGGAAGTCATCTGCTCAGAACAGGGCTAACCTCAAATTTAAATGAGGTTGCTTGCACCCTTGACCAACTTTTAAACATATCCAAGGATAGGCATTTGAAAACATCTCTGGGCAAGCTGTTCCAGTGCTTAACTATCATTACAAAATATTTTCCTTCTCTTTAGTTGAAATTTACCTTGCTGCAACTTTCAACAGTTACCTCTTAGTCCTTTCACCTCTGAGACTCTGTCTTCTCAATACACCTCCATAGGCAATTGAAGGCAGCCACTTGATCCCTCCCAGTCCTCTCTTCTCCAGAGTAAGCAAACCCACTTCCCTCAGCCTCTCCTTCTACGCCAGGTGCTTCAGACCCTGACTACCCTGGTGGCCCTGCACTGGACTGCATCCAGTTTATTAGCACCTTTCCAGCATGAGGCATCCCAGAATTGGGCTCGGTACTCCAGTCTTGGCCTCAGGAGAGCTGAACATGGAATAAACTTTTCCCTTGACCTGCTATGACAAGCTATGCTTGTCACGTATCCGTGACAGGGCTGCAACATTAAACCACAGTTTTGGAGCAAGTAGTCAGCCGGGCACTTTTGAGCTTGGACAGGGATGGCTCATACACTGGGGACTATAGGGTCCGTCCTTACTAGCATTTTACAAACTTTGCACAAGATACATTTGTTGTTCTGTATTAAAAGTGATGCACAATGGTAGTAAAAGGTTAAAGAGAACAATATCATGACATGCAAAAGGTTTCCATAGGTTCTTTGTTAGGGTACCTCATTTTCCAATTAACTCTTAAAGATATTACAGATGTCTAGAGGCTCTCACGGACCTTTACCATGTCCCTTCATGAGGATTTCACTGTCTATACTCAAGCTTACACAAAGACATGTGATAAATTGAGCTGAGCCTTTAAATGCATGTAGGAGAAATTTAGAAGGTAACAGTAGATGACAAGGGACATTTTTTTTTCTGTTTTCCAATATATAACAAATAAATACTGTCTTATTAGTATTATCTCCATGATGAATAACCATACTGTTCTTTCTTTGTAGACTATTGTTTCCTTCATCTTCTATTGATTATATGTGCATGCGTGTGCACACATACAAAGACATTAGTTTGCTGCAAAATTTTCTATTGATATCTCCATCAGTTAAAATCTATTAAATTTGCTATGCACACAGATTCTTACTGGGGCAATGCACCTCAAATATTTTATTTTTTTACCATGGTACAACATTCATTTCCAGTCAGTAGCTGACCGGTTAACTGTATAGACATGTTTTGGCAGGTAGAGTCATGGAGTAGGAGAGAAAATATGGCATGAGACTGCAAATGTGTTGTATTTCAGTTTAGCTGTGGATTGGAAGAGGGAAAGAGGAAGAGGCAAGGAGATGAGAATGTGGAGTAAATTGTGTGAAATTACATAGCTCCGAAATTTGACAGGTCTCCAAGGTGCTTGGTAGACAGCCACAAAGCAGAAAACCTTTGGGAGCTTGAGGCCAGCTGTAAATATAATCTAGACCAACAAGGGGAATACAGAAACTAAATTTCTCTATTAAATCCAACAGGAGCCAACTGTTTGTTTGGACTCTTAATTAAAAGTATCTTTAAATGTTCCAAACATTCATGGAACACAGCATTTTATTTTAAAGTTTCCTAACTTTTTTTCTTATATGTTTGGTGATTTGCTCACAATTACAATGATCGTATTGAATGGATCTTCAAATAATTTTTGTAACTAGGAAGGTTTCTCTATGGCCAGCTACACTGGCATGGAATCAATTCTACCATAAGCATATCTCAGCTTACTTATTTATCTTACTTATTTATTTAGGGTTATAATCGCTGTATATGAGGATACTAGTTTACTTCATTCCCATCCTCGTGGCTGCTGAACTGCATAAGAGGGATGCAACCTTTCTTAAATCACAGAATTTGCACTAGCTTGTTCCAAGACTGGATTGACTTTGTTGAAGTCAAAACTGTATTTTTCTTTTATATCTGTGTTCTTTGTATCAGACTGTACATGTAATTAGAAGAAAAAAAAAAAAAAAACCAGCATCACACAGTAATGAAAAACTTGGAAAAGACATTTTTGTTCATTCTAGGACTCTCTTATTTCCCCCAAAAAAATCCTTACAGAAAGTCTCAGTAAGTCAATAAGTCTCAAACTTAACATATCCGTAAGTATGCTTACTGAAAAGAAAAAAAATTAAAAAAATCGCATTTAGCTGTTCATCCCTGAAATGTAGCACAAGCTTGCATTAGATTTGACATGTAATGTAGCATTACATCTGTTACATAATACAGCATGACTGGCAGTGCTCGGCATAAGAGGTCAGAATTGTTAAATCAACCAGAGCTTTCATTAAAGGACCTATTTCAGCAGGACTGCATGGGGGGATCTGTTTGAGTTTCTTTTCTGAAGGTTCCGCTATCCACAGGGAGATAAGAATTAGACAGCAGTGACATGAGTTGCTTTGAATAACCAAAAAGTATTTTGACAGAGGTGTTTTTTGATGCTTATGGGCATATAAGGAACAGCCAGCACTGCAATTTAGAGCAGTCTAAACTCTTAGATTGTGTCCTGTCCATGTAAAATAATTTCTTGGAGTCAACTTGGTGTATTCTACAATCTACTGTTAAATTCAGGCTTTCACTTGAACAGAATATTTATTTCTTCTTTCTTTTGGAGAGGTAATGCAGTCAGGTGTCTTTTAGCCAAAGCTAACAAAAAGCTGCCTCTGGTAAGACAGTATTACATGGGTAAAGATTTTTCGTTCATTCACTTACAGACTTCACTTCACTTGACAGTGGATTTAAAAACCCAGCTGGTGATTTTTAACTACTGCCCATTACATGGTGTGATTGCTGATATGTATGATTTATAGAATCATAGAATCATAGGGTTGGAAGGGATCTCTGGAGATCATCTAGTCTAACCCCCTTGCCAGAGCAGGGTCACCTAAAGCAGGTTACACATGAACGCGTCCAGGCAGGTTTTGAATGTCTCCAGAGATGGAGACTCCACTACCTCTCTGGGCAGCCTGTTCCAGTGCTCTGCCACCCTCAAAGACAAGACGTTCCTCCTCATGTTTAGATGGAACCTCCTATGTTCAAGTTTGTGC
>VWZL01002849.1:682631-715107 GCA_013396915.1 Stercorarius parasiticus | reverse complement strand
ACTTGAGCTTTTTCAGAAGCTCCCCGCTCAACCATGCAGGTCTCCTGCGTCCCTTGGCCAATTTCTTGCTCTTAGGGATGCACCAATCCTGAGCTTGGAGGAAGTGGTCTTTGAATACGAACCAGCTTTCTTGAGCCCCTTTGCCTTCCAGAGCCAGTTTGTGTGCTAATGTCCATTTTAAAAGGAGTGCATGGGTAGTGGAAGCCTCTGTGGGGCACTTATTCCCTGGGTAGCCACCAAGTCTTCCTTGGAGAGAAAAGTGTTCAGATGCTTCAAGCAGAAAAGGAGCGGGAAAGAGAGCACAAACAAGACAGGCAGCAAGAGAGATCAAGAGGCTGAAAGTCTGCAGATGAGCAAAGAGCAGCTGCATGGAGGAACAGAGATCAGACAACCAGGCTTCACTGGGGGGATAAAGAATAACGTGGCTAAAGTCTGTGCAAAATTTCTTGCAGCTCAGGAAGCTGCTAAGTTGACAGCCCACCAACCTGATTGCACAGACCCACCTGCAAAGGTAAGATGATAATGAGTCACAGAACTGGACCATTTTTATTTTTCTCTGGCCTAGTCTAGTAAATTTTATTTTTCCCTATGTAAAACAGTTAAGAATTCTAGTTTATATTCTAATGAAACACTATTAAGCCATATTCACCTCAAAGCTCTGGCTGACTTAGGGACCTGTCACAGCAAGCCAGTACTGCTGCTATATTTGCACACATTACCAGTTTTCTTATTCTTGTAATAGTGAAAAGAAAAATCTCCATGAATGGTAAGATTGTTAAGTTAAATTCAGAAAGATATGCTTTCAGTCTTGTGACTCCTTTGATTATTCTGAAATGCATAGACTGGGCAGGTTAGTCTTATTAGGTCTAGATTATTTACATAGGTATTTCTGATACTGCTCTTGCAATATCATCAGGATAGTCTTGAATTAAAACCAGAGACATTTGATTACATGAATCTTTCAGGTATAGCTTGTTTGACGGTAAAAGAGTGTTTCACTCTTTAAAGTGGTAGAGAAAAAGTTGAAAATCTGTAAAAGATACAAAAAATTTTATTTCTTTATAAAATATAAGATTTGATGGACTGAATTTTCAGTTTCTGAATTAAGTTTTCAGAATTGCAGCATGTTGCATGTTGGAATTTTTTGTTGATACTATGAAATTTTAAGCATCTGTGTTAAGTAGGCTTTTTGTTTCTAACATTTCAGGAGCCGTATAAATAAAGAAAAGGTCTGTAGGAAAGTGTTTGTTTATTTCCATAGGGAATACTGGAGAAAGAACGACCCTTCAAATAGATTAGTACATGAAATTCACTGTGTTTCTGAACACTTCACTGATTCTTTTTGCCACATTTTGAAGCCAGAATCAATAGTTATTATAATTTTGTAAGTGGAACAAAAAGAAAAGGTTTAGGTTTCCAGAGGTACATACAACAGTGAATATATTTTGAAAGAAAGGGATGATTTCTATTTTATTTCTTAGGGGTGGGAGGAAAAAAAGTTTAATCAACTATTTTTATCAGCATTCACACTGCCGAAAACTTTCTCAGAAGGTAAAGTTTCTCCTTGTACTACAGTAAGATGACTAAACCTCTGAGAATAGCAGAATTTAAGACACTGCATTTCATATCTACTACTACTTACACAGTTTCACTTTCAGCACTGTGACATTATGGAGATCCTCACTCTTCCCTTGGCTTGTATAAAGGTTTTGGCATCTAACTCCATCCGTGTATGTTACTAAAAGGAAAAGACAAATGGATCTTGTAGAGGACCAAACTCTTGAAAGGTAGGAGTTTACCCCTGATTTAAGTTCCTCGTATTTCACATGAGTTGCAAGAATATAGGGAAGAAATTGCTGAGCTGCAATCCTTACCCTTGTTGGTGAAGTTTAGAAGAGTTTCTTGCCAGTACAATTTAGTATATTTGTAATAACAGTACTACTTTCCTGAACTCTTCTTTGGTGCCCTTGTTGAGCTATGGCATCTTGCTGCTGTTGCAAGTCCTCGCTTGTCAGTTAAATTGCCTACCATAGTCTGGCATCCCTATTTATAGTTGGAGGAGTATCTGGTGCTTTGCATGAGGTATTACATTAGCACAAATTATTGCTAGCTGGTGGTGACATTCACCTTGGATATGCCACATCATGATGTCATTTGCTATCCAAGGTACCTGCAGTCTGTCAGATGAAGTCAGTTAGCATCTGGTGATCCCAGAGAGATGGAAATTTTCAAACTTTAATAAGCCAAACTAATCTTCAATCAGAATTTAAGCTAAAGCAAATTCAGTTTGTTTCCTGACATTCTGAAAAGCTTGATTAGTTCTTCATCTTTTGCACTTTATTTTAAATTGCATATAAAAGTACTAAACACCATTTTCAGTAAGAAATAAATAAACAAACGTTTAAAAAGCACAACTTATGAGTGTATAATCAAGTGAGTGAAAAGTATATCAGTTTATGAGCATCCAATACAACATTGATTCTGCAGAAACTGCTACTGTGCATGCTTTTTATTCCCAAGGAAAGGTCTTGCTTCTTTGCTCATCTTTCACTAACTAGTAAACTACCCACTGCATGTGCCATTGCTTATAGTACTTTTTCATGAGATTCTCATCCACGGTGTGAATTTCTCAAAGTACACATAAACATTTCCCAAAATAAGCTGAAGTAGCTTCTTATTTCTTTAGAGAGTAACTATATACTAAATGCCAGTTTGCAAGACACTTTGAGTAATAACTCCCAAGAACATCAACTATTGAAAGTGTGTCTACTAAGAAATAAAACTGAGCAAATTAACAATTGTAGAGCTTGCACTAATACAGCTATATCGTTTCCAGTGTCTGACCCATGTTGGTCATTTTTATGTTTTACTACGTTAAATGGTGAAGTAACATTTATATATAAGTAACAGTATCATAGTATAGCCCTGAGTTTGGACTGAGTTATTTTCTACTTTGTCTATAGAATCATAGAATCATAGAATTGCCTAGGTTGGAAGGGATCTTTCAGATCATCGAGTCCAACCATCTACCTAACTCTGACAAAAATCTAAGCTTTATTCTATTAAAGTTTTGTCTAGTTAAACTAATGCTTTCATTAACATAAGGCTAAGACATCTGCATCATGGACCACTTTACATGCAAAGGAACTACTGTCTGTGGCCACCTTTGGGCTGTGTTCCATAAGGCAGTGAAGCCAATGGAGTTAAAGTGATGATGAGCTGGTTTGTAGGAGAAGAGTGCAGGCTGACAAGAAGCCCATTTTATCTGCATACTTTTTCAGTAGTAGTGCATTATTATTATTTGAAAGTTTCCTTCTGGATTTGCATAAAATACCAGGAATTTCTGGTTTCTTTGCTCTTTCTTTGGTTTCTGCTCAGGAGACAATTACCATTTTTAAATGAGGACAGTTTAATAATTCTGTAAAGTATCCTTAGAGCCCATTTTAATTTGCTTCTTGGACTTTTTCTATACTTTTTTTTGTTCCTTTAAGAAAAAGAAAAAAGAGAAAACCATAAAAGAAAGGGGAAAAGAAGAAACTAAGTGATCAAATGGAGGAATTTTTTTCAAAATGCTGCATTTACAATTCTGCGAGGACTACTAAGACCAACAGTCTTTGGCCCACAACACTTATTTGTTCACTGAATGTAAAGCAGTCAGTAGTTGTAGTTCTAATCTGTTTTTGCTTAGTGTGCATATTTTATTGATAATTTTTCTGCAATATGCTTTTTATATATATTAGAGAAAACAATTTTGGTGCTTGCCTGATACTTTTGTGAACACAGTTCAGAAAATTTTCTCTTCAGTGTTCATCAGGACTGAAAGGGACAAATCCCTCTTTGCAATAAGATCTGTTGATTTTTTTACAAACAGAAAAAATGAAAATTATTGATAAGGAGATCAAACAAAATATTAATTCTCAAATAAAAATTTCCCATTAGTCTCTCCCTGGACAGTGTCAAGTATTATTTAAACTAAACTTTGAGATCTTAAACATTTTGGGTAACATTTTATTTCCTATTATATTTTCTTTTACTACCTCTGTACTTTTAAGTTTTCAACAGAGTAAAAGAAAATATATTGGAGTCCTACCAAAAAAAAGATAATTCATGCTATTTCTAGCTTTATGTGACACAAGAATAAATGATATCTCTGTACCAGTCACTAGCATTAATTGGTCTCCTTTCCTGAGAGATTTAACAGAAAAACTGAAAAGAATAGATCTGGAGACCAAATTGCCCTTTTGTGACTTGAGGTGATTCTTGCATGTAAGAGCTAAGATACAAGCCAGGATGGTGAGTAATTTTATGTTGTGGATTGTACCTATTAAATAAAATGTATTTCATACTACAACTCTTAATCTGATATATTTTTTTAAACTATAATTAATCAATTTTATATAGATTGATTCTGATTTCCTGGACGTACATTTCCTACTGAATCTGAAACTCATCCACTATAGAAATTATTTAGGTTTGGGTGATTTGTATTTTTGTTTGTTTGGTTTTTTACTTGTATTCTCCTCCGAGCAACAATATATAATTCTGTGTTCTTATAATATAATGCACATCTCTTCCCACTGTGATAGATTTCTAAAGAGCCACAAACATTTACACCCCTTTCACAATGACAAGCTTCAAAGGTTCTTGGTTGTCTCTTCAATTTTCTCCTGCTGTTTTGTTTTAATATTGTAACTTTTTCCCTAGTTACATGTATCTAAGTAATTCTCCATTACTATATTCAGCACAAAACTATTAGTCCAAATTAAGGCTGGCACAATGCTTCAAACAACAGATGAATAAACAATTGGCAATTGGGACTTTCAGAAAGGATGAAAAACCGAAATCTCACTTTACCAGAAGTACAAACTTGTTGAGCTAGAGAAATGTGTGAAGTGCAGTACAGCAATGAAACTGGATCCAAATGTTACACCCAGTTACCAGAAGATAAAATAAGTGTGCAAAAGCTTTCAAAGAGAGCATAAGAGGAAAAGGAGGAAGAGACAGCAAGCTCTGTAGTGTTTAGTTTGCACTGGAGATGTGAAGCTGTTCTCTCTGGAACTCTTTTACAGAGGTCTGAGGTGTTTATGTATGGATTCATACCATTGGGCATTACTGTTCAGTTTCTATAACTTCTAAAACTTACCATTTTTTACCCTACAGGTAACAAGGATTTATATACAGTGCCTTAGAAAGCATTTCAAGATCTCAGAGATGCACTTTAGCTCCGATGCTATTACGATATATTTCCAGATTCTCAGCTCTCACAGGAGCAAGTGGTTGAAGGATGATAACAATTTCACTGCCTTTACTTCCTCTGAAGATTTTTTGGCATCAAACGAATGCTCGTCTCATCCAGAAGCCCTGGTGGGGTCTGCGATCCCAAATAAGGTGGGAAATTGCACACAGCTATGCATCATCTTTGAAAAAAATGTATTCTCTTTTTGACTATAAACCTGTTTTTTCAGTTTCACAATGCATCTGCTCTCCAAAGTTGTTAGCAATAGCTCTGAGACTCTGTGTTAGGCAGAGCTTTGAAATGAAAAAAGCTTTAGCTTTCGTTCAATTCAGGAGGCTACAAACCTTAAAAGTTCATAAAATGTTTTAATAGAGCACAAAAAGAATTATCTTGAGCAAGATAATTCTTTGAACAAAGACAAACTAAACCTCATCACAAATAAATAAAAAATGAATGTCCAAGGCCCTGAAGGCATCAGTAGCCGTGAAGTTTCCTGCTTATTGTCCACGGCTCCCCCCACCTGCCCAGGGCCCAGCATCCCACGTCACTCCACCAGGGCCATCAGCCCCTGCCCCAGCGACACCACAACAGGGTCACTCTCCAGCTCCCCACAGCCCTGTCCTTCCCGGCCATGGGCCCCTCTGAGCCAGGCCCACCTGCAGGCCTCCATCCTACCCTGGCCTCAGCACATCCCCATCCCCAGGGAGGTGCCCAACGCCCAGGGCTGAGGCTGCCCTGGTGCCCCCTGGCTGCCTGCTCCTGGCTGGGGCAGTGGGATGAGCCCACACAGCCAGGCCCTGCCATCACCCACCCGGGGAGCCCCGACACTGCCAGTGCCTGGCCCCAAGGAGCCATCTGCCCCCATGGTGCCCTGACAGGTGAAAAGACAAGCATCAATGATTTATATATCACAGTCAAAAGCAGAACACCACTGCCAAATATGTGGGAAAATTTGGCATGGTATGTCTACAAAGGACCAATTACAAGCAAGAACTAATAAACTGATCAGAAATGCAGTGCCCTGACACCACAAATGTGTGAGAAAGATTTCTCTGTTCTCCAGAAATTTTTCCTTTTCTTCAGTTTTGCTATTTAGTGCAGAAACTTCTGCTGGTTTCCTGAGTTACTATCAAGCCTGTGGCCCATTCTAGGTCACTAAGGAAATCTTTCCACCATCTTTCATCTCGGCACTGGATCTGCTTTTTGTGTCACGTGAGCTTTCAGCTCCTTCTCTGGAGCGTCCATCCCAGCTCAGTTCCACAAGCTTTCCCAGGGGCGTACTGCAGCAGAGGATGCTCCATTCTTCTCCAGTAACCTCCCACAAATTCCCTCTTCCATCAGTCCTTCTAAATCTGACCCATGGGGCTGCATCCCAGGCTCATACAATTTTTTCCCCTGAGGCTCAGCGATGCCCTGTAAAAATCCTGAACAGACGGTGCAGTAAATTGATACAGTTCTATCATCTATTTCAATGTGTTTGACAAAAGAGATGTTAATTACTACCAGGTAAGATAATATGACTCACCTAGAAGAGGGAACTATTTTTACACTTCTAACAGACTCCTTTTCCTATGCTTTTAAATCACCAGCCCACTTTTCCTAGCCGGGTAGGTCTGAGTGTAAAGAATACCTAGAGCTCCTTCCAAACACCCCAGGATTTGACAAAGTGGGTGGTGAAACAGCCATCACTGCTGCACATATACTGCATATTCCTGCGTGCGATTCCTTTCTGTAACTGCCCTGATAGATGAAAACATTTATGTTTCATTTACACGTAAAGGAATGTAGGATTTACTATCCTACTTCCTATTTCTATCATCTCATTATTGAAAGGGCTATTTTATTATGCTATTTACTGCAATGTCACTCTTAATTGAGATCTGGAGAGATGCCTGCACCACCCACCCTCCTCCCTCCACCCTAGTGCAGAGCACCTGTGAAGTAGCTACACCTGGGGAAAACTAAAACCAGGAAAATTATGCACATTAGAGAGAGCCTGAGGTTTAGTAAGCCAAATCAGGGGGAAAAAAAGATTTCCTTTTATATTTGTAACTGTGGTTTATTTCTCAGTTTTCTGTCAGCTCCTATATCTGTTGTGTCAGCTTTCCTGTAAGGCAAAAGCTTAGACAAACTCTCTTCAGGTGGACAGCTTCAGCATTCCTTCATTCATTCCTATCTTTTCCATTTTCTTTCACTGTTTTCCCTCCTTATTTTTCAAGGACTTGAATCTTCTCACCTAGGGTCTTGACTGAGCATGCACCTAAACTTTTTTATTACAGAAAGCATTGATCCTGAGATAAGCTATTGAAATTTGGTTGTGGTGACCAGTGTATGTAATAACATGACAAAAAAAAAAACAGGTCAGTTTTATAAATGGGTGAAAATCAGGTCCCCTATCAGAGGTAAAAGCGAACGTTTAGTGTGAAATATTTATTACTGACTGGTAATCATAGATTCCTTGTTTCTGATTAATTTATTATTCTGATTGATGTTTCTGATTAATTTAAAGTCCTACTCCCTAACTATAACATAATGGTGATGAAGAAGCTGTTTTTCTGTGCAGAAGGAAAGTTGATTCTGAAATCCCTACAAGCACAGAAAATTGGTGTCCTAAGAGAACACGAGTCACTGCTGTCATAGGAGCCGTATTGTGTAATGTTTTTATGCATATGACTATAGGAATCCAAAATTCCAAAAAATGGAATTAATCCATTTTTTCCAAAATTGAGTTTAATCAAATAGCTATTCTTACACATAGAATATCTCTCTTCAATGGTTCAAAGACACTGATCAAATAACAAAGAGATTGTATGTAGTTACATTAATGGTATGAACATGCCAGGCCAAATCCATTGGTAAATTCTATTATAATTGTCTGGCACACAGTAATGCAGATGGTGCTCAAAGCAGACCAGCTAGCTGGCAACTCCTTACTCTGTGCAGGACAGGATGGAACAATAGGAAGTAGGGTGAGAACTTTCTGTTTCCATGATGAATTCTTCAGGCAGTTCTAGCTATTTTTCCCCTCTTAGGCTTGGGCCCATCCTTTCCCTGTACATGCTCATGGGAAAAAAAAAAAATTCCTAAATAATTTTGGCTTTTATGTTAGTCATATGTTTTGCAGAGGTTCATATACTGTGAATGCTAAAAAAAATAATTCCCTTGTCTAAGAGAGAGAAAAGATGAAAAGGATATTTGAAGATGTTATTTGAATTGTTCTTCTATTACTATTACTCAATCAGATGGACTAGAAACTGAAAATTACATTGACAAGATGAGCTTGCACTATCAATATATAAAGCTGGGGGAGGCAGGGAGAAGTAATCAGAAAAAAAACATACACAAAATTGAAGTGACAATCTGATACTGTCAAAAGATCATTATATTTGATATGGATCATTTGATGAGATACAGGCCAAATTCAGCCCTGGGGTAAACAGATGGTATACACAGAGACTGTAAAAGTTATGACAGAATCTTCTATTTCCATCTTATTTTGCAGCAAGAATAGGATGTGCACTGCAGCTATAGCTCTCTATAAAAGATATGAAAAACAAGAAAGTAATTTTGTCTCTGATAAAGGCTTAAGAAAACATGCAATTAAGTGAAAATATTTCATGTTTTATTTAAACTTCTCATAATATCCAAGCAGAATGTATTTCCTTCCCTAAAGTTTAATTGTATAATTTATTTTCCTGCCTGTTGCTGTTACTATTAGGGTATTTTGGTCTGTCTCAAAATGTTGCATTTGGAGTTCCACATTTTGTTTCCCACCTGTCTATTAGAGATGCCTTGGAAAGAAGGCATGCATACCTCATAAAATGTCTAGCAAGTAATATGTTGAAAAGAGCCTTAATACAAGAAAGGAACAAGAGTTTCCAGGTGTCAAGAGCATAAAAATGTAGTAGAATGCATTAAAATAATATTGGCAAATTCTATCTTTCCTCTGCCCTTTTACCTCACCAGTGACTGGTCTTCTCTGTAGTTCAGGTGCACAGGAAAAACAATCTGTCTTCATGCAACCATTTGAGGGAGGCGTGGTGTAAACTCACATGCTTCTCAATCAGCCGCATTTTGTACTGGAAGAATTGTGAAGCACCCACCCTGTGGCCATAGATTAAGAAAAATCAGGGAGCAAAAATGCGAAGGTTTCCCTCCCAATAAGGATTATTCCCTCTTGTCCATTTCTCAGTGATATATCTGAATTAATGTTCAATGTTCCAAAATACCTGATGAGTGTTGGTCTTTAATGAGGCCTCTGATGAGTAACCTCTGTTTTCAAGAGCAGTAACACAGCTAGCTACCTTGAGTTTTAATTTGATCACCATCTATACACTTCAGTTTTCAGTTCTCAGTTTTGAGTTCCTATGGAACAACAATTCATAGAGTTGTCTCTATGCATTATTTCTGAATTAAAACAAATTCACAAAGGATGTTTTAAATATCAGGTTCTCTGTCTATTCTAGCACGGCCTATAGGAATGGCATTTTGTTTTAAGAGAATTTAAAGTGTAAACCCCAGCAGGTCACTGTATTTATTGGGATTCTTTGAGGATCAATTTCAGGGGAAAAAAGTAATCTCAAACCTCACTCAATAAATTAATAAACTACATAACTGCACAATATTTTGTTTGTACTGGCAGGAATGTGTCATATATATGACCTAGAGCTTAGGGAATCTGTAACTATGTATAGCATTCTGTACACATAAAATTATTTTGTGCATAGTGAGTATGAGAATTTCTATTTAAACCTCAGAATAAATAAGAAAACCTGTTTCTCAGTTCTTGCAATTTATGCAAAAAACACATTTTGTTTCTTGAATTATTTGGCGAATACTTCTATAGACAAAATTTTGCTACGTATGAAATTGTGACAATTATGTACATCTTGCATATAACTTTGTGAGCTATAATCTGTAGGGTTCATATTATGTTTTTCCCACATATTCTACTTAAAGTCCTATGTTCTATGATAGAGATGAGGATTCAGCATGGAAGGGGTTTTAGATTATGTCTATCAGCATATTCATGCTCAGGTAGCTATTATAAACTGTCTCTGGCCTATCCCCCTTAACTTCCACAGGAGTTCTTAGCTTAAGACACAAGTACCCAGCAAAATAAGACATCTCTTAGATGGCTTAAAATAAAATTATTTTCTATTTTAGAGAAAGGTATTTTAATTTTTTTTTTTATGACTATCAGCCAATATTTACTTTTTGTGAATTTCTCAGTATTCCCCCCCTCATATTACTTCACTTTTCTGCAAGTTCTTTGGACCAAATTCAGCCCAAATTCCTACAAAATCGATGTGCTTACTCAGTGGTGAAAGCCATCCATATCTAAGGGCATTCAGACAGCAGTTCAGAAGACCTAAATAAAGCCATGAAATAGAATCTGTCCTAAAGCAAGCAAACCGGAAGCAGCAACAAGGACTTAAACAGAATTTAAGTTCTTAATTATGTATTTCCTTCCTTTTTGCTGGTTTTGACAGCCAAGTTTCCTAATGTTCTCTGAATCGAGGCTATCACTGTTTACTGCTTTCATGAACACGTGGGTTAGTATGACTTTGCCAGAGGTAAATAGAAGAATATTGTATCTTCTCACCCAGGAAGGCATGATACCTGAGCAGAATGGCTTCTTCTGTGATTTGTAAGATGAACTGATAGAAAAACAGGGGCAGGGAGATTACTAGCAATGACTGTTTTGATAAAAACATTAATAGTAATCAAAGGATAGAAACCACTTCTTAGCTCAAACATTTATAAATACTTACTCTCTATATGTTATTAGTCTCAGCATACAGGAATTTGCTCACATAATTTTCCAGAAAATATAACTTGGACTTTAGGGAAAACTTTCCTGATATAAATAATTTTATTTAATTTTAGCCATGTAAAATATATGTTTATAAATCCAAGAAAGTCATTGAGATTCCCAATCTTATTGAGAAAGAGAGAGAAAAATGCCTCCAAATGGTTATTATGGAGATGGCTTCCATAATTTTGAGGGCTGTGGTGAAACTGATAATCCTGCAATTCACTCTTTACTCCTTGTCACATTCAGAGATGAACATAACATCTGCATTCTTTTAGGCATCTGATACCCCATCACTCAGTCACCACAATATTGCAAAGATAATAAAGTGGCCTTGTAAAGACATCAGCCAACTCTCTGAGCATTTTTAGATGCAACCCAGAGACTTGCATATGTCCAGTTTGCTTTAGTGCTTCTTCCTAACTTGATCTTTCCATACTCCACTACTAGACACAAAGACTTGGGAGGGCTGGGAGATGATCTCACCAATGAAAAACAAGGCAAAAAACACATTGTGCATCTCAGTCTTTCCTATGTGCTTTTTTTTCACTAGGTCTATCTGCCCTTTTAATAGAAAGATGATGTTTTTTCCTTGGTCTTCTTCTATTGCTGGTCTATTCATAGAAGACAATCTTCTTGTCCTTCCTATCCTAATTTCATCCCTGTGTGCCTTGATTGTGCTTCTTTATTCCTCCTTGGAAGCTACTTCCCAATACCACCTTTTTCAAACTTCTTTTGGCATTTAGTTTCATGTAAAGGAGATCAATGCTTCCATAGAGCTTACGGCTTAAGTGGGTGGATATTTCTTTTTTTGTTTTGCAGAAGTCATATACCAACTTTATAACAATTTTCTTCCAAAACGATTCTATCAATCTACTTCTGATTAATACATGAGTAAAGAGTAAGAGAATGTTGGCTATTTTAATGATGATGTTACTATGAGAAAAGTTAAATCTTCATGAATTGGTGGACAACTATATTTCTAATGTGGTATGTTAGGCCTGACTTGCCATTATATCTACACTTTGGAAATCTTATTCAGTGACAAAAGGAGCTATTTTTAAACAAGCAATAAGTCAAAACTTCCTTGTCTTTCTAAGTTAGATGAATTTATGTATGCCCTAATCTAATAAATGTCCAAAGAGTCAACAGCATTTCTATTTTTTCTGCAGTTAGACATTTAATGAAAGCAGCATCTGAAGTCCGGTCTTGAATTAGATAGCTTTTTTGCTTTAGAAGGGTGTTGATTACAATTTATTGCATGTTTCACCAATGAAGTGTAGAATCTTAGCATGTTGCATGATAAAATTTTTTCTTTTTTGGAATTATCTTTAGATCACACTTCATGGAAAATCTACTTCAGTCTGAATCTATCAGGATTCCTGTATAGGAGGTGTTGGAAACCTTGAAAATTTTTCTATAGGTACAAAGCAGAGCCATAGCAGCAACATTCAGCCAGGCCATACAAGCGTTGAGATGTTTTTCATAACTAGCAATGGGCTGTAAAATTCTACCAAAATGGCATTTGTCCTGTTTTTTCCCCCAGGATATCTCCATTGGTGAGAATTGGCACAGTTCCACTGGTATCAAAGGAGTTACATGAGCTTATGAACTTTAATGATGCTTCTAGATTATACTGCAAGGTAAGACAAAGCATCCACCTAAGCTCATTCAGCCACTCTGCCAACCTTTATTTAGTTATCCACAATGTGTTTTCTATATAAACATTTTGACGTTATGGATATCTGAGTTTAATACCATTCATATTTACTATGAAGTTACATGTAGCAAAGAAAATTAGAAAGATGTGAAGTCAGGATAACTTATTTTTATTGAAAAACTCTACTTTTTCCTTTATTTTTTCTGTGTTCTGCTCTTGCTGCCAACAGTTTCGCTAAGCTCCCTTTTTTTTTCTGTTTTATTTTCATGTTTACTACTTCTCCACCTCCTCTCTATTTCTTTCAACATACTCTTGCTATCCTTTTTTTATCTGTATGTAATTTATAAATAGACTGCAAACTATTCCCTTTACCTCTAATATGTCCCTGTGAAGACCATCGGGACCCTCCCTGAAATGAAATAGAAAGACTTGATATTAGAAGTTCGTAATTGTTGTTGTTACTGAACAGCTTTACACTTCAGATCTAGACAGAAAGAAATGGCTTACATTCTCAGTTCTTCTCTCAGAATTCCTTGCTCTCAAGATAAAATGGATAAATGGGATGGTGCCTGTCTGCCAGGCCCTGCTCCGCCCAATGCAGGGAGCCCCTGACCCTTCTGATGCCTGGCCCCATCTCTGGTCATGTAAATACTGGTGGCTTAAACAGTGGAATAAATGCCCCAATCAGCTTGAAATGTGAATGAGAGGGTAAATATGGCAGTGTTACTTCATTCCACATGGCCTATAGCTTTCAACTTAAAACTAGAAAAAAACCACATGAATATTAAAAAGGTGCATTAACATGTGCCCCTAGCTGAGTTACATTAAAAACCCTATTTAGTCCTTTCTAAGGAAAAGGTTCACCAGCCACAGAGTTAGCTTGATATCATCCTGGGTTAAACCTTCCCACTCCACCTGTAAAATAAAATGCAAGGGAGGGGCTGGAAGAGAAAAATACCATCTAATTAAAATTGTAGTTTTGAGAAAAAGGTATGCTAAAACCAAGAATTTTTCCCTATAGCTGGAAAATGTGTTCATGTGTATAAAGAGATCACTCTTCTGAAGTTTTTCATTCCACAGTCTGAAGTAAATGAAAAAGAGCAGTAGAGCACAGCGAGATAAAAACTTGGGCCAGTGATCAAAAAGGTGGTTATAATATCAATAATGATGTATTCGGCAATATTTGCTGCTAAATGTCTTCAGTACGTATAAAAAAAAAAAAGATGAAGAGAAAAAAGTAAGCATGGAACAATACACATTGTTTATTTTATATAGTATATTTATATATTTATATAGTATATATATTTTATATATATACTATATGTATAGTATATATATATTTATATATATATAGTGTTTATATATTTATACAGTGTATATATAGTAATCAACATGCTCTAATGTGCATGTGTCAGTGAATATTTGCTGCATAGCTTTACCTCAGGAACTCTCTGCCCTGGTTCTGTCAAGTCAGACAATACTGCCAATATATAAAGTGGAAAGAAAGAAGAAAAACAGGATTATATGGGCAAAATACATGCACAGTGATTTTTATATCGATTAACTTACTGGCTTCTGCAGTAAAACAGCTGAGCTGAAATATTTATAGTATGGTAGGTATCTTAATCAGATCAGTAATAAGGAATTTCCACAGCAGGGAAAGGGTGACTGTTTAAATATTATATAGAGATTTAAAGCTCCCTTGGCTAGAGATATCAGAATTTTGTTCTATACTTATATTTTCAAAGACACAAACTGTTATATTTCTTACTGTGTTTTGTGGGGCTAATTACAACTCTTTGTTCTATGTGGCTGTTGCTTAGCCTTTTGCTCTCACTATACTTCTAGTAGAGTACATGAAAGAATGTGTACCATAAGGAATAGAGGAGGGCCATCACTGAAGTAGCTGGGATGAAAACTACAGGCAAAAATAAAGCACAGACAAGCTTCTTTGAAAATACAGAACAGGATTTAACGACAACAAGGATATCGTTGTCTGGGAAGCAAAGAAAATTTTCTTCTTCTAAAAGTTTCTTCGTTTCTAATTAAACTTTCCAAAGTAAGAAAAGCATTGCAAGCAACAGAATTCTCTGTTGGAAAAAAACAAACAAACAAAAAAACCCCCATCTTTTTCAAATTGATAATGTCTTTCCAGGGCTAAAACTTGGGAAAACTTACTCCAAAATTTTTCACTTGCCAATGTGGAAAGCTGTGCGTGAGGTCCCCCATCCCAGCCTAAAATATGGTAGTTCTTTTAATCACCGTTACCTGTCTACCTTCTTCAGGTCATCAGTCATGATGTTTGGACAATGCTGTATCATGTGATTTTACGTAAAAAACTGCAGCTCAACTTTGTTATGTGTTTTGCATATGTGCACAACAAAGAGACACTTGGTGACCTAAGAACTTCCTAGTGTTAGGTTTTTGTTCTATACATGTTTAAGTCTGTACATAACAGTATTGATTTTACTTTGCTCAAGTTTTGCCCAAAATTAGGCATATAGATAACATTTTTATATCATTTTTCATAATATTTTTCATATAGGTAACAAGGTTTTCATATCAAGAAGGGCCTATGTTCTTTTCTCAGAGCTTACTCTATTCGTCATCCAACTGTCCCTTTGTTTGGATACCAATATGAACACATATGACATAGTAGTGGGTGCATTTTTAGATTCTCAGTGCAAAAGAGGTCAACATACTAATTTTATTTGTCACCATGTGGCAATAGTACCCCTGTGCACATTTACTCCAGAAACCCTAATATGTGTTAATACTAACCCTAATATGTGTTAATTCAAGGTAAATTGTTTATGTGCATGTAACTTGAAAGTTGAGAGCTTTCACCTGATGAAGAACAGCAGGCAGTATAATTCATGGAAAAAAGATATCTTTCTTTTGTCTGCCTGGGAATCCTAACCCTTTTCCCCATACAGGGTTCAATAAAATACACAGGGGAACTAAATGAGAAGTTAAAAAATCAAGGGGGATCTGGGACCCCATACTGGCATTGACAGACTGGCAGACTGCATAGGTTCCCCTCTTAAAGAAATAGAATTCTTCTTCTGACTCAAGTTTCAGTTTCTCCAGCCTCCAAAGCATAGGTGAAATATATTTGTGAAAGATTCTAACTCTCTGAATATGTCTGGCTGGCTTGTTTTATAAAAACTGTCTACTTACCCCTGTAGTTGTTTTAAAGATGTTTTGATGGCTCTAATTAGTGGGTTTCTAGATAGGAGATTTCATTCTCGGTCATAATAAAATTTGTTGGATTCATTGCCCTCATTAACTTAAGTTCTTGGTTAAATTTGTAGTGATATTAGCAAAGAATAGCATCCAGCTTCTGGCTCTATATATTTTATTAGATGTCTACTGGGCTTCTACTTTTCTGTGTTGTTGCTAAAGCACATCATGAAAAAGGAAAAAGCAAACTTACTAAAGCAACAAAGAAGGCCATTACATAAAAAATTGCATTTTTTTTCTTGCTAAAAAGGCAGCATTACATGTTTTCTTCTTTGGAGGGCAAAGCATGAGATTTTAATCAGACTAAAATTACTTCTTGTTTAATTATATGTAACCAAGTATAGTGAAGATCTATTTGTTCATGTTAACAGGAGTGGACATTTTATAGACAAGTAAATTTCATGGAGCATTGGATATATTTTCAGACTGAAAATCCCACTCATCCATGAAATTAGAGAAAAGGGTTCCCTTTAAAGGAAAGTTTGGCTATTACAGATCAGATCCTGTCCACCTCTTCCAACATATTTTCCTACAAAAACTTTTTATCACTTCTAATAAACCTTTTGATTGTATTTGTTGGTATTATCAGTATAACTAAAGGTGCAGCAAGAAGCCTGTTTAAATAATACTGTTAGCAAGAGTCTATGTAAATTTCGCTCTGGAAAGAAATTTGCCATACATTTCTGGGAGTCAACCATCATGCAAGGTTTTAACCGTATGAAGTCAGTCAAAAATAAAGTAGGAGTTGCATGGATAAAAAAAAAAAAATATATCCTATTCAGTGCTTTGAAAATGTTCTTTGCAAGGTCACTTGGATAATGTCATACTTCTATTTTTGAATAACTACAAATGCTTGAAGAGGTTCTGAATGTTTTATTTAAAGAAATGAGGGACTAGTTCTGTAAAAATTTCCAAAAAGGAGTGTTTAAAGTTAGTCACAGAGGTCTGTAGTTCAGACATCCATAAAATTCACCAGATTTTTGAAGATGCTTTAAGCTCCCAAAATTTCTGTGATTTCGATAGGAACTGCAGCCGAACTTCCAACCACTTTAATGTGAGTGTTGCATATAAAGCTATTTCCTTATTAACCAGGTTAGGACAGACCAAGTTGCTGACCACCTGTTCTCTTCACTAGACAGACAGATTGAATAAGATCAAGACCCACTCTTTAAGTAGATCCAGGTTGTCACAGGTACACCATCAGTGCAAGGGGGTGTCTTTGTATGAATTTTTTTGTAACTTCTGATATTGTTTGGTTTCAGAGCACTTGGAATGGAGGAATTTTCCATTATCTCACAAGAGGAAAAAAATGGCTTTTGGATATTGAAGAGAAATATTAATGTAAGTCCTACAACTCATTGTAACTCCAGCTGTCAGCGGTCCATCTGTTTTCCCTGCCATCATAGGTCCAGTAGGTCTGCCAAGAACATAATACAGTATGGTTCCACATACTGTCCTCAATTTTAGCTTCCCAATGCCAAAGAGTAATCAACAGAGCTGGTCAAAAGTTAAAAAAAACCCTTTTTGTGGGGGAAAAAAAAAAAGAAAGAGAGAAGTGTTTCCCAGTTGGTTTTCATCAATTTTGTGTGTTCCCCACACTGACACAGAAGATAGTATGTTATCCTTTCTGTGTCACTGTAACTTTTACATAATACTAGCTAAAAAGGTATGCATATCTAACTGAATTCTGTGGTCCTGAAGTGCATTTATAGATGTTTTAGTGCTTATGAGTGGATTCTTTTCTCACTTCAGTTGTGAACTCCACCTCCATCTCAATTCAGGCTGAAAATAGATCACAGAATGTCCGCATTATCACAGAACGGAAGACATGTTCTTACTAGCCCTATTAAATAAGTGTGTTTTGCTTTCTTACTTTAACTTCTTATATTGTGCGGTTTTGACATCCCCAAAAGCCTCTGTTTTCCTGCAACAGCATTCTCAGAGACTTTCAATTTCTTAAATGAAGGAATGACCACAGTTACAAGACTTCCCCCATGCACCGGGGGAAGATGGTTTGAATTGCCTCTTTCTTACAGAACTCCTTGAGTGTCACTGAAACACAGTACTGGAGACTATATAAGTCTACGAACCTACGTTTTGTGGCACTTTGTGCTTGAATGAAGGAATTAAATATTCAATGCAGTATCCAACATTGCTCCACTCTGTCATTTTCTGTCATTATAGAAGAGAGAGCTCCAGATTGTTGTACTTAGGGGGCGGGAGGTGTTGCAATTCTCTTCTGTTAAAAGAAATTGTACTAGCTAGGCTTTCTCTGTATTTCGGACCCACGTAGAAACCTTTCCATACTGAGACAGTCATTCTAGTGTATATATGTATGTAGTTTGCTACTCATAGATGACTATGATTACATTTATTCTGTAAAATGTAAGGTCGCCAAACTGAAATTGTGGACATGAGCAATTCCGTATTTGTGAAATATTTCTCAAATATATTGTTATGTTTCAGAAGTAATAAAATTTACACAAAATAACTTTAAATTGTTGATACCTTTAAGGCTAAAATAAGCTCAGATAGCACCCTGAAATTAAAATACCATAAATTATGTCAACGGAATTGAACTTTTTGTACAAAATGGGATAGAAGTGTAGCATATGAAAAAGAGAGCAATAATATTAATAAAAGATAAAGATATTTCTGAAAATTCCATCTGAAACTTCGTGGTATGAAGTTACTAGTTTATAAGATGCTGGCAAGCCACACAGGACATTGACATGGATCACTGATAATCATAGAAAATTGTCCTTTGTCTAGATTTTTGTGTTTTCAGGGAATGCTTTTCATGCTTTCATATCAAATTACTGTCCCCTTCAACTCAAGCTTCAGATGCATTCTGATTACCTTTCTTACCAAAGTGAAGCACCATCAGGATGAAAAACACTATGGGAAGGGTATTTGTACATGGACGGCAGTTCCATTGTCAAAAAATAATGTTTTGTTGTTTTAAGGTGTCTTTTAGAAAGCATGACATGTAATTGTAAGGAAAAAGCCCATCAAGATCAAAATCTATTGATATCTATTCATATGTGAAGAATGATTTGCAATTATTTACCTGTGCATGTGTGTTTAAGTACTATTTATATGCATAGACATTTAACAGGAAATAAAAAAAATAAAAATATTTTCCACAAAAGCTACAAATTTTAATATATTGAAACAAAAACAAAGCATGCTCAAAATTTAGTGTTGTCTTTTTGCACCTTTCCAGTTTTTTCCCAGTTTTCTCTCTATGTCAAAGACATCTCATGTAGACATGCTCAATAATTTAAGGCCACACATTTAAAGATATTAAAGTATTTGCATGCTTTAGATCATTCTGCTAACTGACTGCGTGAACTTTCAGACATATAAATATCTTGATAAAAAAACAAACAGTAATACTTTGACAGTTAACATATTCAGTAGAAAAGTATGTGACATATTATGGGGTACTATGATAATAGATAATAGATAAAGCACCAGTGCTTCAGACAGATAGATCCTCCACTGGGTGGTAAAGCCATACTGAATTTGGCAATGCTCCACTGAAATAAACGAAATCATATTGATTTATGATAATTGAGAAGCTGGCTAACAAATTCACTATATAAATTTTCTATACAGTTTTATCTAGTTTAAGGATATGCTTCCTGAGTGCAATTTATTTCCCTTCTGATACTTTCTCCATGCTCTAATCAGTATTACCATAAATTATAATGGTTTAATTGTAAGATGTAGAGGACAAAATATTTCAAATATTTAAATTGGAATCTTATGTCTCATACTAATAGTATCACTAGATTTGGATATTAAACACATGGGGGGATTCCTGCAAATACACTAGTTTATATTTTAAAAGAGTTTTTAAATGAGAGCCAGAAGTAATAGAGGAGATGAGGTTCCATTTTTAATCAGTTCTTTCAAAAAAATCAGCAATTCTCAAAATAAAAGTAGTAGTTTTCAGCAGAGTTGATTTACATTAGTACAAGATGGGACAAAAAAATGTTTTTTTCTTCAAATTTGTTAGCTAAAATTGTAAGCCCACTTCAGCCCATCCTAATCGTTTGAAATCACAAGAGGTCTTGACAGGTAAGCTTCAGGGAAAACCCCAAGATCATCACACATGAACCCAGTGCTCTGTATGTATGTAAGAACGCTGGAGTTGGAGGGCAGCTTGTCAGGTAAATTACATTTGTGCCTGCTTATTAGAACTGCTGACTCTGAATACCAGAGACAGGAAATAATATAAAAAAACCCCATGGAGTCAGAACTTTGACCAGGATAAATCAAGCGCAACAAGGCAGTGTACTCTGTTCAAAGATCTGTCCTCAAGTTTTTCAATTAACTTATGTGTACTGGTCAGCCTATAACAAAACTTTTATAAAAGTACAGTAGCTGTGTTCATATAAAATCAATAATCCAGGTAAAAAAATAGGAAACAAGACTCATGATTGTTTCCCAGAAGAGGCCTTTGGCTTTTCCTTTTCAGCGTCTACGTAACACTCCTAGATCAACCATCCTTGAGAGAAGAGCAATGTCATTTGCTTCCTCTCTGGTTTTCTTTTGAGTATCAAAAAGCTGGGCAGGCCCCTGCCTGTTAAAAAGACAACTGAGGTTTCAGTTTAATTAAGCAATTAAACTCTATTGCTTTGTAGTATTTGAAGCTATGAACAGCTGCTGAAACTGATTAAACACTAAGGCGAAGCCTGAGGTGTTTGATCAGTCCAAAAAGTCATTTTATGCCAAGTAAGGAACAAAGTGATAAAGATGGTTCTTGTAATTATATAACAAGCCATAATATAAAAATATTAAGACGAGCTGCTTCCACTCCAAGATTTTGAGGACTGGTCCTAAAGTTTCTTTCCTGGACTGTCAGAGAGATGCTAGTATACAAATACTTGCATTTGCCAGCCTTACAAATTAAATGGAACATACTGGCATTTTTTCTTCATCAGTCAAATCGAGGCTACTTTGAGATGAAAAATCCATTGCAGGAAGTGTAATCAAGAAAAAAAAATTTATTTTGTCTTGAATATTGGTCAGACTACGGTTGGGTAATATTAAAACTGAAAAATAGAGGTAGTTTTCTGAAACCATGACTAGATTAATTAATTGAAAGTAATGCAATGACCAAGAAATGTACTGATGTTCAGGAGAAAATACTGAAATAATCAGTCATGTAGTTTGCATTGTTCTAACTCCATTCCTAACAAGGTACCCTGTGCAGACATTAAAAAATGCAGCTTCGCAATATCCCCACAAGGCATATATGCATTTCTGCTGTTATTTAATAGTTTGAAAACTGAGATATACAAAGCATAAATAACTGCTCAGGTCCATTGAAGTGTGCCGCACCTCTAAGACCAGATCCACATATGCATTTAGCCAAAGTGCTCTATTTTAAATATTGAACAATGCATAATTTCTGATTGAATCTGTGAAATGCTATGTCTATGTAAAAACCACCAAAGTGCACATATAATATATATTTTGTACATGAAATTGTATGTTTCATGAAATTATTTGTGCATATGTCGAAGTCACAAATTAGGTATCTATTTTAGTCAAAAGAAGATTTTTTCAGAGGCAGTTTTCATGAGCAGATGGAAAGAATGGAAAATAGCTTCCGTTCATGTTCATGGTAGCAAGGAATACTTTATTTCTCCTGGCTGTGACTGGGTGGATTTTTTTTTTCCCTCAAAAACCTGAGAATTGCCTCTCTTTGCCAAATTGAAGGAATGAGTGAAATAGCTGAGTAGTCCTTGGCTCACATACTTCAAAGTTTGAGTTAGTTTTCATATCATTATCTTTCTCATGTTTTAACAAGTTAGATTCACTCACAAACTAGCTTGTATGACGTACAGAGAGAACTTAATGTACTCCCAATCAAGAGCTTACTTCTAATCAATTTAACGTAATTAAATACTAACGTGCAGCTTCTTTCACATTACCACCTTCAATTTTGTGCAGCTCTTTGATGTCTAAAAACTGCTGAATCCAGAAATCATAGAGAAGTATTTCAAACATATTGTTGCTTATTTTGTGTCAGGCCTAGGAAGATGTCACATGCATTTAATGATACTTAGAAACATGTTGAAATATTTTTTTCCCTGAACATACAAAGACAAGTATCTCTTCTGTAGCCACAGTATGCTGTTCCTATAGATGTTAATCAGTAAAACTTCTGAGCTCTGTTAGTCTAAATTGACTTAAATCCTTGCTCCATTTGCTCCATTTATGGTACCATAAGCCTGATAGTGTTTTGTATCCTTGCCAGGCTGATTGATTTTGATTAGCATGCTCTCTGATATCATAAAGGGCCTCTTTTTTTAACAATTTTTAAAATTCCTGTCAAAATTCTTCAGGTAGGCTAGGTGTCACTTAGAACTGTGAGTGACATAGACCTAACCCAGAAAAAAAAGAAAAGCTAAAGTATTGGAGCACCTTACTAAATGTTGCTCACAGGGGAATGATATCAAGAAAAAGAAAGAAGAAATAACAAATAGCTTGAGGAATTGTCAAAAAAGAACTGGAAGCATAGAAGAGAATAATAGTTACACAATAAATAGTTCCCCCTCATAACTTTTATTCTCTATACACCCACTGGACAAGGAAACCCTAAAGAAGAGTAATGAAGTCTTTAGATTATATGGGTATTTTTTAAGTGGCAAGTTTCTCTAAGAAAGCATTCTTTTCATTTACCTGAGAAGACAGAGGAAGCCCTTGAATACCAGTAAAAAAATACTGATAATTACGCTCCAATTATGTTTTGTGTAGCCACAATTAAAATTAAAGGACAAGAAGTAACAGGTTTCCCCTAGCCCCTCATTTTCTGTATATATATTAAATGATCAGTGTCCAACAAATATAATTTAGTGAGGGACTGTCAGAATTGTTTAAAAGAGGTGAAAACTCAGTCACCTTTAACTTACATGGGGTCAGAGCACCTGAATCTTTATGGCATCTTTGAAAATGCTAGCTCTTGTAAACAAGGATGCAGATAAGTTTCAGTGTGGGGTTTCTGTGAAGGAGATTTACATAAAATCACAAAGTGGAGAAACAGCCCAGTCACAAACACAGGCACAACAGAGGTATGCAAGCCTGGTCTTTGGACATGCTCGTGAAAAAATGGATGTGTGTACGTATGCATGTATGTATGTGTGTGTATAATTGGAGTACGTTACTTTTTTAATAGATGCAGTGGTCAAGATATGTAGTATTTTTCTCTCAGCAGCAAATGGTAATAGATAGTACATTTTCCATTATATTCTTACAGCATGGATAACTAGGGAATGTGTATGCCACCATTGGACACGATGAACACCAAATGTGCAGTATCACTTCCTGTTTCTTAAGCATAAAGACAGCAAAGGTATTTAGATCCATTAATATGATGATGATCATAACCAAACTGATTCTAAATGAGCTTAGAGACATTGTATTTAATTTTAATTTCTGATACAGAAATACTGATGTGCTTTACAGTCCCTGAAAGCTTTTCAGAAGGGTTTAGCTCACTGTCTGGTTACAGTAACTTGAAAGATAGAACTTTCAAACATGATTTTTTTCATCTTCTTGTAATCACACGGAGACAATTAGCCAGTGCTTTGATATAGTTTTTAAAAAAATCCCTTTGAAGAATTAATCTGCATTCAGAATCTTTCAATACTATCACAATCTCTAGGCATCTATACATTTTATTTTGCAGCACATGTCAGCAGTTTATCCATAGCCTGTTAGTGGAATATCTAAAGAACTCCTAAACGACAAACCTGTTACAATACTATTGAGAATTTACAGTACTTTTTCTTACAGTGGAAATCTGAACACAATACATATGATCTAATATTAAAAAAAAATCAATCAAGTTTGTGCTTTTTTTTTTTCAGACATTCTACACTGGTTTCTTATTATTGGCAGCTGTAATATTGAAATGAAACTGAACAAGAGTATAAGAGTGCTGTTTGACTGTGGTGTGTAGAGAGTTCCTTAGCAATTACTATGTTGACACATACAGAGTATTTGCCTTTTATTACAATTATTAAAACAAAAACAAAAAAACAAACTTATATTAACTGTGCTTGCTTAAAAAGCCAGCAAATTTTGTGTAATGGTATTTATTTTTTTTTTTACTAGAGGAATGCTGCTAACATTAGTATCCTCCATAAAATCTGATCTTGGTCTCAAGTGTTTGTTTAAACCGAATAACAACATACTACTGTGGATATACTTAACAGCTGGATCAGAATATGACTTCCCGAAGCTATAATATCTGTCTGAAATTTTTAAAGAAATCTGACCTATTGCTCCTTTTCTGGTCTAGTTTTCACTTGCTGCTTTTTAGCTAAGGGGGGAGAAGAAAAAAAAAAAAGGGGGAGCTGAAGACTCTTGTCAAATCTAAAGCAGGATTTGATCAGACATAGAAACGGTATAAAATGTCTAAGAGTATCAGAACTGCTAATGCTTTGCCTAGCTGCCTAGCTCTCTGCCTAGTTCAAACTAGCTGTTTGTCTGGAGTTTGCATACCCAAATATAAGTTAGATGCTCACACAAAGCATCTCTGGAATTCGTTGAGTTCTCTGTGATAGGTCCCCAAGTGTCATTCTCCTATTTATTTGGCTAATATGCCTAGTGATAAATATATGGTGAGAGAAAACATGAAACGGATTTGAATTCTCTAACAGAGGTGTAGAGTCTATCAAATCATTGAAATTTCAGTAGATTAAAAAAACCTGACTAGCTCTACATCTCAATCAGCCAAACACCTGTGGTTTTTTTCTAGCTGCTTCTAGCCATTTCATTTATCTTGCATTCAGTTTGTTTCACTGCACCCATCTCTTTCCATCATGACTTTCTCATCCTATCTCTCTTTTCTGCCTGCCATTTTTTCTCTCCACATTTCACTTTAACTCCACCATTAGTCCTTTCTCATTTCACTCAATGAGACAGATTGGGGTGGTCTTGTGTGAAAGGTGGTATGGTTAATTGTACAGAACTGGTGTAAAATGAACACTAAATGCTGCCTAATAAGTCTAAGCAGTAAGCAAACTTCTAGAAAACATCCTGTTCAAAATTTGCAGGACAGTGGAGGAGTGGTGCAGTACTAAAAAGAGCATAAAGCTTTGTCATAATGTGAAAATATACACTTAAACAAAAACACAGCCTTACAAATCAGTCCTTGATTAGTTTACTTTTATTGACAGAAACCAGAAGCAAGAATGGCCTGGTGTCTTCAAACTGTACTTTTTTTTCCTCTTAGATTTCTTGCTATATTTCACTTTCTACAATTTTCAACAAAATAAGGAGGAGAAGAAGGGCAAATCCTCCTATATAAAACTGATAAATCTTCAGCAGGTCATCTTCAAGAGTGTTGGAGTGAAATGAAGCCCATGTTTCTTTTCCTTTATATTGATCTAGCTACACTAGTGGACCATTGGCTCTTCAGTCTGTTGTTTCACAGGGTTTAGTTGAACTTACTTTCTACCTAAAGACAACTGCAGATTGAGTAGCAGATGACAGTATTTTCCTCGACAATTTTCCATTTTCTTTTACAGGAGAATTTTTCCCAAAGTAAATACTTTCTATATATGTATTCTGGCTTTGGTTCATTTTTTAGGCTAGCAATCACAAAAAAGCCCCACTGCAAAGAGCAGGCTACTAAATCCTACTGTCACTGTGTGCACATGATGGGTACTTGGTTGATCTGATACTTGACATTTTTTATTCTGGAATCATATACCTCTTTGAATTATACATCTTATTAATGGAAATAAAAATAATCAGATGATTACTATGAATAGAGATTGGTTCTTTTTAAGCAGTTCTTCATCGGTATCGTTTTGTGCACACTTTAATTCAATTATTAACCTACAGAGACTGTATAAAAGGCCATCTAGTACAACCAGTGAAGTGTTGGATTTTTTAATTAATAGACACTCAAACAACCACTTCCTGGGTTTTGTTTCCCATGGAATTATATGCATGCAAATGTTACATTTAATTGCCTGGAGTGAAAGTGCAAACCTCTTTTCTTAATTTTAATTAGGAAATATTTCCCCTTTTAGAGTGCCCTGTGACTACTTCATGGCATATAATCAGAACTGAAATGTCATTTGTTCTGTGCTTGCTTCAAAAGTGTTTCTTTGATTACGAATAAACATTTATACTACATTAACCCCAAGAGATTCTCTCTGTGTTTGAGGATGATATTGCAATGGATTGTTTGCAAATGGAGATCAAAATTCCTAAGACACAAATTACTGGAACAGAAGACAGGATGGAAAAATAATTCACAAGCAAATGAACTGCATTCCTGCAGATGTCTGGTAAAACTGATTGGTTTGTTTTGTTTTGTTTTATCTTAGGTAAAAGGAAACGAAAAGTAGGAATTTTAACCTTGGAGGACTTTCCAGTATTTATCTGGTTTCATTTCTTAAAATGTGGATTTCCTGATGGAAAATTAATTGTAGTGGGTAATTTCTGGCTAACATGAACAGTTCAGTTTGGCTCAGCTTATAACTAGTTGGGATAAAAGCAAAACTATAGCAAAGAGAAGACAAGAGACGCACGAGGTTGGGGGGTGACCATTGGGCATGATACATGTTGTCAACTGGCAGGAAACAAGCAGAAAAGCAAAGAAGGATGGAGCAGCCCTGTCACATATTGTCCAGAAGGAGAGAAGAAAAAGGCCTTGCATGGTTTGTGCATGGGACTGCCTTGTGTGCAAAAGTGTCTCGCTGTGGCTCCACATGCTGTTGATTAAACTCTTGTTTAATAAAAACATTTGTGACTGTAAAAAGAGCTGTGCGTAATCATCAGAAATTTTCATATACTGAGGCATGGTTTTGGGCCCTCCCATGAGAATTGATTTTTAAATTGTGAGGCACTTTGTATATTTTGTATGTGTACAGTCACCTGATATAGTGGAAACACCACCACATTACATAGAGAATTTTGCTTTTATTGTATACTTAAGTATATTTGAGTAGGTTTATATTCACTATTTCATCCAACTAAGCTCAACATTTCATGGAAAGCAATCATAAAAATGTTACAAATCTGATATGAAATTTGCTTTCAAATTTAAACTAACGTTCTTGGGAAAAATGCATTAATCTCTTCAATCATCTCTAATTATGACAGTAGTATCATAGAATTTCTCTTCTATGCTATATTATTGCTGGTTCTTCTCTATGGTCAGTCTACGTTAATAGTGACATTTTATTGACAATTATTCTGTGTTTTTTTCTTTATTTCCTTGGAAAGTCTATTAGAAGAAAGAAACTTCAGTTTACCTGATAATTATTTCTTAAGCGTCCAGATATAGTGTTGCATGAGTGATTGTTTCTTAAAAAAAAATAAATAATAATTTGTTTTTGACTATCTTGTCATAATCTGCTATGAATCTTGAGTTTTGGAGAAGTGCTTTTTACCAGATACCTTTGTTGTAGAGTATAAACCTGCAATGCTAAAATTCAGTAAGCAAGCTCCCAGCTTTGAAATGAAAGTATTTGTCTCTTCTGAAGAGGACTAAGAGTGAGAGGATCTCTCAGATCCTTGTCTCCCTTTACTTTATTGATTATGGACTGCTTGCTCATCTTGTTATGTCAGGTTTGAAACAGCTTTAAAAATTCAGTGGTAAGTACATTTTCCTGAGATGAAACCACAGATGAAGAATTTTTCATTTAATTCTTTGTTATTAAATTGCTATAATTTTGAGTTTCCTTTACAAAACTACCTTATTCTTCTCCGAGTAGCTGTATATATACACATTTTGTATAATGTAAAAACAGCAAATGTAAAATATAACCACTGTATTAAGATTCTTAAATTTCAAGTGAAACAGGAGAGAGAAGGAGGGACACAGATCCAAACAAAGAGTTAGCAAGTGACATGGAAGAGACTCATATTACTCCAACAGTGTTATACTTACAGATATATTTTCAGGATAGAAATCTAAATAGGCTTCTTAAATGAATTGAGTAAAAAAGTTTTATGTGGTGGGTGTAGGCTGTCTCAGCTACATCAAGGCAAGGCTCAAGAAAGAAACTTCAAATATATGTCACTCTTCAGTTTTGTAAAATAATAATAATAATAGTAATAATAATAATAAAAGTTTAAAATCATCCATCATGTCTTACACAGGCAGTGTGGGCTATGGCAGGAAGGTGTAATTATGCGTTCTAAAACAGCTGCTTGTGACAGACAGTTTGCTTGCAACCCTGCTAAGAGAAAATTACAATTATCAAGTATTTGATCGAAAGGGCTTGTGCTGCTGTTGTGAGGCTTCACAGTACAAAAGGGCACCGATTTTATGAAGTGTGCTAGAGGAAGAACTATAACCACCAAATAACATCCCAGCAAGAGGCAGGTTTATTAACCTCATACATGTCTCCTGAAAAGAAGTCCTGTATGAAAAAGCCAGTTCTCATAGATCGGGCACAGATCTTGTGTTCTTTGGGACTAGGGTGGATAAAAGGTAGCCAGTTTTAGAATTCCCTCCAGGTAGTTTCTGAACTTGTCAGAAGATAGGGCAGTGCTACTTTGCCAACAACATCGGGCATTTATTTTTATTTTTTTTTAATCAGGAGGCTCCGCTGACTAAAATTGTCAGTGTGAAGGCATTTTCATACCATTGGCTCCCCATTCCTATTAGCCTCTAGAGGGCTACTGCGTCATGTTTATATATGCACTGGCAGCTTTTGTTAGTCACCAAAATAATGGTGACATTAAATGGTATCCAAAGCTACCCAGACATCCTTTGACATTTACATCTGTCAGAAAGAAAAGAACAATTGCCTAAAGCAAACGGTTCTCTTCTTGATCCCTGTGGACCAATAAATAAGGGAAGGGACATGGCTTGCACTGCACCTAAAGGTCAGCACTACATCTGATTATTGGTGGGAGAATTCAGTCAAGTTCCTCCCACAGGATACCCGACTACCACCCACAGCTACTTAGATGCTAAGGATTTTTATGCCAAGTACATCTTTTGTCACTGCTGTCATGGCACAATTGAGGAGACTGGCAGTCTGGGGTTTTCTCAGCCCAGATCAGTCTGTAAAGAACAGAGTTCTCACTACTCAGAAGCAAAAGGACACCTCTTGAACAGTTAGACTAATACACTTCAGACATCTATTTTTTCCATGTAAAGAGGTAATAGCTCTGTGAATCAATAGTAATCCTTAAATAATCCTGAAGTGTAGCCTTTGGTAAAGGACTACATCACCTTGCTAATAAAATGGAATTACCAATGCAAGATGTATGTATGTATTGCAATTGCTGATACAGATTAAGAAATAAATAAAAAAAATAAGATATACTTCTATCACCCCAGGTTGTAAAGCTCTGGTGAAGAGTTAACTCGCAAAATAATTGGAGCTAAAAATATCCCTGCCAAACCCACCTGATCATTTGAATAATGCACTCATACCATCACTGCTGTGCTCAGATTGTACGTCATTCAAGCTGCTGTCATCTATCTCCTTCTCTTGGCTGAGTTTTCCGGAGGGGATGGAGGGGATAGCAGCAGTCCTCGCCCCTTAGCAGAAGAAATCGCCTTCCTCAGTCAGCACCACTTGCAGTCCTGCCTGGCAGCCCGGGAGCTGGGCAGTGACGAGAGGTGACAGAAAAGCAGAGGGATGCTCAGCAGGCAGGAGAGTAGAGAGGCACCTGCATCCCAAACTTTCCAGGTAATTACCTCCAGACCCACTAGGCTTCTGGAGGGCGTCTGTTGCCCTGCATGTATAATGTCCTCATTAAACCAGGTTTCTTTAAATGAGTTTATCTATCTTCCTTGAATACAGATAAACTGCTAAGAAAAGACAGACATTGCAACCTGTGTTTTAGCAATAGATAGAAACAAGACATGCAATGTATGACACACCGTTTTGTCTTGCACGTATCCTGCAAAATATGACTAACTTCAGCTGCTCTGATCAATTCTTTCCTTTTTAGATATATTACTAGTTGTTGTCAGGGGTCAGCACGGGCTGGCGGGTGACTGCAGGCCTGTAGGTCTGCGTCCTCCCCTCCCTCCCCCTTTCCTTCTCTCTTTACCCCACTCCTACCCCTCTCCTCTGCCCCTCTTCCCCTGTCTTTTCCTCTGCTCCTGTCCCCGGCTGCCACAGTCTCACCTCGCCCCAAAAAGCCCAGGAATTTCCAGGTGAGGCACCCAGACGGCGAGTGCCAGGCAGGTTGGGCAGCTGGGCTGGGGTCAGGGCTACGAGGCAGCTGCAGGGCATGGCGGAGGCTGCTCTTGCCTGGTGGTTTCTGGAAGCTCCTGGACGGCTGGGCTGGGGGGGCCCTGGTGTCGGAACTGCAGCCCTGACAGCCATGATATTTCACTTGTACTCGCCCTGGCCCGGCGTACCAGTCAATAAAAGATAAAGGATAAAATATCATTTCAGTCAGGAGCTGCCAACAGTTTAAGCAATCAAATCTGGACTTCTGCTGATTGGTGATCATAGAATCATAGAATTGTTAGGGTTGGAAGGGACCTTAAAGATCATCTAGTTCCAATGCCCCTGCCATGGGCCGGGACATCTCCCAGTAGATCAGGTTGCTCACAGCCCCGTCCAGCCTGGCCTTAAAAACTTCCAGTGATGGGGCTTCCACTACCTCTCTGGGCAACCTGTTTCAGTGTCTCATCACCCTCATGGTGAAGAACTTCTTCTTAACGTCCAGTTCTGGAGCCCCTACTACAAGAAAGATATGGACGTGCTGGAACACGTCCAGAGAAGGGCCACAAGGATGATCAGACGGCTGGAGCACCTCTCCTGTGAGGACCGGCTGAGAGAGCTGGGGTTGTTCAGTCTGGAAAAATGAAGGCTCCAGAGAGACCTTAGAGTGGCCTACCAGTATCTTAAGGGGGCCTACAAGAAAGCTGGTGAGGGACTTTTTAGGATGTTCGGTAATGGTAGGACTAGAGGGAATGGATTAAAACTAGAGATGGTTCGATTCAGTGTGTAGAGAGTGCCCAGTTAAAAGCACAGGGCACTGCAGTGCTCCTCCCACCTTAAAAGGGGAAAAGTTTGGGATAGAAAGGGTTGTGCTGGGGGCATCAGGCACGCTGCCACCCCCTTTCATTCCTAGCAGTGGTTGGAGTTCCTGCCCTGTCCTGTGCCTTGGCTTCAAGTGGGGCGTTGCCCATGGGTCTGCACGGCCTTCCTCCTGCAGGTCTGCCTCAAGGTTCAGCCAGCTCCCTGCCCCAGGGAGCTTGTGGTGAGTGAAACAGAATGACAGCTTTTGTAAAACGAGCATCTTTATTATGATTAGCAACAAAGCATTGGAGGTAAATACGGATTGTTTTTAGAAAACCCTCCCAACCCAGGTATCTTATCCCTCAGGCATCAAGAGTGGAGGTCTTGTACTTCTCCCTCCTGCTGTGCCAAGGTTGCCTCAACTACACCGTATTCCCATATGAATCAGGAGATTTCCTCAGAGGGAGGAGTGAGAGAGAAAGTTAATTTCGTTGACTAAACCAGTTTAGTAGGCTGTTTGGGGGACTAAGCTACAATTGCCAGAGTCAATTGATTGAGTATTGTTCCTTAAAGGAAAAGGGGGAGGATAAATGAAAGGCGGTGTTCTCAAGGACTCGTCACTTCCAAGTGGAGTAGATGGAATCATAGAGGGATTTATCGCTGTTTCTCTGAGTGCTGAAATGCACAAATAGAGTAATCCATGGAGGAGGATCCAGCAGCTGCACTGGGAAGATTGGAGAATTTAGCTTTGAATGACCTCCTAGCAGGCTCTTTGCCTACTGTCAGAAAAGCCATAAACTCCAAGTGCTTCATACGCGAGTGCTTCACAGTGGGAATGGCAAAGAATTAACAAGCTGAAAGATAAAATGTTATTTCTGAGTGGATGTTTTAGTCTTATTTAGGTATGCTACTTCCTTTTCCTGTCCTTTGAAGTTCCTGTTCTAGTGGAAATTACTTCAGCCCTGTCACAGTGAGAGTTCTTTTGGCATGTTTTTCTCTTAATAATCTTTCTTAGAGCTAGGATTGGTTTTTGCTCCAATCTTCAGCTTCTTCCCCAACATGGTCACCAGATTCAACCTAAATCAGTTTATTTTTGTGCCAGTATTACTCTACAAGACTCACAGCTCTTCAGATGCTGTCATTCTGAAGATGCATGTTAGATGAGCTCTCTACTTTTACACTGAAAGAACTGAAGAATCTTGTAAATCCTCTCATCCATTTTGGTGCTATGCTGAAAGATACAAAACAGGAAAACTACCCTTCTCTGATACTTCATTTAAATATATAATGCACTATGACAACAGCTGCCTTTAGAAGTAGGCAGTCCCTGGGTCAGAAGATGTCTCAACAAACCTTCAAAACTACTCACTGTGTTTTTGTAGCCTTGATTTGTTGACACTTAAACTTTTTCAGAACAGCTGCTTAGACTTCTGGAAACAAATTTTCATAAGGACAATTGCATAGCATTATAATTTAGAAGCAGAAAGAAGGTCAAGAACCTCCTTCAGGAAAATACTTCTATAGTTTCTATTTGTTAGTGCTTC
>VWZL01002849.1:498051-682606 GCA_013396915.1 Stercorarius parasiticus | reverse complement strand
GGGGCAAAAAAAAAAGCTGCCTGTTTGCTTGTGTCAAAAGGTGGGGAATTATGAAGACAATTTTAGGAAAGAAAAAACTAATTTATTACCTAAAAAATAGAATTCTCTTTAAAAAACTTTCTCTGCAGATCTGTAATATCAGTGCTATTGGCATGACTTCATTCTGTAAGGCAACTCTTCTGGACTATTTCCTGGGGCAGGGGACAGCAGGATGACCTGATCCCCTAAGGACAGAAAGCCAAATATCTCTCTCTCATATTTGAGAATTTACTATACACATATACCCATATACAGTAGATAACTTAAAGGGCACAACACTGATGGGTGGCTGCGGTCAAAATATGGGGTAAAAAAAAAAACAAAACAAAAACTGGTGGAACTTTCTGTCTGATTTCTGTTTCAAGCTGCCAGAGTTGTTAGCTATTTTCTGGTTTTGTTCTTCATCTGTCTGAGCTGCATGTACTGCCACACTCTCTTTCTCTACCTCTCTTTCTCTGTGTCTATCTCTTCAGCATTGAGAGATAGCCTAGTTTACATCCTTACCATACATGGGAGCTGATTAACCTAAGGAGCTATACTTTATTCTGGATCTATTCTATTTTTGCAGCAATCACCATGCTGTTCCTTACTTAAAATTATCCTCTATACTTTGAAAAAAATTGAGACATTTATGCTAAACTTCAGCATAGACCACCCTGTTTTTATTTAGAATGTCTTTATTATGACAGTCTGCACAGTTATGCAGAAAATCGTTGGAATTATAAACACCCAACACTTTTAACATCAGTGTACAATCTTTATGGCTCTATACAAGCATGGCTATTGAATCTATATCACTCTCATACTAGTGTGTCATTTAGATATTTCATTAATCATAGTTGAATAGCTATTAAAACCCTTCAGATGCTTTCTGAATTCTCTAAGGGCTATCTATGGTTTTCATTAGATATTTATGGTATATCCAATAAGCAGTATTGTGTAAATTCAAGGAAATGTCACTACTTATTAGAACAGTAATATAACGAAGAGCCTTACGTGAATTACATGAGGTGACATGCCAGGAGTTTGTCAACAGCTGAAAGAGCTAGGGATGAATCAGGAGTACTAACCACCTTTGGTCACATGCTCCCCTGTCAGACACATAAACTCCCCCTTGCATCACAAGGAGAAGCATTGCTTTGCTACAGAAGTACCAGGCCACAGTGACTGAAGTACACTGTCATTTCAGTGTGCTTGTTAAATCAGTATTACCTGCCTTGAGCATCCTGCTCTTTTGAGTTATTAGCTCTACTTTAATAACAGCTCATTAGTAAGATAAATGACTTAAATTTGCCCCTCATTTTTGTGCTGCCAGTAAGCTATGTCATCATTGCTGGGGGGCCACATTAGGGTATCAGTGAAAACAGTATGCTACTACAGAATAAGGATTTCTACTGAGGAATTGCAGTACAAGGGCTAAGCAACTCAGCGAATATGCAAGTATGAAGAATCTGTGTGAGACAGTGTCTCATGACAACAAGGCCATCTTTTGATATCAGAAGGTTTTGGTTGGGAAAACATTTATTATGAAGTCAAACTACTAAAGGTCTGTTTAACTGTCATGGAAAAATATTTCTCAACCATTCTAATATTTGTCAGCGAGCCTGATAAGTTTAGGGCTTTCGTCCACGGTTTTGTAAGGACATGGCCAACCACCTACAATCTTGTGTATTTCTTTATTGCCAATTGCTTTTTTTGGCAGATAAATCTCTTTAGGAATATTTAGATGCTGACACCTAGTGGCTTTAATTTAAATGTTGCTTGTAGATAGCCAGTGATATATTACTTCATGTCTTGTCCATTTCTTGGAAGTAGTGGTTCGAATTCTATTCAACATGGGGTTTTTTTCTTTCTTTTTTTTTTTTTTTCTTTTAAATGAATGGACACCTCTTTGGGTCATAATACTGAATTGGTTTATGTGTTACATTAAAGTTTATTGATATTAATTATGCCTACAATGAGTATAAAAACATTTAGATATCTTTTTCAAAACCACTATTAGAAAAGATATTTATGTGCTTCAGACATTTTTCAGCGTGCATTTTAGTCTAGTAGAGTCCTTTTCAGTCCAGAGGAAGTCTTCAAATGAGTAGACTTCATAAGATCTGATGACAGGTTATTGAATTGTAGGATCTAATATTTTCACATCTAGTAATTGATAAGGTGCAACCATAAAGAAGTAACATTGTTACTGTCTAAGGGAAACCATTTTCTTCCACTTAAGGTTAAAGCAAATGTCTCATTTGATTCAAGGAGTGGGGAAATGTGTTGGGTTGACAGAGATCCGCAGAAGAAAGTTCACTTGAGCCTCTTGAAGTTTAGAGCTTGGTTTAAATCTCTGAGTTTTGATAACTGGTTTTTTCTCCCAGTATGTACCACATTCTAAAAACGTCTCAGGTATATAAGATATGTCAATTGTAATGAATGTTTGCTATAGACAATAAAACGAGAAAAAAACCCAAAAACAAAGTAAAAGAATGTTTTGAATCTTTATATGCAAGCTTACTCAGAAAAGTAGTTGGTTCAAGCAGCTTTTATTGTGGAGGGAGACTGTATGCTGGAAATCTAATTGGTTTATTATGTTAGTGCTACTGTTGTTGTAAGAGCCAAAATAATTACTAGACAGATGGAAAACATATAATAAAACACACTTATTAGCTAAAAGCCACATTATCATTGAGAACTACTTAATATTTACCAGGGTTTTTTTTCCTTATTGTCTTGTACTACAGAGAGAAGCAAGATAATCATTACAGTAAATAATGATTACAGTAAATGTAACTTTATAACTTTGTTTTATTTAAATATCCCTTAAAATCCTATTTAGGTTATTTCCTATTTCATTAGGTTTTTTAGGGCAGTGTAAATATTTCCTGTTTTCTGTTTGAGTCTGAGTTTGATAAAAGCCCAGCATGAATTATTTTATGATAATAATAGAGATACAGTGTATTCATTTTATACTAGCAGTTTTGAATACTTGATCAAGACTCACATCAGTCAGCTGGTCTTCTAAAATTGACTTACACTCAGTCATGCCCTCCAAGATTCAACTTTTTTCTCTGAACACTGTAAACCTTTCATTTTTTACACTGGGTAAAGGTGCTTCCAAAATCTTAGTAACCAAATTAATGTTTGAATTTGGTTTTGAGTGTTTTTTTTAAGAAACTAAATTGTCTCACTTCTGATTGGCTGGAGCTGCTGAGAGAGATGAATCTGTATTTCAGTTAATAAAAGTGAAGACCTTCACGATTTGTCTCTCATTTCCATGTTAAATTGCATTGATATTGAACAACACTACATATTATCTTCAGCTACCATTTTGCTTCCTTTTAACATCACATCATGAAAGTAATACAAATGGCTAGTTCATTATTTGTTCATCAGTCTCGTGTTTGGTCACAAAGGAAACACAGACTTATTACCTATGTTATTCCAGTGATGAGCTTGTATAAGGCCAATTTAACAGCAGAAAATCAAAAAAAAATCAGAGCTTCCTTTTGGCTATAGAGGAAAAAAAACTTTTCCTGAACATGGCAAAACCAAATTCCTTTCAAGGTTACATATTTCTGTTCATCATTATACTAATGGGAAATCTTTTATATAGAACTAAAAACAGTTGAATTACATAGTACCATTCTCTTACTCACTGGCACTCCTCCATTTTTGAGCTGAAAATGCTGCATGAGTCATGTCTTTTTGTAATTTTTGAAGAGACCTTATGTATTTTGTGATCAAATAAAAACAAAAAATAAAAAAAATCTTATTTTAGAACAATTAATATTGTCTTGCAGACACAGTGAGGCTTAGATACTTCCTCACAAGAGAAGAAAACAATGTCCCTTAGGCATCTTCTAGATGGCACTTCTCAGAAAGACCTGAGAAAGCACTCCTTTAAAATAATAGGATAAATAGCCTATTGGTGACTTTAAGACTTTAAGTCTAGTAGAAAATGTTGGATGATATTTTTCTTTTTTCAATGAAAATAAAGTCTTCCATACTCAAAATTTTCTACGTAAATTCTTATTTCACCTTGGTAATTGTCAATCTCAGTGAGACAACTGAAAGTCAGAATCCACATCACACAAATGACGTTTTTAAACCTCTCTCATTTTTTATTTTCTGGAGTGACAACCATGGTCTTAACAAGAAGAAAAAAAATAAAGCAGAGGACGTTTTTCCTCCACAAATCTAGTGTTTATAGAATATGCTTCTGTTCTAAAAAAGGCAGTCTGTGATATTAATCCAGACTTTAGTCAATCCTTTTTGTTGCAGAGGCATTATTCTTTATAAGATTGCCATTTCTTCCTTTCAGACTTGCACCCAGTCTCATCTTTTTTTCCTCTCTTAATTTCTTACTGTCCTTGATTTCTAACCACAGCTTCCAAACTTAATCCTTATGAAAGGAAAATCCTTATGGCTACTATCCCCACCTTGCCATAACTGAGCATGAGATTTGGACACCTAATTAAAATGGATTTATATTTTCTCCACAGAACAAAATCTGTTGCTTTGATATTCCTGGTGCATTTTCCACCCCCATCATCACTGTGCAAGCATTTCTCCTTTTATATGATCCAGGACTATCAATCAATTTTTCAATCAGTTGGTGAATTTCCACTTGGTGTCTTTCCACATTGCTTCACTCCCCTCCTATGTCCAAAAGACCATCCTTAGGAGTTTCCCTTTCCATTTTAACTCAAAGAATATTATATTGTGTTATATCAGTAAAATATTAAAATTATATATTAGATCATGAATCAGATTTTCAGATTTGAACTTAGTCACATGTTCAAAGTAAAAAAGAGGTAGATTCCACAATTTCCAAATTGTAAGTATTATTCACCTTCTTTTGAGTCTATATTTTAAATATTAAGCACCTGGTTAAGTACTTGGCTGGAATGGGACATAAATGAGCTCTTTGCATTTCACCTTCTTTTTTTCTTTTTTTTTTTTCAGTTTGAACATCATATTTTCAGGTAGGTTCTAAAATCTAGCGATGGGTTTCACTTAAACCAGTATCAACATATTCCTCAAAAGATATTCAGAACATTTTCCAACTTGAATGCTTTCATAAGTCACTTTTTACTAAATCTTTCCTTCCTTAATGTGAGGGTAAGTGTGCGAATGTGTGTACATATATAATTACATTAGATAAATAGCCTCCTTTGTTCTATACTGCCCAATTTGCAGCCAGGACCACCATTACCAAGCCTTACAAAGCCAAAAGAAATTGTTTCCTTAGCAACAGGAGTCATCTAAAATCTCACAGAGCACCTGTCTTTTCTCCTCAAATTTCATTCTACTAAATGCTGGAAAACAGGGTTTCTACTTCACTGTCTAACTCAAAATAGGTGAATCATGGTGAGGGAACACAGCCACATCTGAAGATCAAGGTAGACAAAAAAACTGACTATGTCCCAAAGTATTTGACCTTTTTCTAGGTAATACGGATTAGCATCTTACCAACAGAGCATATATTTTCATCAGATCTTTTAGCGAAGTCATTGGCAGTCAGTAATGTTATTTAAACTTGAAAAATCCAGCTAGGTACAGTAGGAACATACACAGTGTGAAATGACAATGCATTACTGACACCGCAGCCCTGTTGCCCCCTTAGGCTTCCTTGTCAGCCAGAATTCATAATTTATAAAGCATAGGAATATAAAAGGGCAATGTGCCTGAGTGCATGTGAAAATTACTGACAACTTCTAAATTTTTAAAATTATATATTTTCTTGATTGGTTTGACTCTTTCAAAAATTGAGCATTTTTTTCCTTTTTCTTCCTTCCCTTTTTTAAACCTCCTACTAATCTGCAATTGTGTTATGTCTAATAAAATCAAGGTTTACCATACACTGTAATATATATTATACTGTCTCTGTGGTGCTATTTCTTGGCTCCTGCTGTACCCTGACCTCTGTTTTAATTATTGTCCTCTGTTGTAAAGTATTCCTATTAAGATATTTTGGTCTCAAAAGTAATCTATTAAGACAGCAAAGTGCATTGCTAAACATGTTTCTGAGCAATTACCATTTCACATGTGAGGTGTTATCTAAAGGTCTCAACATACTTATTGATATTTGTTCTCAGAGCATGTTGCTTCAGCAAAGAAATATGTTTCAAGCTTTTTATATATGCTGGATAAAAGCCAGAATAATTATGTTTTATGGAATTTTTGCAGGCATCATCATTATTATTTGTTTCTTGTTCAGTCACGTCCACCATTTTGCTAAATGCACTTTACTTATTACTGTGAGAGAAAAGAATGAAATGTGTCATACACTTCATTCTAAGTTTGGCATACATAAGATATTCCTTAAACAAAAAAGATGTTTTGCTGACAAAGTCACTATATTTTGCTTATTCTGACTTCATTTCCAATGACTATCTCACAGCTTTATAGTCAGGCACTTTCTTTTCACAAGCAGGCAATTCTTGATAACCCATGATGTTGTGGAAAGCACTAACTTTCCTGTTAGCAAGAATGTTATCACTGTTGGTAGTTTTGGAGACGTATGACATGTTAACTGGGGAGGTTAGATCTTAACTTTCAAAAATGGATTGTGCCTTGGTCATAGGTTTGAACACAAAGTCTAATAATTTCCTGTAAACCTGAATAATACCAAATCATATTCCTGGACTTTGATACTACGTATACTATTCACCAGATTTTTAGAGTAGAGTTAGCAAATACTGGCTAAACTGGTGTGCCTCTATAGTCTTATACAATCTGTTCAGAATCTGATTTTGACCAGTCCAGAATAAGAACAATTGAAACAACTTCTTGCTCATGACCATTGTAGAATCGTGGAATGGTTTGGGCTGGAAGGCAACTTAAAGGTCATTTAGGTCCAACCTCCTTGTCATGGGGGAGGCATGTTGACATTATGTTGACACATTGTGTTTCTCATTAAGTCAGTCTGAGTGGCAAAGTGTTAGTGTGGTACTTGCAAGAGGTAGCTGAAGACTTTTTTTTATACGGGTGATGTTTCAACATTATCAGATGTCTTCTCCTCTAAAACAATTTTCCCAAGCCTTATCCCTCTGTTGGCACGGGTATCTTGCACAGCTTGAGACAAATGTATTGTGTACCTGATAGAATTGTTTTCATTAGAGATTAAATGTTTTAAAGAGTTCATGTTATTACATTGATAACATTGTACCTGATAGAATTATTTTCATTAGAGATTAAATGTTTTAAAGAGTTCATGTTATTACATTGATAACATTCGGTTAAACCATTTTACCTCTTGGAGATCATTATTAAAACCTGAGACTCTTCATACTGAAACAGCCAAAGGTAAAACTCTTTGATCAATATCCAGGTTGAAAAAAAAATCAGTAAAATTCTGTAGAAAACTTCCATACAAAAAATTGCAGTGAACTTACTTTTGGAGCAATTCTAGCCCAAGTCCACAGCTATTAGTCCATTTTTGTTATTTTTTAGATATCTGTCATCTTGTCTTCCAAGGCTCAAAACAATAAAATACAAATGTAGAAATCTTATTGAAGGAGCAACGATGTCCTTCCCTGGGACATAGTTCAGACTGGAATGTAGCTACAAGAATCAGTCTGGATCCTTACGATGGCATTCTTGAATTCCAGATGGTTGATGGAGATGGTCATGTTCCACTTAGTGAACATGAAGTAAACCGTAGATCTCTCTTCCAAGATGAGAGCGCTGGTGGGGTATTTTGCAGGTTTCCTAGGTTGTCAGTGGAGACAAATGGGGCTTATAAAACCAGGCGCTTAGGTCATATAATATGTTAGAAAAGTTGCAACTCACTTTGGAGTTTAGATTCAGATAACCAGATATAAAAGTGACTGAAATTGATAATGGAGAACTTAAAAAAGGAGGTTGAGCTTCTACTGAAAGAGTGTTCAGAGACTAAATTATGGCACAACTTTTATCAGAACAGGCTAGAATTCATTTTAGATGTGCAAAATTAGACTAGGAGTCACCTATGAATGTATGTCCATGTTTTGAAGAGAGATTTACAGTATTCCATAGTACTCATATGACAAAACAAAGCAATCTAAAATTAACGGCATTTCTGTCTTTCCCTGATGTCTTTTTCTAGTCTTGATTTTATTCTCAAGGATCATAAACATTTTGTGGAAAAGGGATGCAAAAGTGCTCTTTTGAACTTCACTGGATCTTGATTCATGTATTCATAATATAATTCTGTTTGTAGAATTAATATATTGCACTTTTTAACCATTTATTTTGGGGCATATCCTGAATGACCTGTTTATTCTACTACAATAATATAAAATACTTCAGCATAAACATTGCGTTGAATAGGAAGGGAAGAGATTTGCGCTTTACTGCATCCCATCATGAAATTAGGACAAATTTAGAGCTACTATCCCAAGAAGCATTCCTGAGTTTCTCTTTGTAGACATAACCAGAGAAAGAATAGCTTTGTAAAGGGTAATTTAGAGCATCTAATTTGGGTACTTGCTGTGAATTGCCTTCTGGCAGAATCTTTCCATGTTTCTCTTCACTGAGTACCTGCCAAGCTTTGGAGGCTATCCTCTTAATTTAGGTACATGAGTTATTTTGCCTAAGGCTAGACGGAGAACACTGCACTGGGAACAGGATTTGACCACGCAGATCTAAAATACAATTCTTCTAGAGTCCCTTGTACCCAGTATCCTGAAAGTCTTTCTCCTTATCTGAACTACAGTATATTAGATAAATTTGTCACTGACCATCTGAACTGATTGTGATTGGAGTATGTTAAAACACATAAGGCTGCAACAGTTCATGAGTAGGATATCTGTGGCTTTTATATATATTTTTTTAATTGAATTTTTAATATGACAGTGTAGTTCAGCAGTAGAAGTAAGGATAAAATAATGAAATAATTTCCATTTGTGATTTTTTGCAGCATTTCTGCATAACAACAAACAGGAAAATAAAAGCTTTGGCCAAGTTCAAAATTTTGAGTTACCAGAAATTAGAAAGAATTGCGTGCATAAAAATCAGAACATGAACATGTGTGTTCTGAAAAAACACAGACAGAGATTGAAAATAAAACCTCCCTTTAATTTTGTATCTTTCATTGATGGCGCATTTCATATTCTGCCTTACAGAAGTTGCCATACCTTTTTGTGAGTTAAAAGTAGAAGCCTTGTGATATTGTTTTAAAGAATGAGACGATGCTTTTCTTTCAAAGCAGATTTTTTCAGTCAGCGATGCTGATGCCTTCAGCAGCACTTGACATATGCTCAGAGAAAATACTTCGTGACAGGAAAGTCTGGCTCTGAATATCAGAAACAGACACAACGGTGTTCTCATTTACCAAAGAATGTAAAGGTTCTTCCCTTGCAGTTTACGCTCTGCTGTCATGCAATAATTATTTTCTGACAGAAACACAAGTCTCTGTAGATCCTTCTTTACCCTCTGATGTCAAGATCTTCAATCCCTTATTTTTTCCACTGTTTTCCTCCCTGCCTCCTTTTTTTAGCATCTGAATGTAATCACAGATGCAAAACTGTATGACTCTCATAATTTAATAGATTCATTTCTGTGTCATCACTATGCCCAAGCATCCAGTTGCAGACTAAATTCTCTTTATTATCCATTTTTATTAGTCTCACAATCAAGCTTTTTTATTTGCTGTGATAGAAATTATATTATTTAAAGTCAATTAATATTTCATACTTTCATAATATGTATACACACCAACATCAAAGCAATGTAAAGAATGTTCTAGGAAGAACAGAAAGTGTCAAGCAACGTTGACAGAAAATAATCATGACGCCAAAACTTTTTAGTCACCTAATGCTCACAGGGACCTCTGTGATTAAGATAAAACATTCAATAGGAAAAAAGTGTCATCAGTTATTTCTTAGACAATGAAAGAATCAGAGCACCACCCCTGGCTTGTTACAATAGATTGCATAGCTGAAATATCACTTTCACTGATTATGCAATTAATGCTTTCTATGAAGGGTGCTTTGAGACATACAAATTAGGAGCCAAAGTGTATTGTGAGATAGCTTTTAATAGGAAGAGCTGTGAATAAAGAACAGCGGTTGACTGTATGCATGTTATCCATATAATGAAGTAGATGCTGATTCTTTCTTTTTGATTCTTTAATTAAATGGCTATACTGGGGCTATCTTTAAGTATGGAAGAAATTGATGGGCAATCTAGACATCAGGACAACATCCAAGAAGACAGAAGAATTATTCCTGAGCAGTGGTCTACCAGTTATAAAAAGAAGGACATCAAAAGATGAATCTGTGCAGTTAGAATAATCTATTTGTGTCAGATGCAGTTTTGGCAGCCTTTGTGGTAAGCCACTCTATTCAGGAACGTGAGCAGCTGAAGTTTTAAAAAGCATTCACCTCAAAATGCACTGTAAAGTTCTGGTAAGACTGTTTAAAACCAACAAGAACAGGCTTCAGAATCAAGCATTTCTGAAAACAATTAAATTTTTGTTTCTCATGCACATCTAAACATTCATTATTTCTTAAAAAAAACACCCTAGATTAATCTAGTGTATGATGCTTTTTGTTCAAACCCTGATAGCCCATACCAAATTTGTTGTTAGTTATCATTTGGCCTTAACTCTAATTAAAACAATGCTTCAGAGAAACCTATCCACAAATCTCTTCTTACAGAAATGATATGAACAAAACCATCAAACAAAATATATGTTTAAATAAAGTTTCCTAAACTCATGTTTCAAGTATCAGTTTTTGGAATGCACTTTTTTCAAGTAGTAAGGCAACAGAGACCCCTGAGACAACAGCCACCAGAGTGAAATGTGAGGAGGCTGGGAGCAGGTGATTTTCAGACCATCGTTCTTTGATACAGAGATCAAACCTAAGCTACCCCATTAAGGGACATCGGTTGTTTTAGTGAAATACGCATCATCACAAAAATTTTCTTAAAGTTTCTGTATGAAACTCGTCTCAAAACAAAACAAATTTACAGGATATCTTACGAATTGCATTAAAAATACAAAGGCATGAAAAAGTGCTTCTTTTCCTCCTTTCAGGTCCTTTTATAACAACATTGTAGCCTAACCCGAAGAGAGGATAGTCTTCACTGTAAGTATGTATTCCCACAATACCTTTCTGTCAACGGCCATTTTAATTATCAGAAGGCAAAACACATCTGTGCTCCTAAGAAGATATGTAGTAAATCAACGCTCTTTTTTCTTTTGTTATGACAATTTGTAGGATTAACTTCTTTTCTGGGGAGTGGTGTGAGATTGACGTGATTGCTGCTAATCTAGAGTATGTTAGAATCCCTGAGTGAGAAGTACTGAATAAGTGAGTAGCAATATTAGTTGTTGCGATACCTCATTGAACACAGTTAGGATAAAATGTCCTTGTTCCGACTGGTAAAAATCTCTGTGTTATTATTATTCATAGCCAGAAGGTACACTCAATGTAATGTGAAACACTTCAAATATCTCTATTATTGCACTATAGGATTGGGTGGGGGTGTTTTTGAACTTTATTTTTAGCTTGCCTATCCTGTGGTCCTTTCCAAGTGGTAGAACTGTAAAAGATGACTGAGCTTTCCTGCCCAGGGATTACATTTATGTACATGTGTAAAGTTTGCTGCCCATCATTCTGTGTTCCTTGGGCCTTACAGCAACTCTGTCATACTTGTCTGTAACATCAACGCAATTCCAAAAATTTAACTGGTCACCTAGAAAAATACCTGTTACATATTGTTTCTTATGAAAGCGTATGTATTCATCGGTTAAGAAAAAAAGCAATTCTTAGTGAATAGAAAGTTATTCCCTGTTAATTGTCTGTTTTGAGAACTCTTTTCGGTTCTTGAACTGTCTCTTATAACAGAATGCAGTGCTGGTTATCTATAGTTTCACAAGATTAATTGGCCTACTGACAGTGAGCTCATTTTTTGTTTACTATAGAAACGGAACAACTCACCCACAAACATTTGCTTCATAAAAAATACCTGCTTAGTAATGACTATAGCTTTGTCCTGGAATATTTCCACTGACTTCAGTGCAGTTGTCCCAGGAATTTTCCCTGTATATTCAATCCACCTGTCTGAAGCCTGTGCTGAATTTGTAATCTTGTTTATATTTTGAAAATATCTCAGAACAATAAATACTGAAAGTCTGAGATTTGTGTGTGTGTGTGTGTGCATGTCACAGAGTAAAAAAGAAATTGTACTGTTTTTTAATTAGTAGGAACCGTGTGTTTCTCTGGTTGTCCTCCTCAATCCTTGTTATTGTCAGAAAATTTATTAATTGCCTGACCTGAGAACTGTGTTAGGTCCCGTCAAACCCCTAAATATTCTTTGCATTTTTGTTTTTCTGAGAGAAAAATAAATCCAGAGATTCTCTAGAAGGAGAACTTCCTTACAGCCTTCAGAAGACTCCTTTGCTCCTCTGGATATCAGAGTACTCCACAAGTCTTTGTTTCCACTTAAAACAATAGCTGCCCCTCTGAGGACTGAAGGGAAAAGCAAAATAACAAAATTTAGAAAACATGCATTTCTGCATCTTGGCAAAGAACTTATCTAATCCAAATGTGATTTTTGGTCTGCTTATTATTAGTTCCAACACACTTGTTTTTCTCTCTAAATACCAAAACCCAGCATAATTTAGGACCCTGATGTATTCTGAAGTACGTGAAATATCTTTTCCAAATGCCTACAGGTTTCATTTCTGCAGCTCTCCATCTGTTAGGAGAATGTTTGGGTTGCCGTTTTATTATTTTTTATTTATTTTTCAAATACAGCCCCAGCAGCTGTGCTCTCAGAAGGACCTAAACTGTCACCAAGTTCACTATGAAACATTAAGAACCCCACAAACATTTGTATTAATTTTATTTCATTTATAACAGATGTCTTGCTTTTTGCATTGGGATTTTAATTTCATAGGGCTTTGTCTGAAACTGGCTCAGTTCTTACACTTAACCACTTAAATGGAAGTGTTAACTCATAAGGCAGGAAAAGGGAGACTGTTCAGGTTGGACAATAGCAGGCTCAGGCAGATCTCATCAACGTCTACAAACACCTGAAGGGAGGGTGTGAAGTAGAGGGAGACAAGCTCTTTCCACTGGTGCCCAGTGACAAGACCTGAGGCAATGGGCACAAACTGAAACACAGGTGGTTCCCTCTGAACATCAAGAAACACTTTTTCACTGTGAGGGTGACTGAGCAGTGGTACAGGATGCCCAGAGAGGTTGCGGAGTCTCCATGCTTGGAGATATTCAAAAGTTGTCTGGACATGGTCCTGGGCAACCTGCTCTAGGTGGCCCTGCTTGAGCAGGAGGGTTGGTCCAGATGGCCTCCAGAGGTCCCTTCCAACTTCAACCCTTCTGTGATTCTGAGATTTTGTGAAATGGATGCAAGTGGTCAGACAAATGGCATCAGTTCTGTTCCAGAAAATGTATAGTTTCATAGGAAAAATGTATGATACATTTTCTCCCCTGATCTGTGGTCTATGTAATGGACAGCCCTTTAGAAAACTATGAACCTGAAATCACAATGCCAATCAAGGGACAACCTAAGAGATATCTAGCATTTCATAGGTTCTAGCTGAACTAGCAGTGCTAGATATGTATCTTAAACTGCAGTTTATTCTAGAAATCTGTAAAGTAGATTATGTTACCTTTGACTGTAACAAAACATACACTGTACAGGAATGAACAGATTCAAATGCCAAGTGCAGTCTCAATTCCAGAAAAACATCCATTATCTGGCAGTAGGAAAAGGCTAGTACCTCAGAACAAATACAGTCAGGATCTGCTGAATCTAGAGGGGGTAAACAGGTAACACTAACTTTCCTCCTTTTCAAGCTACTCAGCTTTATCTAGCTTCTGTTTCCCAGTGCTCACTGGTCATGGAAAAAGTATGAACTCCTGACCCCACTTTTTATACCTAGAAAGAATGATAGAGGAAAGAAAGCTATGTCAGATATACCGGCTAAAAATATAGGCTGCCCTGGTATTTAAATTATTACTCAAAAGTAGTGCCACCGGAAAAGTCTGCATGTTACTGTTTTATGGGATTCTAACTTTATTTGGTAAACCTTAGAGCAAACAGTGGCTTAGGAAAATAATCTTCCAAAACCTTCAGACTTTGTAGGCTGATGCATAATGGAAGTTATGCATCTGCGTAGAACTGAAACTATGGTTTGAAGTGCTAACTGTACTGCTCCCCCCCAATATATTCTAATTTCATCTTTAAGTTAATTTTAAACACTATGTGTTGGCTTGCAATAAGCTAGGCAGGCTTGCAAGGTGATTATTGTGCCCAAACTAATTTTGAAATGAGTCATGCTGACTGTCTGGCTTTTTCATGTGTCTCAAACCCTTACCAAAAGGATAAGGGAAAGTGGTATATTTTTTGAGATGGTTAAGACACAGGTTGTCTGCTTACTTGTACTTTGTTTTACAAAATGCTACATTTCTGGCCGATGACTGTACAAGTTTGCTAAGTAGGAAAAGCTAGGGGGGCAGACAAGTTCTCTGCTTCTCAGCCAATCTTTGGAGAATTGTTTTTCAGAATTTTCTAATGGCCAACACAAGTTTTCGGAAAGTGACCCACTATGAGAAGCAGCCAAGCACCTTAAGAGGATTTCTTTTCTTTCTGTGCCAGCGAAATCAGAGAAAATCTGAGATGTCTGGCACTCTTCAAGATGAAGAGTGAACTCTTGTCAAACTGAAGAGTTGAGGCAATCCCAATGGCATATCACAAGAAATTTCTGGTGCTTAGCAAGTTTCAGATTAAACATATGAATATTATGTCTGTAGCAAAGACTAGACTGAGTGCACTTGCAGTGTCTCACACCTCATGAACCTTTTAACTCGAGAATGTTGTTATAGTGCTGGCAGTATTTGAAAATTAACAATGCCATCAGTACTTTATCTGTTCTTATGCACCAGAGTGTTGAAAACTCGTTACAGTCTCTCATCTGGTGCTGCATGTACTCTGAAAATCCTGCCACAACACTTGAATAGAAGGGAAGTCAGATCAAGGAATTCAGTACTGATTCTTGAAAAAAAGAAGCAGGTTGTATAGCAATTAACTGCATTTTCAGTGGTTTGAGTCTGAATAGTGATTCAACATACTCAAATTTGGTGGCATTTATAAAACTTTCTTTCAGTAAGGTAATAATAAAAGGCAATAATGCTTCAGGTGCAAATGCCTCGTGTTTTATATCTCCTATTTGCATGAATCCATACAGTGGAATGCCTTAAGGACTGACGATTTTTTATTTAAGTAAAGGTTCCATCAACAGAGGCAGGATTAGATTTTTTTTTTAATCTGCTTCTTCAGTGAACAAACAAATAAATGGTCTACTTTATTTCACAAGTGAACTAATGTGGCAAAAGCTTGAATGAATTGCTGGAGGCTGCAGCATGTGCAAATCACTGCTGCATTTGAAGTCCAATGGTACTTGTCTCCTGCTTCCAGCTGAAATAGCTGTTACACTTCTAAAAGTGTTTGCTGTTGTATCTGCAGTTCTTTCAGGCTTTCAGTGGGGCAGGGACTTGGAATAAAACCTCTCACATCCTGTGTATGTCTTAACCCTTGTACTTTGTGTGGTAGCTTTTTGGCCCTCATTTATGCAAAGTAGAACACCAGCAATAGAAAAGATTCACTGTCACTCCATAACTTCAAACAACTGTAAATATACTTCATATGAAAATAACTAGGACATGGGACATGTGGATTGACATGCCTGGTCTTCCTCATTCACTGCAAAAACTTAAAACAGGGTTTTCCAGAGTCCAGATAAATGCTGTTGTACTTGTTCAGCAAGTTGACTTTATTTCTTTTTTTTTTTTTTTGGCTCAGATATGCATACTCTGAAAGATTTTTCTTTGTTCTTACGTATTTGTGAAAATTCCCAAGTTGATTTTCTCTCCCTTCTCCTTACCTAAATTCTTCTATAAGAAGTTGAGCCAGAAGAAAAATATATTTTGTCATATATATCCAGTTTAATAACTCTCAAAAGAAATTGTGAATTGAACAAAATATTTACTATCAAGGCTCTGAGCTGCAAGAATGTGATAATGATCCTGAGAGGCATGAAATGGTAACAAAAATATTGGTTTTCCCATCATTTTAATTCATTTTGCAGTAAGTGTATGACTCCTTTCTTGGTAAAGCTACTAGTTACATATTTGCTTAATAGCTGGAAATCATGTAGATGGCTAGCAGGATGTAAAAATCAGTCTTCATGATGCTTACTAGAAAATCTTTGTTTTCTTATTTTGCAAGCCAATGTGAACAATAATTTTCTAGTAAAAGGATTAGGAGGATTAACTTAGTGACAGTAGATCAAGTTCCAATGCAAAAACCCGGATAAAAATATTTAAATTAAGCTTGTAAATTTAGGAAAAGTAGCACTCTGCTTAATTCTGGAATAAGAAGCCACATCACTGTGTCTCCCTGGAGTCTGTCAACGGGGAGAGGTAATGAAATCTGAAAACAGTCCAAAGAACACAGAGGCTGGAAAGATGTTTTCTAATAGCAAGCTTTTGGAGTTTGAGTGCTTTTCTATCTGAACTCTTCTCTTTCCCTGAATTTCACTTCCTATCTTATACCTGCAGATGAGGTCTGAGTACTCAGCTGGAATCCAGAATATTTTGCTGGGAGCAGCCACTTAAAAAGCCAAAGGGAATTGATGGAAAGAGAAGAAAATTGTCACCTCTACCTCCTTCTGCTTTGTCTTCAGCATAAACATTGCATCCTTTCAAATGTCTAGAGTGATTTATTTGACTAATGTAATTTCTGTATTGTATATGTCTATGGTATGACCTAGTCACTGTAAAGTTCAATCGTAGTCACAGGTGTTCTCATCTGTGGAATGATTTTTCACATCCTAAAGCAGGAAATTAAACAAATTGAACCCTAAAAGTGTTTACTCTACTCTCCTGTGAAGGCAGGGAAGCACGACTCTAGCTCAGATACAGATGCCTACAACACAGGCATTAAAATGTAGTGAAACGAATGCCACTCTTCAAGACCACGAAGATGAACAAGATGCCTAGGAAATCTTGCAGTCAGTAAAACACCTGAAGAAGAAGTGTGTATTTGGGCAAAGCTCTTTTCTTAAGTTTAGCCAGTGATTATTCCATACATGAGCAACTTATTCAAACAGGGGAAGTTTGCTAAAATATTCCCTGGGTTTTCTCCCTAAACAGGGTGATATTAAAAATGGCAGAGAGTAAACAGACAAGAATCCCAAATCCTGGCTTTAATCCTTCTTTTGCAGTTGTGAATCTGGTCACGGACCACTTTTTTTTCCAAAATTATTTTCACTAGTTTTTACACCTGTAAGCTGAATTTATGAAGCATAGTTTCCAATGTTAGACAAACCTGAATGTTAAAAGTCCTACATCTGCTTTCAACATGGTGGTGTTTTTAAGCCTCTGTCACAGTGGTTAAGTATATAAAATAGATGCATTTACATACAATATGTCCCATGCCTTCCCAATAAGTTATAAATATAGGATGACCAAAGAAGAAATAGGAAATGACACAAGTCATCAAACCATAGAATCATAGAATCATTTAGGTTGGAAAAGGCCTTCAAGATCATCAAGTCCACCATTAAGCTGTATCCCCAAGTCATACTTCATGCTGCCAATATAATGTTTAATGTTGTATAATCTCCAAAAAATCCCCAGATCACAGTTGCTGGACTTGTGTTTTTATTTATTTTGTAGAAGAAGAAGAAGAAGAAGAAGAAAGTCTTCTGTTAGTAATATGGTTTAATATTCACCTCTAAGAATGAGTGTCACTGAATAGCTCTAAGCCCTGGCAAGGCTACATATCTATTCCTTGTTCATTGAAGACCAACAGTGATCAGAAGGTGTTTCTACCCAGTGACAATTTAAAGACTGAACATGTAGATGTTAGCATATTTTACCATTGCTGACTTCAAGGTCAACAAAATTCACAAAGAGTAACCTGCTTAGTCTAAAGATCAGGGAGACATCAGGGTCTTCTACTGTTGCTTTTTTTTTTTTTTTTTTTTTGGCAAGGGATGGGNTTTTTTGAGCAGAGGATGGGTTTGTTGAGAAAAATACTGCATTTAGGCAATGAATTCTATTCATGCTGCAATCAGTACATCATAAGAAGAATGCAATACACTGCAAGAATGAATGCTAAACGCAGTTGAAAGACTGACAATCTCAGCAAATCCCATGAATAATCTCAGCAAATCCCACGAATAGACACTTTTTGCCACCATTAAAAGTATAGTGTTAACAGTTATTTACGACATTACTTGTGTCTATCCTGATACTTTTGTGACTCATTTTTTCCTGACCAACTATTTCATACTAAGGGCAGCTCAGTAAGCGCAGAAGAGATGGATTGTGAAATCCCACTCACACTTGCAACCCTCCAGCAGTGAAATGTTTTTAGTGAATAGACTGAAAGTGTGAAACTACATGCAGATATGTTATGCTGAATGTATATTCTTGACTTTTCTGGCCTTGAAGACCCTGTAAGACCTTCACAGTACTTTACTTCACCAGGATGATTAAGGAAGGAAAAAAACCCAACACACACACACACACATTTACCATAAAATTCTTAATGAGATATAAATAATCTCAGCTCAAGATATTATAAAGGACTACTTAGCATTTTGCTTATGATTTTACATAATTCATCTAAATATAGTTAATTGCAGAGCAGTTTTATTTTTGTTGTGTGTGACATTTTCAGATGGTAGCTTGATCACTTTGTTTCATAATGATATCCCGCGTATCTATTTTGGTGTATCTGTAGAACTTGAATCAAGCTACCTTTTCTATTCTTACATTTCAAAGCCTCTGGTATCTCTTCCAGTCCTGGCTGTATGATGACTGTGTGTGAGTTTATACATATATATATATACACGCACATATATAACATATATACATATATAACATGATTAGATCAGAACTTATGTCAAACAGCTTTTCTGGGTTAATAACATCAGTATTCAAATGGGCTATTCTTTCAACTTTGTGAGCAGTCTTTTTTCTTTTCAAACTTCATTCCCTTATGGCATTCCATTCAAAGCTGAAGGCACTGAAGCATTTGAGCACATGCTTAAATATAGTTGTGCATTTAGGTCCATTCTTATTCAGCAAATCCTTTTAGGCTGTGCTTAAAGTTAACCAGTATTTTACTAACGGAGACTTTTTGCAGCAGATGATGATAAGTTTGTCCTTCCGAAGAGTCCTTCTACTACAGAGACAGATTCACTTAAGAAGAAATGTTCTGATTCAGAGGAAAGGGTGGGGGGGTGTCACCATAACTTATTTTTAAGGCCAACAGAAACCATTGTGATTATTTTCTTGCTGCTAATTTTGAGTTTTAGATGAAGATTTATTGTATAATATTCAAAAGAAGTTTTATAACTGTTGTCACTAAACTAAATCAAAGGGAGTATTTAGTAATGGATGCTAGGTGTTCTTCAGGACATCATCCCTTGCATTGCTGTTACTTAGAGGACATAGTAAAATATATTGTATCTCAGTTTAGTAAAGCAGTATGTATCTTAGTTTATTACCCTCCTATGTCAATATTAAGCTTCTTTAGTGTGATTTCTTAAAGGTGTCAGGCATATGTAACAGCACCGTCTGTCGCTCCTCATCCCCCCTTTTTTATTCCAGACTAATCACTTGAACCCATTAAACAATTTTAAAAAAAATTCAAAGAAAGCTAAAAGTCTCAAAGATGTCATTTTCATAGACATTTCATGAAAATAGGCAGCTAGAGCAAAGAGAGGCTCCATTAATGTCCCACTGGCATAAATTCTGCAGGGCTCATTCTCATCAGGCATCAGAACATCCATAGAGGTGTTCAACATAACTAAACCTGGTTGCCTCTGAATTTCTCCATTAATTTCTGCTATTCATGAAATGTATTTCTTCACAGTACCAGTGCTGTTTCTGCTGCATGTCTGTGATTCTTACAGGCTAAACTATTTAAAATTGTCTTCAAAATTAGAGCCAGTGTGTCGGACCATATAATGCAAAGTGCCAAGGCATCACTCCCATTGATGGTTCCTTGCTGAACCACATCTTTCATTTATTCTTATATTATGATCTCTACTACGACGGGTCCATCTTTCTATTAGAGGCATTGTAAGCCTGAATTCATATCCCCTCTGGACACTCACTCAATACGAAAAGCATAAATCATTTTTTGAGTGTCTATAAGTGCACAGCTATTAGTCTAAAAACAGGAACCTATTAAAGTTTCATTAAGAAATTCAAGTCAGGTATTCCACTGGAAGAGTACTCTATAATAAAATCATATTAATTCCCGTCCCATGGCATCATTGCTGGCAAAGGTTATGTCTACTGTCTTATTCATGCCAGTTAAAGTCCGTTACATGATTACAGAAATAATGTCTTTTTGGTCAACATGTCTGCACTGCGAAAAGATAGAGATGCATCTGAGGGCAGTGACAAGAGTAAAACAGAAATCACCACAAAAGGAGCTATTTCTGTTCTCAGAACTTTGACTGCACAATGAGGGAAGAAAAGTCTGATAGGGGGAAGAGGGGAGGGAAAAATATTTCCAGAAGCAGTTAAACTAAAATGTCTGATTTTTTAACCATAGGGAATGTCTTCCAAGCCATCCTTTTCATGATATTTTGATGTCTTTTCTTATACATCATATATATATTTTGCTGGCTAAAAGTTGCCATGTGCCGTGGCTTGTTTGGCTGTGTCTCTGTGCTGAATGGCCAACTGGCAGCTAATTCACAGAATGACTTTTCAAAGTGGCCGGATTTAGGCACTGAATTCTACTTGCCTTCTCCAGCCTGAAAAATTAATTTAGATCTCTCCATCTCACTCAGCTGCCAGTTTTCATAAACAGGACAGGGACTTCATGTTTCTGAGGTCCCTATTCTTCTGTCAAATCTTGTTGAGATTGACCAATGAGTTCAAAAGTAGCTGTCATCTGTGATAGATGAAGACAGGGCACAATGACCTGAGTCTTGTTTCATATGGAGACTGAACTTTAAAAAAGAGAACATTAGCTGAAACAGAAATATTTTGTGTTCCACTTTTGTAAACGAAATGTGTTTGTCAGTGCTATGATGCAATAAATATGACCAATCATGCAAACTTTAAAATCATACAGGGTTGAAATGTCCTTCCAAAGAACAATGTGTTGTGAAACTGAAACAATATATTGGAATAATTACTGAATAGTCCAAACAGTAAATGAAGCCCATTTAGCACTGGGGAATAATAAATAACTGTATCTGAATATGCTCCTTCTTATGTCAATAGGAAAATTTTCCTGTTTCAGATAGAGACAGAGAAAGTCTCAGATACAATAATTACTGAGTAGTAATTTATTTGTAACTAATTATTATTGCTTACCACCACTTTAGACAGAATTCTGATAGAATTCTCATCTATCATGAAGTTCCATCAAAAACAATAGGGCTTTTTTCACAATTTTATAATTAAAACAAAATGACATTGCTTTGTGTCAAAATCAAGTACAAGTTAAGAGGAAAAACTGCTAATAAATCATTGCATATTTTCTAGAAGACTGTCCTAATTTGGCAGGGGTGAAAGCCTATGTACTTGAAAGTCTGTAATTCAACTATCCACTGGGCAGAATAGGAAAACCTATGAGCACATTGGTCCTGTGTATTTTCTGTGTGAATTTTGTATCTTCGACACACTGTAGAACTCCTAATAAACGTGATGTAATTTAAATAATGTGAGAGATGAATAAATTTTGACCCAAAGTGGCAAAGCTGTTATTGCAGCCATGTTGGAAGCTCAACATGGGAGTCTTAACAGAGATGCTGTCAGAAGCATTAAATCCTCAGTCTCACACAGGGCATCTTAGTCTTCATTCTGAATGTTCCTATCACAGAGGTTGCAGGTGTGATCATATTTGTATTTGAGCAATAAGCCTCTTTAGAACAGCCATTTTCCATCTGACAAATGCTTCAGATTTGTGATCTCATCTCCTGACTCTAGCTTGTCACTCTGATCCAGTGTGTTAGTTTTGACATTTTGGTATCTTCTCACTCTTAGTTCCTGACCTTAATCATCAGGCAGGACCAGCTAATCCTTGCCCTCCTTATGTCTGTTCTAACCATTAAACTTTTTGCGTTCCCCAACATGGTATTGTGCAATTTCTCTCAGAAAAATAATAATAATAATTATGCAGTATACTTTTCTGATGGGAACCAATTTGCAGGCTAAAGGTAAAATCAGAGTTTTAAAAAGAATTCTGCTGTATTCTTAAATGATACAGTTACACTGGTAACTGAAAAGTGTAACTGAAAAACAGAACTGAGTCTGTAAAAGTAAACTATTAAGATATACCAGAGAGATATAAATCTAAATCCATACATCAGTCATATTTAGGATTTTGAATTCTGGAATTTTGAAGACAGTTAACAAGCAAAAGTTTCATTTTTATTCTGACTAGGTCATAAAATTATTTGTGTTCCTTGTATAGTTTAAAAAAATGTTTGATCAAGTGGTTTCTCCAGATGAAAAATATCCTTTGGTCGTGCAGATATTAGCTATCTTTGTTCCAGTTTTATCATCTTTCTGAGAAAAGACTCACGCCTGAAAATATTAATAAAATAAGGCTTATCATGAGTAGCTTTTGTGCCATTTGTCATTTCAGTGCCTGGCTTGGGGAGATCTAAGTGACAGACAGAAAGGAGAGGAGGAGTGTCTTAAGCTGCCCTTAAGTACTACAGCAGGTGGCTACATTTATTACTGGCATTAACGTTTTGTATTAAAATATAGCTTTAAATTAGAAGTTGTGATAGATAGGTATTGCCTTTTGGGGGGGGATTTATTTACTTATTTATTCAGGGTGATAGGGATATATTTGTATAATATGCAAAAAGCATAACTGGCCAGCTCATCCTTTATAGGCAAGGGGAAATTGCACATTCCCTTGGAACAAATTAAGTTCTCTCAGGGGGAAAAACTTTTTACTGAATCAAGCAGGAGACTAAAATACTTGGAGCAAAGAGCTGGTATCCTGACACCAAAGAAAAAGATGCTGAGTGAAGCAGGGAGTAAATGGTCAAGCCAGAGGCGTCCAGAATGTAAAAATCCTTTGGACCCCAAGAGGACTACACAGCAGAGAAAGCCTGGATATAAGGACATGCCCTAAGAGTTCACAATGGGTGGCGAGACAGCTGTGTATGAATCCTTTTTGTTTGTATTTTTTTATCTCTAGTCAAACTGAGTTTCTACTCCTTAAAAAGTTAGTCTATTTTCTAACAATGCATGTTTTATGAATTTTAAAGCTTTTCTAATTTTCTGGTGTGCTCACTATAAGAAAAAGGAATGGGCTAGTCTCTTCCAAAATACTGACTCAAGCATTTTCACACCAGCTGTTAGTAATTCATTACTTTATGCTAACTTGTATTTGAAGAAAAGGTAATATTCCAAGTGAAGCACCAAGAGAGAACACAAAAAAGATGCTCTTAAGCCTCTTTCCTTTCATCCCTTGCCCTTTGCAAGCCAGCATGATGGCATATACCCTGAACGGTCAGGTTAAAAATGGCCAAACCATGGAAAGGGTATGCACTACAAATTGCAGAATACCACAGGCTTAAGCAGCAGGGCGGTAGTGGCACTAACCACACACTTCTCCTGCCTCTGTCTCTGAGGGTGTATGGGGTGCCTGAATAGACTGCTTCACAGATGAAGGGGCTAGATTAGTGAAGAGTTTCTGGCTAGTGGAAGAACTGAACATTTTGTTATTATTATTTTTCTGTTCCCTTTCCTCCTTTTGGGTGGCTCTGTGACAGTAAATAAGAAAGATCTGCACAGAGACTATAGAAATTTGGCCTCTTAAATCATCTTTGAAAAATGAGATTTGGGAATCTAAGTGTAATGTGTTACAAAACAGTGTGCAGCTACTCTTAAATCCCTTTTGTTTCCAGATTTTCCAAGGTATTAAGGCATCTAAAAATGCTAACAGAGGGGGTGGGGGGTGTTCAGTGTTTGATTTTTGTCCATCTCTTGGGATGCAGTGTCTAATGTTTATGTATTCTTGTTAGTCCTAACTTCCATGGAATTTGGATTCCAGGTAACTGAGTCATCTGGTGCTTTGTAATGATCTATCCAGATTGGGGAAGAGGGAGCAGGGTATGTGGAGGGGACGTTAAGTGCTGTATGAGAGTAAAGCTTGAAATTTAACATAATCATTATTTGACATAATTAGATTTTCCAGTAACTATGAATTAGCTGACAGCAGGTCATGTTTAATTGAATATTTAAAAATGAGTATACTTTAGCATTTTATTGACTAATGTCACTATATTTAAGTGCCTGTCTGTATTTTCATTATGAACCATATTTTGGGAAATGGAGTTTAATTAAACTGTATCTCTACTGTTCTAAATTTTGTCACGCTGAGAGCTGACATATAGGCTATATAGAAAGTACTTCACGACATAATTATGGCCCCAAACAAATTGAAGCAAACAGACAGGACATTCACCTAAGTAATCAAAGTACATCTGTTAAGAGCAAAATCTAAGGAAGCCAAAGTGAATGAAGGGAGTTTTGGGGGTTTGGGTTTTGGTTGGGGCGGGTTTTTTTGGGTTTTTTGTTTGGTTTTTTTTTTTCCATGTAACTTAATAAAAGTGCAGTGTAATCATCTGGGACATGAACAGGGTTTAGAAAGCAAAAGTTAAATTAGATTGTCTGAGGAGGAGGGAGAATGTATTATAGCAGAGATCTTCCCCTGTTCCCCAGAAACAGTAGGTCTACTAAGTAACCTAAAATTTATGCAGTCAGCACTTTATGAGCATGTACAATCAAAGTGTGAAATTCATAAAGAAGTCACACAGGAGAAGTGGCGTATAAATTTTGTTGTAAATATATCTTCAGGGATTTGTGGAGTCATTTAATAACCTCTGATATAATAATAACTCTTGCAACAGAAGAGGAGAAGGCCAATTTTAACCTTTGGAGGTTATATTTAAGCTATATCTTCAGCCATTTGTTCCTGGAAAAGAAGCAGATTCCCAGTGTATGCAAGGTTGAAATAAAAACTGCTAAAATTATGAAAGAAAATGCTATTTTGTAGTTGTGCTACACAGCAGATTGATGTCCAGTCTTGGAAGCTAAGCAGAAAGTTCATTTATATTCATCCAGGAATGGGACTGAACTTCCAGTACTATTAAATGAGGCATGTCCAACTTCAGTTCCATATCCACCATCAGTACCATTTCTAAAACATATAATACTTCCTCATGGTGTTCTACAGTGGTTCTAAAAGAAGAAAACAGTACTGAAGACTACTGCATTACAAATGTTTCATCAGTGCAGGTGCTGTAAGACTGGTGAATTGGTCAGATAAATAGAGAAATAAAGGTGAATTATTTCAGCATATCGTACGAGATCTGCCAAACAATAATGTTAAAATAGATGGTATGAATATGTCCAAGAAAGATTTTTAGTAGGAAAATATTAACTGAAAAAGGCCCTGACTAAATATATGTAGATGACAGGTGTACATGGAGGTTTTTTTAGGGCATTTTGGGGGAGGGTATTTTTGTGTTTGGTGGTTTTTTTTTTTTAAGAGAGAAAGGCAGAGAAAGGGTACAGGTTTTCTGTGGTTGTGGGTTATTTTTAAAGAAAAAGATCATGGTCAATTATAACAATAAAATTACTTTGAGGGAGCTGAGGACTGGATCCAAAAAAAGCCCTTCAGCAACAGTATGTATATTTGTGACACAGCATATGTTTGATTTGTCACTTCAAATTTGTTTTTAAAAAAAAAAAACAGAGTAATTTTAACTTGTCACTTTTTCTGCCAGATCTTCTATTTCCTTTCTCTGTAGCTCTAGTGATGTGCCTGGTTGGGCTGTCTATACTTCACTGAAAGATTTTGTTGTTGTTGTTGCACCTTTCCGTATTCGGTTAATGTGGCAAGGTTTTGGTAGTGGGGGGGCTGCAGGAGTGTCTTCTGTGAGAAGATACCAGAAGCTGCCCCCATGTCAGACACAGCTGGTTCCAGCAGGCTTCAAGACAGACCTGTCACTGGCCAAAGCTGAGCCAAGTGGCGACGTTGGTAGCACCTTTGTGACAGCATATTTAAGAAAGTGTAAAAAATGCTGCACAACAGCAGCTGGGAGAGAGGAGTGAGAATATGTGAGAGAAACAACTCTGCAGACACCAAGTCAGTGAAGAAGGAGGTGGAGGAGGTGCTCCATTTGCTGGATCAGAGGTTGCCCTGCAGTCTGTGGTGAAGAACATGGTGAGGCATGTTTTCCCCCTGCAGCCCATGGAGGTCCACAATGAAGCAGATATCCACCATGCCACCTGTGGAGGACCCCATGTCAGAGCAGGTGGATGTGCCCTGAAGGAAGCTGCAGCCCACACTGGAGCGGGTTTTCTGGCTGTACCTGTGGCCCCATAGGGGACCCATGCTGGAGCAGCCCATTCCTGAAGGGCTGTACCCCACGGAATGGACCCACGCTGGAGCAATTCTTGAAAAACTGAAGCCTGTGTGAAGGACCCACATTGGAGAAGTTTGTGAAGAACTGTCTTGCTTGAGTGAGATGTCACACTGGAGCAGGGGAAGAGTGTGAGGAGGAAGGAGTGGCAGAGACAATGCGTTATGAACTGACAGCAACCCCCATTCCCTATCCACCTGCACTGCTCAGAGCAGAGGAGGCAGAAGAGTCAGGAGTGAAACTGAGCCTGGGTAGAAAGGAGGGGTGGGAGGGAAGGTGGTTTTAGATTTGTTCTTATTTCTCATTATCCTGCTCTGATTTATTGGCAATAAATTAAATTTTCCCCAAGTCGAGTCTGTTTTGCATGTGACGATAATTGCTGAGTGATCTCCCTATCCTTATCTTGTCCCCTGAGCTTTTCATTGTATTTTCTCCCCTTGATTTGTTGAGGAGGAGAAGCGATAGAGCAGCTTGGTGGGCACCTGGCATCCAGCCAAGGTCAACCTGTTGCAGAGGCTCACAAAATCAAATTTAGATAGGTGATAAACTCAAAGTAAACTTTATTCTAACCAAAAATTGTTTAGTAGAGAACCAATTGGAAATGAGGTAAATCAGAATCATTTAACACTCCGACAACATTAGTAAACCACAGGTTCAGAATATACGAGGAAATTAATACTGCAGAACTTAAGAATTTTTAAGCTTTAGAAACGATGATTCAAAATGTGCACAATCACTCACCAATGAGGGCTCTCAACCTGTATGGATGAACCATGGAATGTCGTCCCAGCCCACGGGGAGAGTCCCCAGCCCCAGACCCACTGCTCTGAGGAGGACCATCTCAAAATGGCTCTCTTGCAGGGCCCCGTTTATACCCAATTCAAATATGATCTGTAATCACATATGGTCATGTAGCCCCCCTGTTGGCTGATGACCCCAGCTTCCTCACCTTTTGACCAAAATGTGTATGTGCTGCCCACCACCGTGTGGGCATAACAAGAACTGTGGCAGGAAGTTTTTGTGGGCTTTTGCCAGTTCTTTGTCAGGACTTTGCTGGGCCATGTGCATCTGCCACACAACTGACCACACTTCCTTCCATAATCACTTTGTCATCTCATTGACATGAAGTTGCAGTTTCCAGCTGTCCACAGCTGTGTAAGGCTGTGTAGAACTCATTACCTAATCCTCGTATGCTTACCAGATACAGGCCTACTCATTGTAGCTGCTAATTTTTAGAAGATTCTTATAGTCACTGCACAAGAAGTGGTCTTCCTTTCTCCATACTTTGAAAAAATCCTGTCTGGACAAAAGCTTTCTTTTTCCTTGATCTCAGTCACTTCTCCTTAAAGCATAATGATGCCACCACTCAAGGCTGCACCGCTTATCTATGCAGGCCTGAGGTTCATCAACGGTCTGGTAATTGGGGCAAAGTAAGAGTGAAAAACTGGAAATCATAGGCACTAGGTACGCTGCCAAGTCTTTGGGAATTAATAGTAGTGAAATAGGGAATCGCCAGTAACCAAAAAGCACCTGAATTGGGATCAATGATGTTGGTCATGCACAGGGTCTCTGGCTAGTTTTCCATTGCAGCTGGGAAGCCCCACAGATGTAAGGCTTGCTGGGGCTTTGTCTATCCCTACCACTCATGGCTAGCCTGGTGTCAGCAGTCACAAACCAGCAGGCAAGTTGCCTGAAATGTGGAGTTCTGATCCTCAGTTGAATAGCAACGAGTAGTGGTAGCTGCAGGCATTGGTGGTCTCCTTATGATGACAGTCACCCTTGTCATGGTTTGGGCCAAACTGGCCCGTGAGCTTGACACAGACCTCCACAAAAACTGCTTTTCTCCCTTTCTTTTGCCTGTATGTGTTGTATGACCCACTGCCACCACTTCCGTCCTTTCAGAGGCTCAGCCATTACATAGGGTGGAAGTCAACAAATTTGCTGCCCTGATTGACCTACTTTTTCTGAGAGAAATCAGAAAATCAATAGTTGACAGCCAGGTCCTCCTATTGTTCCTTCTCTCTACCTCATCTTTCTCAGGCCATAACGATATTGTTCCCAGTGCTGGGAACTTGCATGAATCGACATTGCCAGCCTTCACCTGACAAGAGCTTCTTTAAACTTGCTAATAAGGAAAAGATTCAGTCTACTTCATCACACAGTGTGCAAATGTCATCCAGAAAAAGGAAAAATGTTGTAGCGTTATGTGGTAGTTACATGTTAGCAGTGATAGGTATTAGTGATATGACATTCTGTTCATGGTCTCTTGCTTCTACTAGGGTAATAACTGACCTTGGAGATGTTTCCTGGCTACCAAAAGGAGTTGCACAAAAATAAATCTGCAGTGGATTATGGGATACGTGACTGAAGTTGAGTAGAAGACAGACTGCAATCCAGCCACTGTATCAATGTAGTCACTGCTCTATGTGCTGCCCCTAATTTGTGAAAAATGCATAAATGCAGTCCAAGTAGACTACATTCCTCCTTTAGGTGATCTGAAAATACGCAGACCTGATATTCCTCAATGTCTGACTGCAGACAAAGCTGGTAGTTTCTAGAAAGGAAGGTTTGACAAATGGTGAAGTCAAGAATAAATGAGTGATGCAGAGAACAGAATTAAAGAGAATTACTTGTGAAGAAATCGGAAATGCTGAGGGACAACCTCATTGCTCTCTACAGCTTCCTGAGAAGTGGAGGGGGAGGTGCTGATCTCTTCTCCCTGGTAGCCAGTGATAGGACACATGGGAATGGTTCAAAGCTGCACCAGCGGAGGTTTAGACTGGACATTAGGAAGCATTTCTTTACTGAGAGGGTGGTTAAACACTAGAACAGGCTTCATAGAGAGGTGGTCGATGCCCCAAGCCTGTCAGTGTTTAAGAGGCATGTGGATAATGCCATTCATAATATGCTTTAACTTTTGGTCAGCCCTGAATTGGTCAGGCAGTTGGACTAGATCATTGTAGGTCACTTCCAGCTGAAATATTCTAGTCTAGTCTAGTTTAGTCTAGTCTATGCTATGCTATGCTATCTACAGATTTTTCTATTGTTTCTTCAGTCACCTACTGCCTTGTATGCTAGGATACGCAGATTTCTCTTTATTATTACTTTATTGTGGATTACTTGAAGGCAAACACAAAGTCCTCAATGACTATTCTACATGTTGAGTCTTCTTCACGTGTAGCTTTAGGAGTCAGAAAAAAACCTAACCACCTTTATTCTCAATTGCCCAAGGGGGAGGGAGAACTGTTCATCTCTAGCCTGCCTGGACATGGAACTTGGCTGATGTGGAACTTCTGCCGAGTTTCCAGTTTGCACTTTTTCCCACATTAGTTTTTGGGTTTTTTTTTTAAAAAAAAGGGTTGTTTTTTTGGTTGGTTTTGGTTGGGTTTTTGGTGTTTGTTTTTTTTTTTTCAATCCTGTATAGTTTAACTTGATGTCATTTGGAACCTTTAAAAAAAGACATTTTTCTCCTTTAGGGACAGTAAGGTGACTAAGGGATTGGGTCACCTGGCATACAAGGACAGGTGGAGAAAGCTGGAGTCCAAGTCTGGCTCCGCCTTCAGTAGGCCCATCTTTTCAATGGTATCCAGTGAAATGACAAGAGGCAATGGGCAAAAATTAAAATACAGGATATTACACTTAAATGTTGAGAAAAAACTTTTTTACTGCAAGGATGATTGAAGACTATAACAGGCTGCAGAGAGAGGTTGTGGAGTCTCCATACTTGGAAATACTCAAAACCCAGCTGGACATGGTCCTGGGCAACCTGCTGTAGCTGACCCTCCTTGGGCAGGGGGTTGAACCAGGCAATCTCCACAGGTCCCTTCCAACCTCAACCACTATGTGATTCTAAGTAATCAAAGATCTCAATATGTGAAGATATAAAGTTTAACTGTGGGTTAGGTGTAGCATTGTTATTAAACGGAATTTTAAACATTAGTATTCATTTTATGTTTTCAGTCTCCCAGGGCAGTGGGGCAGGGGAACCGTGCATCTGTTTACAGTAAAACCCTTTCATTTACAATTAAATTATAAAGAACGGTACCAGAAGCAAGTTACTGTGAACAACCACTCTGGATTCATTTGTGAAGGTGTCTGCCAGACTGTGAAAGTTCAGTTACCAGAAATTAGTCTTCTGGAAACCAAGAATTTCTACTAACATCATACTTCCTTCTAATCAGAATGTATGCATGGCAGCTTCCAGCGAGTTTATTTATCGCTCCTGAAGTGTTTGACAATATGCATTGGGGCTGACTTCTGCTAGAAGAGAAAAAGAAAAAAATAATTTGAAAATCTGTATCAAATCTGTGGGCCTCTCTCTGTCAAAGTGGCATCCTATAAAAAAACACGTGATGAAGTAATAATTTATTGGTGCCAACATGTTGACTTTATAGATTTTTCCAGAATGTTTTTAAGTCCTCAGCACATCATGCTTCATCTATGGTAACAGAACTATTCCACTCAAAAGAAAATCTGGGTAGAGTTTTTTCATCTCACTGTTTTGTCTTAATAAGTAGCCTAAAATCTGTAATGTGTAACATTGCTCAGCCCTCATAGAAAACAACTACTCTTGCTTTCAGAAATGGAGAGAGGGTTTCTCAGTTGTATAAACATTGTAGTTCTTTAGATATAGTTCTCCAGTCTAGCTACACCAACTGAACTAATTATTACTCTCTATAGTATGGTATTTGAGATTACACTTAAGAGTTCACACTTGCCAAAGTCATTGCTTTTCTGAAAATTCTTTGAAGCAGCTTTAGACCAATCAGCTTTGGTGGAGTTGCCTTGGCCAACAGCCAAACTGCCATACTCAGCTACCTCCCCCTCCTCCCCACCTCCAAGGGATGGGGTGGAAAACAAGAGACAACAGGAATGCGAAAGCTTGTGGGTGGAGATAAAGACGCGGAGACCCTTTATCAGTTACCAAAATGGGCAAAACACATTCAACTTGGAAAAAATTCATTTATTGCCAATTAAAAGAGAGTTACGTGGTGAGAAACCAAGGCAAATATGAAAACATCTTCCTACCACTCACCCTTCTTTCTGCCCAGGCTCACCTTCACTCTTTCACTCCCGACTCCCTGACCTCCTCCTCCTGAGTGGCACAATGGGATGGGGAACGTGGGGCTGCCGTCAGCCCATGGCAACTCCTCTCTGCCGCTCCTGCCTCCTCACACCTTTCCCTGCTCCAGCCCGGGCCCTTCCCAGGGGCTGCAGGGAAACCCCTGCCCCAGCGGGGTCTCTGCCGGGGCCGCAGGGGCAGCTCTGCGGGGGCGCCTGGAGCCCCTCCTCCCCTCCTCCCGCTCTCCCCTCGGGGCTCGCAGGGCTGTTTCTCACCCGGTTTCCCTCAGCCCTGGCTGCCGGGCAGCGTTTGGCCCTTTCTGACACAGGCTTTCCCCGCGGCGCCCGCCCGTGGCTGAGGGGCTCAGCTGTGCCCTGCGCTGGGGCCGTTGGAGCCGGCTGGAACCGGCTGTGTCCGGCACGGGGCAGCCCCGGCCCGGTACCACAGGGGCCGCCCAGTAGCATCCCATGGCCAACACTGCGGCAGCCACACACAGTACAGGACTCTATGACTCTATCCTGTAAGTATTTATTTTACTTTGTGCTCACAGCGGTGGTTGTACGCATATGGACGCTTCTATTGCCCTACATAAGGGTTCTTCATCCACTGTGCGAGAGCCCATCAACACCCTGAGTCGAGATACTTGTTTTTATTTCAGTTTGCAGAATTGGGTGCTGGGCATTTAACAACAGTCAGCACACCACATGTTCCCAACCGTCCAATATCTAGAACAATAAAATACAGCTGATTGGTTAATAATGATTCAATCACCACTCCTAACTGTACTTACGCATCTAAGCTCACGTTTAAAACATTTAGGGAGGTTACCTGATTAGCATGCTTATTATTCACAGAGGTGTGTATTTTAGCATTATAATTACCCAAGGTTAGTTTGGGATACACTCTTGGCTCGACTTTGGTCCAGAAGTTATATTTTTTGCTATCTTACGTCTAAGTCATTTTCTGCTATCTTACGTCTAAGTCAGCAACAGCAAAAGAACATGTGAGGTACGTAATTTCGTTTCACGTCCTATTCAAGGTTAGGTACATTCCTCGATGTCTCAACCATGTTCCAACCAAAAATTCTTGATAAACTTTTAACTTTGTTCTTTTGACATCAGTATAGCTATTAATACCTGTACTGCACTAAACTTCTCACAGTGGAGTTAAAAACATGCTTCTGTTCTGTGAAGCCTACAGGACTGTTCTAAATGAGGCGTGGGTACAGAAGGGAAAGGGAAAAGGATCATTGGTGTTTATTTACCTAGCTTCATTATGTATATAGTTTGATTATACTTTAGCTTGGAGTTTTCTTTTTTGTTGTTTTTGTTTTTCCTGTTGAGCGTAAAGGTGGTTGGTGGGCTTGGGACAAGTTTAAAGAAAAACAGTTTTAAACATAATCAGAATGATAGGGGACCATGAAAAGAATTTAATTTGACCTTTGTATTTCAGAGAAGCATTGCATTGCAGTAATAATTGCGTGATGTCTCATGGGGCAGTAATCTGTAACTGTGCGGCCTTTGGTGCATGATGAGGAGAAGCTGAATATCCCTGCAGCTGCTTCGTCTCTTCCTCCAAGTTGTCCCTAAAATGACTCCAGCATGAAATCCTCAAATCATTGTTGAAGTATGCTGGACTTGAGTATACTAGGAGTTCAAGTAAAATTTACCTGGGCCCTGACTGGCTTTATTTGGAGGAAGATGGGTTTGCTCCTAAATAAAGGATCCTTATGGGCCCCTTGGCATAATGTGCCTTACCTACCACAGTTCATCAGCTCATCTTCACCTTCCTTAAGTTTCTGTAAATGGAGCTTAGACAGAGGGTCTTTTAAACACTAAAATATCTCACATATACTCACTCAACAGTGCCTCAACTCTTACTTGCTGCTAAACTTTGGGCCCATGTTTCAAAACAAACAGCTCCCTATTTCCACCCTGCCCCCTTCCCCCAGGAAAAGCTAAACAGATAATCAGAAAGAATAGGGAATAATGCTGGAAGCTCAAGGTATCTGAGGCCAAGAAAGAGATCAGCAATCCTCTAAAATAGGAGAGAAGCCTCAATTGTTCTATTATGATTCTGAAACTAACCGTAACAGTTCAAACTTAATCCCATAGTTGGTAGGGTGGGGGCCTTTGTTTAAAACGTGACATTTGATTTCTTAACAATTTCTCTGTCGTTTTGAGTTAAAGAAAATTTCACCTTGCATAAAGTGTACCGAAATCTATCTGACATTTATTTACTCTTTATGTTAGCAAAAAAGAAATCCATCAGGGGACTATAACAAAAGACAGTGTTGCAAGAGCTTTCTCTGAAATGAATAGGATGAGATAGCTTTTACAGGATTGTACCTTATTTGCTTTTTTTTTTCCTTTTTGGATCTCTTGTCAAGTAAAATAATGTAAGATTATTTTGAGAAGAGCTCTAATATTATTATTTTCTTTAATTTTAATTGAAGTGGGAAAACCTCTAACAACTTTAAATGACACCATCCCAGGCCTGAGCCTTGATCTTTAAATGAAGTGCTTATAAAAATTTAAAGCACTTTAGTAATTTTAAACCAGTGTGTGCTGCAATGCCCAGAACCCTGACTGCTTCCAAATTTCACTTCCAATAAATTTAAATTGCTTTGTGCAATGCAGACTGATTTAAAATTATTGGAGTGCTTTAAATTACATACTGAAGTGCCTATAAAATTTGAAGTCCTCCGATAATTTTAAATCACTCTGCATGTTGTACCGAAATTTAAGCCTATTTGAAAACAGAAGTTGAAGCATCCTATGCTTTAATTTGTAATGATAAGCAACATTGGAAAATGGCAGTTAAGGATTTACACGAAACATGCAACTTCTCAGTGCATTAACTGAAATAAACATGTCGAATACAATGAGAAAGTATTCAAAGACAAAATGTTATGCTTCTTTTTAAATTTAATAGTATAACAAAATCATTGTTTTGACAGAGAGCTACTACTTTAGCACAAATAAAGTGATACGTGGAGTGTGAGATTAGGAAAGTTTGTGAATATACAAATTATTCACCTTTGTCACAACTATAAATAATATAGATGACTGCTATTCAGGAAGCTGACAATATGCGAGGTACTGAGCATGAACGCACCTACAAGACGTGTCAAGGCAACACATCCAGACACCACCTGGAATGTGTTACATATCAGTGAAGCCAAATTCTACTCTTAATACTGCCAGGGAGCCTTCTTCACTTTAGGATTTGCTTTAAAAAACACTTAATAATCTTACAAGATGATGTGTATCTTCCAACACAGTATCTGTACGGGATAGTTTCCTATCTTGTCTTATGTATCTTTAGTAGGTTTTAGTCATCTAAGGTGCCAGGAAATATATCTAACGGTAATAACAATGTTACAGTGACTCATTATTAATGTTTTGGCATATTATACCTATTGTATCTTACACGGGCAACACTTTCCAAAAGCATACAGTGTTACCTTAGCTTTCTTCAAGGGAATTTCAAAGGCAGGTTTTTCTTTGTGGAGAGAAAGAATGTTGATTATTTGCATTAATATTCTTTCAGGTGTAGAAATCTTGCGGCTTTGTTATGAATTTGTTTTTTTTTTTTGCAATAAGAAACAGGTAGCAAAATCCATTGCATGGAGGAAAAAATTTTAGTAAATAGAATTAAAGTACAGTTTTATGCAAAACTGGAGGCAAAATGGCTGCAGTCATTTGAATCCACTGAGGATACTATTATTTTAAGACCCACAATGAGGTAGCTCAGTCTTTACATTCTAATCTACTCCTATGTAGTATGTTTCTTTTTTATTTTGTTCACCAAGCAAAACACTCTAATATAATAAGTGTCAGTTGTCAGCTTAACCTCAGAGAATTCATTAGGGGAATTACCTGTTTGTTTATAGGCATAGCTTCACCTAAAATTGACACTGAAAGTATAATAAAGACACATCATTAGCTACTTGGGACCACACCACAGGCCTGAGGAAAAATTCACAATCCTTTTGCAACTGTAGAAGGAATTTTGCATGAGCAAAATGGAAACATCAGCAGAAAATGGAAAATTAGCACAATTTCAGTGGAATAGCTAAAATAAGTTTATTAACCCAAGAAATTCTATGGGTACTTTTGAGAATTGCACTTGAGCAAATGCAAGTGCCATGACATAAATCGAGATTAACGTACAAGTTATTTTTGGCTAGAGAGGGCTAAGAAACCTCTCTTGCCCACACCCACACCCCCTACTTTTAGGCTAGGTGTTCCTGATAGCGAGATGACAATTGTCTTTGCCATATCTTAGATTTATATGACAATAAGCCTTGTTCCATCTCAATGCATTTGAACATTTTGAGATTATTTCAATTGTTGGCAACCACAGTAATTATTTGTACCTAGGCAAAGAGACTGAATTTCCGGGACAAGACAGAGCCAGACAGGTGACAGACTACATCTCTTGGCAGCGTAAGAGCCATCTATGACCCTAGTTGCTTCTTTTTACTCCTTCATGCCTTCTCAGGTGTGCTGCACAAAGTCCTAAACTAGATAGAACTGCTCCCAGGTAAGTAAGAACAGTGATTTTTTTTCGAAGGCTGTCACTGCTACAGAGAGAAATGTCAGTGAACTGCACCCTTTCTTTTGTTCCAGAGTAATTTTCTACCACAAGAAAAATCCGTCTCCAAGTGGAAGGGCTACTGGCATTTGCTGTTTAACTGCCTAAGAACATTTTTATTTAATGAAACAGAGAAGCAAATTCGGCATATAACCGCATTACCTAAGAGTGAATAAAGATAACTAAATACACCAAAACTTTTCTTTTTTTTTTATCACTTGCTTAGAAGAGAGTTCATATGTATTCCTTCCTGCATGTAAATCAACTCCAGCAGGCACCTAAGCAACACACAGCTGCTTTTCCCACAGCGGGACAGGGGGAAAGAACACGAAGAGCAAAAGTGAAAAAACTTGATGGGTCAAGATAAAGATAGTTTCATAAGAAAAATGAAAGAAAGAAAAAACAAAGCAAGCGATGCAAAGTCAGTCACTCACCACCTCTGACAAAAAGACTGATGCCCAGCCTGTCTTTGAGCAACAGCTACCTATGCAACATTCCCCCCTCCTGCCCCCACCCCGAGTTTTTATTTCTGAGCATGATGTTATATGGCATGGAATATCCGTCTGCTCAACCTGGATCAGCTGTCCAGTTGCATCCCCTCACAACCCCTTGCCCACTCTCAGCCTTCTCACTGGGAGGGGCCAGAGTGGGAAAAGGGAAAGCCTTACTGCTGTGCAAGTGCTGTTTAGCATTAGCCAAAACACTACTGTGCCATCAACAGTGTTTTAGTCACAAATCCAAAACACAGCACCATAAGGACTCCTATTAAGAAAATTAACTCCATACGAGCCAGGCTCAGTATAATGTTGTAAAAATCTTTTCCTACCTGTCATGGTCAGACCCTCTGCCACTATCTACACCATGAAGGAATGAGGTTTTGAGTCTGAGGCACAAAGTGAGGTTTATTACAATAAGGCATTTATTAAGTAGATAACAATTACACCCCCTTGCGAGTGGCAACTCTTCTGCTTCTTTTAAAAATTCCTTATAATCTACCTAGTAGGCATCACTCCATTCCCAGGGAAGTATCCTTACCTGGCGTGCCAAGTAAGGGGAGATCTCCCAAGGCACGGGGCTAGTCCTTCCTCAGGAGCCTCAAGTTGGGCTCTCAGGGAGCAGTTTGTACACCCTTCCCCGGGGGTTTCTGCGGTCACTGCCCCAGCGGCGTCATGTTGCTGTCACCGGGCAAGCTCAGGGCTTGCTGCTGCTGGGCAAGCTCGGGCCCAGCACAAGGAAAAGTCAGACCCCCAACCAAAGCACTGTCACTCACTCTGGATCGTCTCCCCACACTACCTTCTTGCATTTTGTTTGAGTCTTTTCTGTCTGATCTGAGTTACAATGGATGATGAATCAAACTGTGTTATTTGCCCCAAAATTAAGACTCTATATGGCTCATTTATAGTTACTCCTAACCATTTCTTTCTGTGCTTCATAAATAAAAGCAGTGCTCTGTAACTCATGCTTTTAAAGTTTGCTTTGTTGTGTTGGTAAATTAGAAAACATACAAAAAGGGAACAAAATGCTAGGGACACGTGGCATAAAGAAGAATGCTGAAAAATGCTGCAGCATCTATCAGTCTTGTCGTCTTCACTGAAATGCTGTTTGAAGAGCAGAAATGAATGAAGAAAATACCTGGAAACATGGAGATGCATTCAATGAAAGACTTAAGACATAGGGTATTTATGTAGAATCATAGAATCATAGAATGTGTTGGGTTGGAAGGGGAAGGGACCTTTAAAGGTGATTTAGTCCAACCCCCCCCGCAGTAAGTAATGGGGACATCATTTCCATGTCATGAGAAAATGCAAATCCCCAGAGTATGGGCAAGAGCAGAGTTTTAAATGGGGTCGACTCATCAAAATTATTTCAGCCTGATTCTCAGCTGGCATCGGATAGACATGGTGCTTAGAGATATGGTTTAGTGATGGTTTTTGTCAGAGTTAGGTTGATGGTTGGACTAGATGATCTGAAAGGTCCCTTCCAACCTAGGCAATTCTGCGATTCTGTGATTCTATCATCTCAGCTGAGAATCCTTCCACTGGTGCAGCCATTGGATAGGTAAAATGTTTTGAAGCCTAGGAAGGGAGATACGATCATTCTCATTTCCTCAAAAGCGTAGCTGTTGCTGGCTTCTTGTTTCAAAATTCATGTTTCTGCTGTTTGGTGATTTTCTCAGGATAAGGACCAGGGAAATTTCTAGTCTTTGGCATGTTGAAACAGACGATAAGTTTGTTCATATGGGATTCTCGTTTACCAGCTTCCATGAGCAGATCTGATGGAAGAAGGCTAAATGGCACTATTGTTCCTCCTCTGTGCACGTAGAGGGATGAAGAGGCTGGGGAATCAAATACTGCTGCATCTGCCTGATCCCGAAGCACATCCCTGTGCAGCTCTTGCCAGATTTCTGCCATTCTACACTGAAAGCTTCACACCAGATAGTGGATGTAACATTTATAGAGAAGACATTTCTACATGTTAATAAATGGTATTAAGAGGGTAGGTGGAGGAAAGGCATTTATGTCCCGGCATTCTCATAGTACAAAAGTGGGATTGCATTTAATCAACTTCAAAGTGTCTGACTTAAAGTAAATAAGAGAGTGATGTTTTCCTGAACTACACAACATGTTTTCCTGAACCACACAAGGAATCTGAAAAACTCATTGCACAATACATCAGACAAGTTGACATGCTAGAGGTCTTTAAAAAAGGTTATGGCATGGCATTAACAATGAGTAAATCCCATGGGTTTTGGACAGGACAGAGCCATCCTCTCTCTGGTCATACGCCCACTGAGAGAGGACAGAGGACAGAGAGGCTGATATAAATAATAATTTGGGGGAAGACTGTGATGATGTCTTGCATTTTCCTATGAGTCACCTGCTATCAGATACTATTGGGGAAAAGTCTTAGACTACATAAGCCACCCATGGTCCTACTCTACGGTCATCACCAGTCTTTTATCCTTGGTGCCATTTTTAGGAATTTAATTTACTATTACAAGCAGATGTACAGCATCTGAAACTACTCAGTATTTAGTGGTCACACTAAGCATATTTCATTCTCTTGTTCTCTTTTTCTTCTATATATTGGAGATGCAGAGAGATAACTGATACAAAGACCATCTTACTTTTCCCATTTCTTGCAACATTCCACCTTAACCCTTCTCCCCAGCTGTATATTCAATCATCATTCACCTCTCTAGGAGTACTAACATAAACCTAACTATACTAATATATATTGAATTTTGTTTTTTCTGAGTTAGTTTCCTTATAGAGTAATTCTAATCCTTGTCCATCTCTCTCTGATGTTGACACTTGTGCTTGCCATTTCCCTATTTTGTTTCATGAGCAACTTTAAATGTTAAAGCTGTATGGAGTAGAAGTGAAAAGCAGTTTGGAATCTCCTTAACTCTCAGAGCTGAACAAATTTTCTAAAATTCTTGGAAATACTTGTTTTTCTGTTTCTCAGGTACATTTTTAGTTATCATCATGCTACACCCTTGATCTAAATTGTCCAAGGTTTAATCAGCAGGTGTCATGTGGAATCCTATGAAAAAGCATTTGAAAAAAAAAAAATCCTAAGTTATGTCTTGAGCACATAATGGTGAATAGAATGTTAACATCTGTTACACAGTTTTTCAGGAGCTCCAATTTTGCAGTTAACACAGGATCCTGCCTTAAATCAGCCCTTGACTATTATTTCACATATTTTGACTGCTAGTGTAGACTTCATTATTGCGTTTGTGCAAAAAGTTTTATGGAAAATTCTTGCTTTTAGGATCCTGTTTGTCTAGAAACTTCATAGCAGTGTAGTGCAGACATATTCAGCACTCTAACTAGCAGTCATTGGATCTGGCAGTTATTCCTGGCTGCATCTTCAAGATGCTTAACTTTTTAAATGGACTTAATTTTCAAAAATTGAGCTTAGAGAACAACCTCCAGCACAGAGATGTGGAAGAGGTATTTCTAAGGGCTGCTTCTTCAATAGCTAGGATTTATTAAAAGTGAGGATAGGAATTAGCTGGTTGGGGTTTTTTGTTTGTTTGTTTGTTTTTGTTGCTCTGTTCCGTTTTTCTTTAAGGCTCTGCTGAGTACATTAACTTGTAATCAGTTTTGCCATGCTTTCTGGTTAACATGATGCAGCACAAGGTGATGAACTAACAAGAGAAATAGACTTTAAAGGTGGTCAAAGTTTATTTCATAACAGATTCTAGCCACTTAGAATTATTCTTAAACCTGCCATTTTGGTGGAATTATTCTTAAACCTGACATTTTGGTGAACTACACTCACAACAGATTATATCTCCTGTTATCCAGAAATATCTCAGTGGCTCGAGTCCTGGCAGCTATCTTCCTGCTTGACTAAGCAATATTTTTATAGTTCACACAGGTCATACTGGGCTAAAACAGTCATTTAGACTTTCTTTCCACTACTGAATAAGGATGTACGTTCTTGCATCACTTTGTTCGTCAATCTAAAGCTGTAGGTGAACTTTGTATAGCCTTAAAGTTGCAGATGACTCTAACTATAGTTTTGGTTTGTTTTTTTTTTATTTTGTACAGTGGGTGAGAGTTTTATATTTAAATGGCATAAGTATGATTCATATGTTAGCACCAAACAGCACCACTTGTTGCTAAGTGAAAATCTACACTGGCAAGAGCAAAAACAAGAAGTATCATGCTGTTGATGCTTGGCCAACAGGAAGCAATGCTCCTGAACAAATTCAGACAGAAAGAATAGTTGAAAAGAGATTAAATGGAAAAGTAAATTATGAGAAAATAACTTCTAATTGTTTCTTTGGTGAGAGGGAGGTATTGGTGGGGTTTTTTGTTAAACAAGTGTGATTTTTGCAGGCAAAATAAATGTATCTCTCTCCTATCTGGTCAAAAACACTTGGTACAGTACTACAAGGTAAATTAGTGGACTTAGGTAAGGGGAAATTTGTAAAGGGATTGTGAAAAGGGTGACCCATTAAGTAAAAGGAGAACGGCATCGACATTAACCTCAGTGTCAGGCTAGGTGGATAATGGGATTTTTCATAGTTAAGTAGTAAACAATATTTTCAGAGGTGATGTGACACAAATAGTAAATCATGAATATTATTAATAAGGAGAATGCTGAAATAATGTTTCAAAATATCTGCTTTCAGAAAATTAGAAAAATCAAAATTGGTTTTAAAGCTAATAGCCAAAGATGCAATGTTATACATCAGTCTAATCACAGAAACCTTCATTAAGCTAGAAGTTCATCAGTGGAAATGTCCAAGGAAGAGACTTATGTGTATTAGTTCATTGCAGAATCATGTGAACTGACAATATATTGTAGCTGATAATAACGCTATCTTTTCTCAATAGAGAGAAATACTAGTACAGTTGAACAAGGGTTTAGTAAAACATCGTCTGAAACTCTGTGCATAATTCTGACCGTTTACTTTCAAAGAATTAGAATTCAAAACAAAACAAGTGCAGAATGAATCAGGAATTTGGAGAGCTTATAGGTACAAAGACTAGAAGAACTTTATTCCTCTTAAGCTTTTAATTTGCTAGGATAGAGGATGGGATTGCTCTTTATACCCATATTCAGGAGAAAAATACCATGGGAGTTGAAAATCTACTTTAGTTAAATGTGATATTAGCACAAGAATATCCATACCCCAAAATAATCTTCTTTCTGTCTGAAGATTAATTCTTTCTCCAGTGATCTATGGAAGCACCTAAATATTTCTTTGTGCTAGGACAACTCAAAGCCTATTAGTATCAATAGTTAAACTATATAGTTTTGCTTATTGTCTTTTATTCATAAGCAATACATTCAAAAACTATCTGTAATTAACACAGGTATGAGCTCAAAGTCCAAAAATTAAATGCCATATAAAACACACGTAAGAAAATATTCAATTAAAAATATTTTTCTTTCTTACTAATTATTTTTACATTAACGAGGCAGTGCAAAAGCTCCAAGACAGTTTCCTTTCACTGTAAAGTACCATTTTTAATGCTCAAAACATGGAGTTTCTCAGTATAGATGTAATTTTATATAAAAATAAAGCCACAAAGGAATTTCAATAAAATAAAAATATTCTGCTTTGACTGCATTGGAAGAATAGTTTCCAGCTGTCATTCTTAAAATTTATGTTCAGTGTAAATTACCAAATAAGCATTTTTGTGTCTTTTTTTGCTTTTACAACCAGACTTCTGCTTCTTTCTACCCATTTGTTGCATTCTTATGTCTTGAAAAGATACTGAGAAAGCCAGCAAGAAGTAAGAGAACATAAGCAAATTCAGGAGGGAGTTAGGGATGACAATCAGTAGAAAAACAGAAAATGACAGGATTAGGCAAGAAAATAGGACTAAAATGGAAAGGACAAAACTAAGGGGATCAGTGAAGCTCTCTGAACTTCTGAATTTCAAACTGGACTAACCTGATCTTTTGGTGTCTTACAATCTAGTATTCTGTTTCTACCATAAAGCGGACATTTTGATATGTGACAACATAGATACTGCGACATTTATTGATGACTTCGATATGTATATTTGTGTGTATGGGATCTACCATTTTAACTTTGGCTTATATCTGTTGAATACTTTGTTCTACAAAATTTAATGGAACAGAATGGCAAAATTCTGCATTTCACTGACATAGTTATGATCTTCTTTGTCTCAATTTGGAATTTTTAGGATTTTGGTATAATCAATAAGGCTATGAGAAATTCACAGGTTTTGATTACAGTGAAATTTAGTTAAACCTATTTCAAGAAGCTCTGCTACATAAAAGGGTAGGTTTTCAAACTAAGGTACTAAGGAAGGCATCCTAATCTACTAAATATTATTTTATTTCATTTCAGCCTTATGACATCAGTGGCAGAAGATGAAATCTCAATCTGTTTCCTGCTGCTTGCTTAGAAAGCTAAATATGGATCATTGGAAATTGTGAAGAGAATGTGCTAGTAGGTGCTAAAGGAACGTAAAATAACTTGCACTTGTGAGGTGTTGTATTTCAGGTGGGTTGGTTTGGTAAGCTAGAATTGGTGGGAGATGTTCAAGTAGTTGGATGAGACTCCTAGAAGTTTATTACCGAGTTTCAAGATTACAAAGGTACTTTAGTACTTTACGAAAGTACCTTAGTATACTTTTGCCTATTAAGAAAGAGCTAGGGGAGGTACTTAATCTAAATCTGAGTGCAGGGAAGTCACTAAATACCTGTAGTTCCCTTCATTTCTCGTTATGAGACTGTCTGCATACCGTACCTTTGTTTGCAGATGGAATGGCTCAATACTCAAAAACCTCAAGGTGTAGAAATGCTCACAGCATCTATTCACCTCTGAGAGTCTTAACAGAGCTGCTTCCTGAATGAACTTCCTGAGTGCCCTGGCGGATCACGTGAGCTATTCTGGAAAAGGGAGCTGGTTTAAACTTTGTTTGACCACATTATTTAGTTCTCCTTGAAATAATCTCGCAGAACTTTCACTGCTTGTTTAGAACTTCGCTTCTACTTGTGTCTGGACGGAGTAACACCGCACCCAAGTATGGACTGGGATACAAGCAGCTGGAGAGCAGCCCTGCAGAAAGGGATCTGGGGTGCTAGTCTACAACAGGCTCAATATGAGTCAGCAGCGTGCCCTGGCAGCCAAGAAGGCAAACCGCATCCTGGTGTGCATGACACACTGTATAACCAGCCAGTCAAAAGACGTCATTATCCTCCTGTATTCCATGTTGGTGTGGCTGCACCTTGAATACTGCGTGCAGTTCTGGGCCCCACAAGTTAAGAGGGACGTGAATGTCCTTGAATGCATCCACAGGAGGGCAACAAAGCTGGTGAAAGGGTTGGAAACCATGTCCTCTGAGGAGCATCTAAGGACTTCGGGCTTGTCTAGTTTGGAGAAAAGGATGCCGAGGGGCCACCTCACTGCTCTTTACAGCTTCCTGAGGAGAGGAAGTGGAGAGGGAGGTGCTGATCTCTTATCTTTGGTATCCAGCGATAGGATGTGTGGGAATGGTTCAAAGCTGTGCCAGGGGAGGTTTAGAGTGGACATTAGGAGGCATTTTTCATGAACNATACTAATAATAAAATAATAAGAGATAGATAATAAGAAGAAAATAATGAAATATATACAATATATACAAAACCATATCGAGCTCCTAGGATGATGATCACGTCACTGGCAGGCACTGGGCAATTCCCAGACTGTACTCAGCAACAGACAGGAGCTGAACTCAGGAACTAGATTCAGGAACACATGGATCAGGATCAAAGGCAGACGAACAGACAGAGCCCTCCTCGGACACTGGCCATTGAAGAAAAAGGCTGACCCCTTTGATCCCTCAGCTTTTATACTGAGCATGACGTAGATGGGATGAAATACCCTGTTGGTCAGTTTTGGGTCACCTGTCCTGTCCGCTCCTCCCCGCAGGTGCAACCCCTCTACGCTCTTCCTCTTCTGACCCTCCAATGGGGCACACTACAAAGTTGTCTGACCTTGGTTGTTATAGCAGTAAGTACAAGCAGAGCCTCTCTGCATTCCTTGGTATTCACTATAAACATCAGACCTTATCTGCTAGAAGTAGACATTGTCTGAAGAATATGCTGTTAATTTCAGAGAGTTAGAGGAGGCTTAACTGAAAAGCAAAAGTACTGAAAAGAAAACGGGTTCTGTTTTACCTCAAACCAGGACATCTTATCTTTTTCCTCTCCTCTCATTTCCATTCCATTCTTATTTTTCTTACCCATCTTGGTTGGGGCGAGATAACCACTTGACAACAATTTTCTCCTCCATTCTAGTGTAAAATACGGATAGAACAGAGCAGGAAAATTCACAGAATCAGATGCTGGTCTCCACTGTGTCAGACCGCCAAATGCTGCTTTTCAGCACTGGTTAGCATAGTCCCACACATCTGAGGCAGCTGCCTGATACAATGGCTCTACTCTTGTTGTGTTGGAATGGACTGGAAGAGAAGTTTCCTTACGGCCAGCTGTCCACAGAAAACTTAAGACTTGAAAGTTATCATCAGAGAGACAGAGAACAGCATTGGGTTATAATAGTCTGTGTCTGTTACTGGTTAAAATAAAAAATAAACAGCTGGTTGTCTTATCAAAACTTGACAAGACAAGAGGGCTCATACATTGAGGTATACAGCTGAAAGGCCACCTAAGAAAATCAGTCTTACTACCTTTCTGCTATTAGTTTTAGTGCTTTGTACCTCGGTTTTGATACCCAGCTGTGAGGTTTAGCAAGTGCCGATGTATCAAATCTGAAAATTTATCTGATGGGTTAAAGATATGTCATTATTGATCTCAAATCTAAATCTCATTTTTATAATTTACAGACATAAGCTATGTTAAGTAGGGGCTGGCCATTTTTTCATTTACCATAAGCTACCTTTTGTGCATGTACAGAAAATAGGGGAAGGAGAATTCAAACACTGTTTTAACTGGCTGTTAGGTAACATTCTGACATACTGGTGGAACTGTATTCTTTGTGATTGTCTGTTTTGCTTGAAATTTCAGTCTTGAGCATTACATCAAGAAATATATATTTGTATTTTACTTGTATAGTGTCTCTTGAAGAATTTGGCAGGAAAACTTAATGCCCTCCTGTCATTTTATACCACTATCTCTCAGTATTGATTTATGCATGCATTAGTAATTAAAAAATATTTTGGATGGAAAAAGAGTCATTTGGAGGATAAGCTTTGCATTGCTAGAAATATTTTTTCCAGTCTGCAGATTATTTCAAGATAAATAATCCCTTCACAATGCAATGAAAAGACTGATTTCTCAGTAAGAGCAACACAGTACAAAATAACAACAAAAATGTCATTAAACACTAGGGGGAAGAGGGGCTTTGAAACTTTTTGACAAATACTTTTTTTTCCCCAATTCTCAATGAGTTATTGCAAAGCGGTCCCTCAAAAAACCCTTAAAAAAGCATTTGCTGTCATCACCACTGTTTTCCACATATTATTAAAATAAATTGTATTTTATACATGAAAAATAAAGATGTGAGATTGTAGTTCAATGACATAACTCTATGTCAATGTTACAGTGACATTAAGAAACAATTCTGTCCTCCCTGTTCTTTACTTGTCTATATCAGAGCAATTTCATTGAAATTAAGAGTCTTAAAGTCTTACTATGTACCATTTGGTGTATTTTGCAGTACATTCTACTGTTCTGTATTTATTAATGCACCAAAAATAACTGGAAAAGGTTTGTTGTCTTGCTTCTTTTCAGCATGACTGTTCATGTAAAACTGCATAGTACGCAATGGTCTTTAAATAGTGCAGGTAACATAACTGATTTAACTTGATCCTAAAGGAAGCAAAGTTCAGCTGCTCATCACAGTGTGGCTTCTTGCTGAGAAGCAAAACATGACCCAGCAACGTGTGCTTGCAGCCCAGAAGGCCAACCATATCCTGGTCTGCATCAAAAGAAGCTGTGTCCAGCTTTGGAGTCCTCAGCACAAGAAACATGTGGACCTGTTGGAGCAGGTCCAGAAGAGGGCCACAAGATGATCAGAGGGCTGGAGCACCTCTCCTGTGAGGACAGGCTGAGAGAGTTGGGATTGTTCATCCTGGAGAAGAGAAGGCTCTGGGGAGACCTTATAGCATCTTTCCAATATCTGAAGAGGACCCACAAGAAAGCTGGAGAGGGACATTTACAAGGGCACGTAGCGATAAATGAGGAGTGAGGGCCTCAAACTGGAAGAGGGTAGATTTAGATTAGATATCAGGAAGAAATTTTTCACTATGAGGGTAGTGAGGCACTGGAACAGGTTGCCCAGAGAAGCTGTGGATCCCCAATCCCTGGAAGTGTTCAAGGCCACGCTGGATGGGGCTTTGAGCAACCTGGTCTAGTGGGAGGTGTCCCTGCCCATGGCAGGGGGTTAGAACTAGATGATCTTTAAGGTCTTTTCCAACCTAAATCATTCTATTTTACTATTTTCTCTATTCCCCCTGCCTTCATATCAGTACAAAGCAACCCTAAACTAGCAGAACACCAAAGTTCACAGTAATATTTGAGATAGTACTGTGATATTAGTTCTTACATCACTCAGCTTGTTGGCAGGCAGTGTCAGTTGTGACCAGAAGGTGATGGAGATGAAGGAAAGAGAGGTGGGAACGAACTCTCCTGTGGCATGGTGGCAGTCAACTTCTGTAATGCTCCCCTGAGGTGTTCAACACCTGGCAAAACTGGAAGTACCCTCAGTCTATTATAAATTACAACAGGTGGCTGGTGTAATTACATAGATGGTGTCCCATCTATGATTATCTAGGGGCTGGGGATTAAAGCTCTCTGTGTCCGTTTTTACTGCTTCATAGCTGGGGGATGAGGCAAAAAATTCTCTCCTTTTTAAGTTTGCATTATTGCTGTTGGAATTAATATGCATACACACACCTGAACAAAAAATAAGAATCTTCTAGCAGAAAATAATTTTCTATGTTTTGATTTAAAATAGGAAAATATATATTTAAAGAAATAACGAAGCAAAAAGTACAGCAAAAATCCGTATGTTGCATCAGTTTGGGATCAAACTGCACCCATGGTGCAGTAGCATATTTGAAGTAACCCTGTGCCAAATTTATTTTACGGAATTAAGCCAAAGGCTTTTAATATAGACACAGTATAGAAAAATGTCACCCATTCAGTTCTATCAAAATAGTAATCAAACTGACTGCCATTGTAATGCAGCACCAGTCATGCTATTGCACCGTAACACTAGACAGAAGCAGATGATTGAGAGCTGGTGATGTATGTGAACCGCCGCAATAGCTGTTGGCAAAAGCTGGCTGTACCACATTTCACAGAAAGAAATAGTGGGCAAGTTAAAGTTAGGCCATCGAGCTGCCTATGAAATAATACAGAAGCTTTCTCAGTGTCTCCATCAGGAAAAGTAAAAGTATTAAAGCATTTCAACATAAATTTTACTTTATAGATGGTACTAAGTTATTAGAGGGCACGAAGACTGTAGTCAATACAATATATGTATTTTTAGAAGCAAAACTAAAAACCAGGAAAAAAGGAAATAAGAAATCTGAGAGTATGCTGCAGAACTTCCTCTCTATTTGGGCTGATGTGATAACAAGCTAATGCTAAACAGAGCTAAGATTTTCTACAGCAGACCTATGTTAACCTTTATTGGGAGCATGAAAACATGAGTGCCCTTAAGAAAACTATTAAGCTAAACATGTGAGGGGAGTTAAAGCTGTTTTATATGGCTAACCAATTATCCTTTCACAGCCATCATTTTCTGGCCATATATTAGAACTTGGTGAACGCCTTGAAATAGATCATGCGTTAAGTTTTATCAGGAACCTGTATTCTATCCAAAAATACTTATTTGACAGAAAAAGACTCAAAAGCCAAGTCTGAGTTCACGTAAGGACTCAAATATGGGTCCTTTAGTGTTGCAACACTAGGAAGCAGCCACAGGTATATTATTAAGCTGCTGAAAAAGACTGAGTTGGTACTGATACAAATGAAAGAGACCACAGCTTTCCTTAGCAGACGCTGAATAGCCAAAGAGAGGAGGCAAACACTGACACTAGCTGAGAGGATCTAGTGCAAGATATCTATTTATATCCTGTAGGATTGTCTCTGGTATCTCACAGAATCCTAGCCCTAGGAAGAACTCAGAACAGACCTTGTTCACCTTTCATTATAGAAACTGTGGAGAACTAATGTAACTGTCAACAGGAAAAATACCAGCAGACCTCATGAAACCTAGACGAAGGTCCCCCGGCAGAGCTGCGGGAGGGGAAGATTCAAAACAGGCACTGGGAAAGAGAAGGCAGTAGAGGATTCCAGACATCTTTGCAGTGAAGTAACTCCCCACCCACTGACGACATCTAAGCCAGGCATTAATCTTTTCTCCTAATGCAGAGTAATGTGTGTGATGAGAAGCATGTTCTGCTGACACACGTCTTCCCAGTTTTTAACACAATTCCTTGAAAAGGAAAAACACTTCATAATAAGTGCGTGGAGGGTCTTAATTATCTTACATATCTGGACGAACAATTAAATCCAGACTTGAATTTAGTTCTTGCAAATTCCCTAAGTCTTTCACAAATCAAAGACAAGGTGCTGATCCAAACTCCAGTGGTGCTGCCGGACACAATTCCATTTCCTTACCTAATTATTTTTGGCACGAGGAGGATCTTCTTTCCTTGTTAAAGTACTACAAAAATACATAAAAGAGAAGTCATGTTTCTGTTTGCAAGGTAGGTGTGTTTCCTGATTGCTGAAGCTAATCCTTAACTATAAAACTGAACGCTTTTTAGAAAGTGAAAATTTGAGAATGTCAAATAGACAATAAAGGCTATTTTATAGCTGTCTTTTGAAGTGATATTTGTAATTCGAGTCACCGTATACAATTCTATAAATTTAGGAACTACCTATATAGCCATTGCATGTTTTTGAACAGCACTTTTGGGTGCCACTTTTTTTTTATTCAAAGGATAGTTTTAAATTACTGAGCATAGCAAACCGTGGAATATGTGCTTGATTTCCACAAGTAGGTAGTTAAAAGGTTAACCATGATTTCTGTGCAGGGTTGACCTTGGCTAGCTGCCAGATGCCCATCCAGCTGCTCTCTCACTTCCCACCTCAACTGGGGAGGGGAGAAAATATGGCGAATAAGCTTATGCATCCACATAAAGACAGGGAGATCCCTTATCGGTTACTGAAATGGGCAAAACACATTCAACTTGGAAAAAATTCATTTATTGCCAATTAAAAGAGAGTTGCGTGGTGAGAAACCAAGGCAAATATGAAAACATCTTCCTACCACTCACCCTTCTTTCTGCCCAGGCTCACCTTCACTCTTTCACTCCCGACTCCCTGACCTCCTCCTCCTGAGTGGCACAATGGGATGGGGAACGTGGGGCTGCCGTCAGCCCATGGCAGCTCCTCTCTGCCGCTCCTGCCTCCTCACACCTTTCCCTGCTCCAGCCCGGGCCCTTCCCAGGGGCTGCAGGGAAACCCCTGCCCCAGCGGGGTCTCTGCCGGGGCCGCAGGGGCAGCTCTGCGGGGGCGCCTGGAGCCCCTCCTCCCCTCCTCCCGCTCTCCCCTCGGGGCTCGCAGGGCTGTTTCTCACCCGGTTTCCCTCAGCCCTGGCTGCCGGGCAGCGTTTGGCCCTTTCTGACACAGGCTTTCCCCGCGGCGCCCGCCCGTGGCTGAGGGGCTCAGCTGTGCCCTGCGCTGGGGCCGTTGGAGCCGGCTGGAACCGGCTGTGTCCGGCACGGGGCAGCCCCGGCCCGGCACCACAGGGGCCGCCCGGCAGCACCCACCGACGGCACCGGGGCAGCCGCATCCGGTACCGTTTCTTGAATGTGATTTTTAACGCAGTTTGTATTCGCATTGCCCTTCTCAGCTTTCCCGTTTCTTTGTAATTCTGTGCTCATGATACTTACCGCAGGAAATAGGCGGAGTAAATGCGGACTCTGGGCCTTCTAATTTCTGCGTGTTCTGAACTGTGGCGTACAAAAAATTCCAATGATGTCTTTCTCATAATGTTCATAAAGCTGAAAGTCGGCTGGCGCTATTCACTGATGTTGAGGTTTCAGTGGCAGTTCTCTAATCGTAATGAGTCACCTGGCTTTATTTATTATGAATAACACCATCGTGTAAAAAAGATTAACGCATTTCCCTATGATGCTTCTGAAAAATCCTGTATTCTATATTTCCCAAGAGCAAAAAAAAATAAGGAAATGATTGGAGTAACAGGGCTTGTCTTCTTCAGTGTAATTTTTTTTTTTTATAAAAAGCACTGTACTTTAGTATCTCTTATTACAAGAAGCAGGAATTTTATAATGAAGTCTCATTATTTAATAGCTATTGAAGAGGAAGTCTGCCTTAAATCTAGCAGTTTGTGACAGCATAGAACTTCACTTCTTGCACTGTTGTGCAACTATTATAAGGGAAAGGTGATGGATTTTGATGAAAAGGTGAAGAAAATAATGCCTGTAGTGTGTTTGAATAGGAATATTGTCATCTGTCACCTCTGTAAAGCTGTTGCAAACAAATGTTTTGGATTGTTAATTTGACAGTGCTGAATAATAAAACAGGCTGATGTACCTCCATTGCAAATAACTCAGAATTGAAGGTTGTGATGTTGGCTATCTGAGTGTTAATTGCTCATTATTTTTTTAAAATAATAAACTTTGATTTAACAGATGACTTTGTTATCATGATAATATAAGCATTCTCAGTGTACCCATTCCTCTTTCAGGTATCTGTGTTAATAATTTAGGATCTAAGGCTGCATCACCTCTTCAATCAGATAATCTGTATTCACTCGAGCAGCTCCCTTGCAATCAATTGTTACTGACCTTTTTCTGCCACCATCTGGCTTACATGACAGCAGTTCAAATTTTTTGGGTGTGATTCTCTAGTTTAATTTCCATTTTAGACCCTGAAACTAAGTACAGTTTTCATGGCTTGATATTTTTCATGTGGAAGTACTGCTCCAGATTAGTGTTCAGGTCTTCTAGAGCTCACTGGAATTATGCTGACCTTTGGTAAAGAAACTGTTATTTTTGTAATTGTAAATAACAGTCTTTGAAACAAAAATGAGTCAGGAGGCTTAATAAAGGGAAAAGAAACTTTGATTAAATATATTTTTGTGGCAAAGATATTAATATATTTTGTTGATGAACATATTAATGATACACCAAGAGAATGTTAATGTCATGATTTTTTAACATAATTATGATTAAAAAACCCACGATAATGCCGAATATGTTGGTGCAAAATAATTAGGCAGAAAATGAATAATCTGGGAACTCAAGAGATGTAACAATTAGCACAAAAAACACAGAAATCACTGTGTTGGAAAAAAGCACTGTCACCCTTCTGGCATCTTTGTCCTCTTCCCACACTCCATCTCTGTTTTACAAAAGCTATACAATGGAAAAACTTTTTCCAGGGGTTTTGCTTTTTGTATCAACGTAACTGAACAAACTTTATTTACTGTCCTTGTGGATCAGGCGAGACATCAGCCTTCATCGTCACCATAGATCTTTTTAGAAAAAATAAAATCATGGCAAGCATCAAACTGATCGTTTCTCAGGAACCTCTCAGGTTCCAGCAATCATCAGTTTACAGACTTTCTAAGCTGTATGTTGGCTCAGAACCAAAGATTCTATTCTTGAAAAGTTGTCTGATATCCTTTTTAGCACATTTTTATCATCTTGTCCCACCACATCTTTTGGCAAATAGTTCCACAAATTCTATACATGTGCAAAGAAAAGAAAAAAAAAAGAAACAAACAGTTTTAGCTTATTTCAGATTTTTTAATGTTTGACTTCTATTGCTCTCATCTTGGGTTTGGGTGTTTTTATTGACAATGCAAGGTTTAAATGATTATTTCCTATTTGTGTTCTCTGCGTCACCCCTAATTTCATGGATATTAATGAAATCTTTAGTGATCTCTACATCTGTCTTTACCAATCTCAATCTCTTCTTCTCCAAAGCTAAATAGAGCAGGACTCTTCAGTGATTCCCGTAGAGAAGCCATTCCTTGTATCCAATGACATATGTTGATTTTTTTCTATGCATTTTTTTCCCCCTAATGTCTTTATGTCTAACACAACTATTGGGTAAACTGTAATTAAATTGTACAATGGTTGTAGTGTTAATGCAGGATATGGACAAACTAAAATAATTTCCTTGTTCCTCCCAATGTCTCCTACATTGTGACAGGTTTGAAAATGTTTTCTCCATGGTAGATCCACTGTTAGTGAAACTTCAATTTACTGTGTTAAACAGCTGTGAATTTCACATCTGTTTATAGCTAGCTTATTTCTTTTGTATCAACAAGCATTAAGGGATTAATTGCTGTTTGGAATATACATTTCTAAGCATGGCTTGTATACTACTATTTTTTTAAAAAATAAAAGGCTGAAAGAGAATAGAGGAACCACTATTTCGAAGTATAGTTCATAAAAAAAATAGTCAGGTGTTTGATTGCTAACAAATATGGTAAGTATCTGTTGTACATAGGATGGAGACCTAGATGAAGTACTTGACTTGCATGCTTAAGTAGAAAGGACTCTATCCCCACAATGCTCCAACAGTGTTTTAAATGACAGAGTATTGGGAGAGAATATGTCCCTTGAAGGAAGCAGATGGCTCTTGGGGAATTAAGACTCACTGGAAAAGCAGACTTGACAGCTATAAGCAAAGAAACTTGGTTTTATGTATGTTGCTTTCCTAAAACTGTAATTCTTGAGTAGCATGAAGATAGAATTAGTTGTATTAACAACACAAAGGATTTGTATAGGACCTGCATTAAAAGCCACCAACTGTGCCTTTTTATGGAAAAAAACTAGACGAGAAGCTCTACGTCTGTTTTTGGTTTTTGCAGTCAAGCCTATGTTTGTGGAGGAATGGCTGAGTGAGAAGGGACATGATCTGATTGCGATGAACAATCCAGCCTTCTGACATGCGCCTTGAGGAGAAGCCTTAGCTACAGTATGTGACTGTGAACTCTCCTTGAAGCTCTGCAGGGAGCAGAAGTAACAAGACGGTAAACAAGATAAGGAGAGCTACATCTGCAAGTAGAGGAAGAAAGTTACATTGGGTAGCAATGGGAAACACAAGCCGTGTGCCAATGAAATAGTTGGACGTGTACCAATGAAATAGTTGGACATGTACCAATTAAATAATTGCTTTAAAGTAAACATAGGTTGTAAACCAATCACATAGCTGTCACTATCACGTACTTTTACTGTCTGTCTATAAATATGCTGTGAAAACTCGAATAAAGGGAGAACGACTATACTCATATTGAGACTTCATCGTTACTCCGGGTCCGGCTCCCACTCCGACATATGTTCTTTTGTTCTTTTTTGTTCTTTTTTTTTCTTTGGCTGCTTTTTAGCACTTACGAGTCACACAGGAGAAAGAAGCGCGAAGATTCAGAATGTTGTTTTTCCCACAGAGTTTTCGTAGCCTAACTTGCCAGGCAGAGTCATTATGGCACACAACAAACTTGTCCCAATGTTTATAAAACAATTTGTTTTGTGCTGTAGCAAGGCAAGAAGGAAAAAATGGAAAAAAAAAATAAAGAAAGGCATGATTTGGCTAGCTCCATCCTTCCTCACTGAGAAATTGTACTTTTCGTGCAATTGAAAGTATTTCAGCATTTATTTAAGTTGCTCAGGATTTACATGAATCCAGATGCCAATCTGATTTCAACTCCCTGCTCCAATCTAGACACCATGTCTTTCAGGCTAATGTTCTCATAGGAATAAGCGGTAAGAATATAAAGGACAAATAATGACAGCCCCCACCGTAAAACATACTTCTTCCAGTCCTTCAGTGCTTGTGTTCAAATGTTTCAGAAGTCCAATATGCACACAGGAAAGCAGCAATAAGGGAGTGTAGACAGAGATTTTAGTGGAACTGAGCCCTAAAGAACCACCAGGAAACAACAGTCAACACACCAGTCTGATAAGTCCTATTGTTTCTGATCTATGAATATTTACAAAAAATAAAACCCTATAGAGTTATCAATACTAAAATAACTAAAATTAATCTTAAAAAAAATGTATTAGGATTGCCTAAATGCTGTATAGTAACAATAGTGTACCAATCTATAGCAGTTACCTGATTCATCTTGTTGGAAGATAAGAATCCTTGATCCAGAACTCTTTTATTTGAGATGCTGCTTGTTATCCTATTTAACTTTAACATAACAACCAGACTTAGTTATCTTTGCAGATCTGACAAAGGTTCATGGACAAACCGTATAGGTAAATGTTTGGGGGGGTTTCCCCTCAGTGTATTTAGCTGCCTAGCACTTTCTCAGTTCTGTTGTTTGTACAGTAATGTTTTTACAAAACATATTTTAGAAGTATCACTGTTCCAAAACAATGTAAAGCATTTAAGGAATCAGTATTTATCCTACATTAAAATCTTAAAAATCTTAAATCATTTAAGATTTTAAAAGCTAGTACAAAATCAGCTGTTATAAATTGCATGCTGTGCTCTTGGTAATGTTCCTAGGAGGGATGAGCTACATACACAAAGCAAGAGACTCCTCTAAAATCAAAAAGCATTACTCGTTAGACTTGATGTACAAATTTTGTGTTTGGATGTGTTTTTCCCTGATGACGCTGCAGTACCTCAGAGAATCTCTGTATAAACAAGAAATATTGCCAAATCTGACTCGATATTCATTCTTTTAAAAATATGGAATAATAGTGTTGTAGTGAGAGGATTGTTTAATGAAAATTATAATAATAAAAAACCACTCTCTCTTCTGTAACTCATTCAGAAATTAAAGAGTAGAAACGCAATTTACTTCATACCATTCTGTGATTATTAAAAATATTTTAAACTTAACTTTTTTATTTCTTACAATTGAAACTTCGGCATCTGAAAGTTAGGAGCTAGGTTTTGAGACTAGTACCTAAAAAAGCTCAGAAATAGGCACAGGCAGTGCTCTTCTGATCCGAACTACTAATTTGTGCTGGCTGGTGCTTCATAGTAAAGCTCAAGAAGCCCTGCAAGAGACAATTAAGACATAACATTTCCAGAAAAAATTTCTTCCCAACTCTTGACAGTTAGAGGTCAGTCTGGCCTGAAATACGCAGATTTATATCTTTCCCTTGGGTCCATTACTTTGTACATGGCTAGAGAGCTGAAAATGAAAGTTAAAATTCATTGGAGCTGCTGTGTGGGATCAGTTAGAATTCTCAATTATGTTGGCACAGATCCACAAACGGATCCACAGAATGTAGGTGCTCAAGGCTAAGCCTCATCCTCTGTTCAACATTTAGGTGCCTTAAGGTCACAGTTGCTGCAATCCAAGCTAGTAAAGTTCCCTCAGGAATATTTCTTCTGCCCTGATCTTTGGTGGTTTTCGTTATTGGGTTGGGCATTTTGTCACCCTGTGTCTCAGACAAAGCTTACCGAGCTTGGTTCTAAAATTCCAAACAGAATTAATGTGGCTCAAACTACATGAAAGGACAGATCATCATAAAATTTTTAGAAACAATAATCTCTTCTATACCTAGTCCTGCCGTTGAAAGCAATGATATGTCTGCAGGTATTGCAAGTGTATGATTAGTTCTATGAGAGGTCTGCTTGGAATCACCATGAAGAAATAAGGAAAAAATTGTTGTTCAGCAAATGTTCCCTATAGGAAAGATCCGTGTTGTGTTTGGATAAGAAAAGATTTGAAATCAGGTCCTCCACTGGATTGAACAGGCAGTGTTCCATTTCACTTCAGGAAAGCATTGCAGTTTAGGCTGCTGGATGGTGAGGCAAAATCCAGCATTTCACAAATGTCTAAAAGTACATTTCTTACAAAAGTTATTTACTATCTCCATATGCCCTTCAGTAGCCTAGTTGATAAGAAATTGAACACATTTTAGAGAAAGAGATTGTAACAGGTTGAAACTACCCTTCTAGCTATTACAATGATTGAACATTGCAAGTTCTTACAGTAATAAAATAATCACAGAACAGCAAATTTTGTTCCATTTTGATTAAAATAAAAGTTCCATAGAAGTCCAGTAGGTCTTTGACCTGTGGCAGAATGGGGGAGAGTGGGCCCTGATGGAAAGATTAATTGTAGTTTGTGTTATAGCCTTATCCTAAGAGCTTCCTTTTCTGAAGTAATATATTATTTGCAGATCTAGGCATAAGCACAACATTTATCTCCTGCTCTGTGGGGGAGCAGGGTGGATTGCTTCTGCATTACTTTTATTATCATCTCATAGTAATTATACCTTCAATAAGATTATTTCTGTTTCCTGGGATGGTGGATTGTGGGCTGTGGGAAGTACTAAAGCATATAAGTAAAAGCATGCCGGGTACTGATGAACTAATGAAGGGGGAGGAGTATGGAGAAAAACGGTTTCACAGATGGTGGAATTCTGAACATCTCTCTGGATATGTACTGTCTGATGCCTAATAAGAAAATGAAGGTCACACTCTGCTCCTAACACAAGTTCTCCCTCCTCTCTCTGGCTGCCTGTTTTTACCAACCTCATAGGAAACGTATATCTTTGAGATCATTTCTCCCTTGCAAAATTTCATTGAATTCAGCAAACAGTCTCAAAATTAGAGGGAAACATTCAAACAAGACTTTTGGTGTTTGGGTTGGAAGTGTGCGAATAAAGCTAATAGTATAAAGTTTTGCTTACTCCTCCTGTATTTCTTCTAACAGAAGAGGACAATAAAGACATCCTCATTGGAACCATGAAGAACGCGGCTTGGGTTTAAAGAGTAGCAGTTATTGAGCTATATGTAGTTTTGAAGCATATAATAGGGATGTATTTTTAAGTATTATATTAAATCATACAGGATATCCCATGTTGGGTTTTTTTGTTGGGCTGGTTGATTTTGGTTTTTTTTTCTAATTTAAACACACTTTATTAAACCCAGGTGGTTTTACATAAAAGTCCAAGTATAATCCTAGTAATAATTATCCGCAAGTATTTGCATCCTTTGTCAACCTGTTGCTTTGTCTTTCAATGGATGTTTTTTCTGTTTCTTTAAAATCTCTTTCAGCTCTAGGATAGCGTAGCAATAACAGGAAAGAAAGCAGGTAGTAGTCTGAGGGGGCAGATTAGAGCAGATGCTTGCGGTGTTGTATGTGGCAGCATAACCTTCCCTGTCCCAGATACTGTGCTCCCTGTAATCCCAGCCCAAGGTCTTGTAGGATGCAGATGCATAACCTTGGCTCAGACCAAGGATAAACTGTAGAGATGAACCACCCAAGAAGAGAACAGTAAAACTGCAGATTGAGTTTAGTTTGTTGAGGTGGGCATACATAGTAGGTCAAGGACTGAAGATGGGAGAATCCCACTGACACTGAAACATATAAAATTAAAAGAAAAAATGGGGAGTTGGAAGGTGGTGACTAAGTAATGCCAAGGAGCTGTTTCAGGGAGTAAGGGAAGTTGCCCCTTCCTCATCTCATTGAGGACTGCTTGCATGTCTTACAAGGTTGGTACTTACAAGGGCATATTCGTGCTTAGTCTAGTACATTAATATTGCGTGCCATCTTTTTCTCTGTGTTTTAGCCACTATTCAATGTCTTGGTTTATACTCCTATGTATATTTTGCAGTATACTGGTGCACATGAAAAGGTATGCAGACAGTCAATAAGCAAGTGAGTGCATTTCGTGTCAAAATTTACAATTGCCTTGTTAATCACTTGAACTGGCAAGATTTTGCAATTAGAAATGCTCATTTCCTCTTCTGCTTTTCATTAAATCATCCTTGCTAATGTCTGGTATGAACATTTTCCCACCAACATTTGCAGTTTATAATGTGCAAAAGCAAATAGCACTCTGGTTTTGCTCCTTCATTCAGGTAGTTAAACTCTTACCTACTCAAATTTTCACTTATAGTTAATTTTGTACCTGAAATCTTAACTGGCATTCAGTTGAGGAAGCAAAAATGTAAACATGCAAATTTTTCTTAGAAAAAAGTCAGTTTCTTTATAGGTGGGACACCAAAATAAGCACCAATTTAGACCTCTGTTTTGCGTGAAAAACTTTTACATCTGAAAAAGTAAGAACGATGTATAAAATCAAGCTATGTGTAATAGACTACTTCATGAAAATTCAGGACTAACATCCATCAGTGTCCTGGGAATAAAGCCATTCTGGATATTGTAAACTTAAGATATTTGGAAACTTGAGATATTGACCACATAAAGCATTCCAATTTTTAGATACTTATCGTGATGAAATTACTTCTGAGGTCCTTCCCCTTACCACTCATCTTATCTATTTGCTTTAAGGAGATGTGCTGCAACTACGAATAATTTATTTATTTAATATTTATGAGGTTGTAGTCTTGCTGAATGTTATATTAAAGGCACTAGTATGAATCTGAACAGCAAATTAGTGCCCCTTCAAATCTGATATGAATAGGATGCTGACAATTTTCTTCAAATAAACTATGAATTTTAAAACAAAACTCAAGATGGTTTAATAGGAGGGGATTGATAACTTACTATTTTGATCATCCAGATAGCATATATTTCAGATAGTTCACTTTCTTTATGTGTACAGCATTGACAATAAGAAAAAAAGAGGCTTTCTACATCAAAGCATTTTGCAAAAACTAGGAAATAATCATGTTTAAATAAGATGGTAGTGTTACTGAATCCCAAATGCCACTAAACCATTATTCATTGGGTTTATTATTGTTAAATGTTTCAGATCTGTATTATCTAAAACTTCCTGTCAATTGCACAGAACACATGATTTCAAAGAATGCCTTGATCTTGATATGCAAGAAAATTATAGGTGACAATTCCCTTGAATTTTAGAAAGCAATCTTTCTCTGAAATTTTTGCAAGAAATAAAGTATATGCTTTGTTAATTCTTTAACAAAGAATACTGATCATAAAAAAATAAACATTTTTATGAAGAGAGATTCAAGAGGAATAAATTACTAAAGGGATTGGATAGAGGTTCAAGTTTGAAGATTTGTTGAATTTTGTTTTAATGAGGATATCAAAAAAAAGAAAAATAAAGCTCCATCTAAAGCACCATCTATGTAATAGAGAAGATAAATATTACACATTGTTTGTAAATAACTCAGCAGACACTTGCAGACAGTTTTTTGACACAGTATAGGATTCCATGATCAATTTTGTTTATTGTCCATCCTTGGGTTTTTTTTGTCTGTTTCTTTTCCCAAGTAACAAGTGACAGAACAAGAGGAAATGGTCTCAAATTGCACCTGGGAAGGTGTAGGATGGATATTAGTAAAAAATTCTTTACCAAAAGGGTTATCAAACATTGGAACAGGCTGCCCAGAGAAGTGTCTGAGTCCCCATCCCTGGAAGTATTTAAAAGAGGGGTAGATGTGGTGCTTAGGGACATGTTTTAGTGGTGGACTTCGCAGTGTTAGGTCAATGGTTGGACTTGATGGTCTTAAAGGTCCCTTCCAACCTAAGTGATTCTATGATTCTGATTTATGAAATTAATATCTTTTTTATACTAAGATCATATGGAGTCCTAATATATTTGATAATAAAAAATGTCTTCATGATAAGTATTTATCAGAAATCTTTATTAAAGAAATAGGGACCTCGGAGGATTTATAAAAGTTTTTGAATGCTCTCAAAATTTGTAGGCAGATATGTGTATCAGCCTACGTAGAGTCAGGACACAAGTTTCACCAGAGCTTAGTAAACTGGCACAAATAACTTCTGAAAAAGAGAAGACTCAAAATCAGTAGGTCAGACCAAATATTATGGAGAGTATATAGACATCTTTCCAGGCTGTTAGGGATGACAAGGGTCCTTCTAGAGGGAAGTGGAATAGAGGACTTGCAAAAGACAAATGCATTCATTTGAAAACGTATCAGTATTATTTTACTACTCATGACATTTATTCATGGGTAGCTAACTACTCTGAGTGCCTAGAAGCAAGTGAATGGTACATAAAATGGGAATAATCAACCCTGTGCCATTTTAAATTCAATAACCATTTAATAGATGATACACAATGGAATAAAGAAAAAACTCTCTTTTGGGCCAGAATTTAATCTTTCACTGGCTGTTGGGTATAATTTGGAAATGGCTACACTAAACAAGGTTACCAGGCAATGTGACAGGAGGTTTCTTGTGTTGCCCCAAAATATCCAAGCCAGTTTTCTTTTTTAATATTCTGAGGTATTTACCTTTCAAAAGTATCTTGATTATGTACTCTTATATAATTTTGAAATTCATTACTTCATACTGTCACTAGGATAATGCAGTGACTTGCTTAGTGCCTACCAGATGTTTGGGGCATACATTTTTCTTATCATATTTTTTTGCCAAGTTTATAAAGAAATACGCATGCTATCAAAGAGTCATGTCTTAGTTCAACACAGTTCTGTTTCAAAAAAGGTGGTGGTGGACAGGAGCATAATGTTCTTTATAACTGAGCAGCTTTGATAAAACTGTATAAGCTTACTAAATCAAAACTCTAATGCATAGAACCTCCCTAATTCTATGATTCTATGAAGTAGGGAGTTTTTATTCAGTTACTTCATTTCTTAGCATTATGCGAATTTTCTGTTTGGAAATTTGAAAATTTAAAGGTCAATTTTTTAAGCTTAGCAAATTTTAAATGTGTTCAATAATTGTTATTGATTCCCTTATCTGTATGTTGATGGAGAGTTTGCTTTTAGCCTGGAGAGTTTGACATTTTCATAGTTTAAAACATGGAAAGTTCCTGAATACTAGAAATTCTACTGATTCTACTGAGCCTCACAGTATCCTTTAAGTAAGTGTCCACTGTACACTTAGGTTGACATACATTTCAGGATTTGAGGATCAGAAGTAGGGTCCATTGGTCATAATAATAACCTTGATTTATCAATTTATTTGGATAGTAGCTATACATTGTATAACTGTACATGTTTAGGAAAAGCAAAGACTGTCATTTTGGTATAGTTTCTTCCAGAATATGGAAACCCCCCCAAAAAACAGCAGAAGAGTTTGTGTGTGAGGTTTATGTTTTTCGTTTTCAGGAGTTGGTGTGAAAGCATGTGAAAAATGATGATAATAGATGTGAGTGTCAGGATGTGTGGAGGAGGTGGCACACCTGAGAGCAGGATGAGGATAGGGCAGGGACATAGCAGGAGGATCTGCAGGGTAAGAGGTCTGAGCCTCTACAACAGGAGGGATCAGGCAGTTGCAATGTCAGCCCAGCTGCGATGGGAGGGACGATGTCTGTAGAAGCGCACCTGAGAGGAGGTACCACTCCATCTAGTAACTGCCTCGAGTTGGAGCCCAAGGTCATGGGTGGCTCTTGCATGCTGAACTGCTGCACAAACATCCCGAGGCACGCACTGCTATTTCTTTGTGCTTTCAGAAATGGTCCTGCAGTGCTTCCGCTCTTTGCTTTCTCACGGCTAGGTCACAGGGCCTTATCTTGTCTATGAAAAAAAGTCACTGTTTTTTTGGGTCAGATCAAGTCTAGCTAAAATAAGACAAGGTTAACTGAGATAGAACTATTGCACGCTCATTACAGTGGGAAGGGACAAAAAAAGAGTATATAAACTCTGACCCTGACTGCTTTATTTCTTCTTGTAGATTGTTCTGTAGAGCTCTTCCGTGTGAGTGGCTCATCCAGGACTTGAAAACGTCACCTTTTACACTTAGCTCGATAAGAATTTCTTCAGGCTACTGTGTATACAGGATTTACTGAGGAGTTTTGTACATGTTACAGTAACGCATAGTGGAAAGTAGGACAAGAAAAAGAAGTTCACCTATTTGTGTAGTAAAATACAAAAACAGGGAGAAGCTGACACTTTTGTGCTGGCTGGTATATCTAAAGCTATGGTTTCTATTTCATCCTGCAGTCTTTTCTTTTTCTTTCTTTTTTTTTTCCCCCTTTTTTTTCTCTTCTTTTTTTCATGACTGTAATTCCTAGGAATTGCCAGTCTAATTATTTTATTTTTACTCCCAGGAAGAACTGTCATTTTTCTATTATAAACCAGTTTCCCTTGAGATAGGCTGGGGAGCACTTGAGATGAGAAAGGTTTTGGAGTCATAACAATGCCTTTGTATCAGGACTACAGAGTCAGAAAGAAAATATGGAAATGGTTTGTTAATCTGTGCTTTGATCTGCAAAGTCAAAGAGGTCGCAAAATACCAGGTTTGTTTTCAGTGTAAAGGAAATTGGATTACAGTCTGGTGATTCAGTTCTGCCGTAGAAAGCTTCCTTTTCTTTGCAACTCTATGGGCACTAGACCCTACGTTTTTGTGACAGTTTGTGTAGGGCGTGTACTTCTGTTTTAAAGGCTGACAAATTATTTTTAGTTTTGCCTTCATAAAAGTCCCCATTTCTGCTAACCAGAACAATTTACATTAAAGCGTGTCTCACAGATTTTCCAATTGCATGTCTCCTTTGGAGATTCCCATGCAGCATTGTGTTTCTTTATAGAAATGGGAGTGGTAAATGCATCACTTCTTGGTGATATGAGTCCATACGCTGGTATGAATTTCATACCTAGGCTGAAAGCCATTATTATGCCTTGGGAGATAGTAAAATAGAAATACTAACAGAGATTAAAAGGGCCAGTGCCTGAGTTCCTCCCTGAAATCTGCATCTCTTTTTGTCTCTGTAGTAAAAATTCTTCAGGACTCAGCAGAGGAATACACAGGATATGCCTGGAAAGCTGTTAATTTCTTTATGAGATGCAGTCAAACTAATCATCACTCTTGTTTGACCTGAAGTCAGGCTATTTTAAGGTGCAGCTTGAAATTCACTCCTGCTCTGACCTCACTTGAGGTCATGTCATACAGTTTCTAGGATTGCTGTTGCCAGTTGGATTGCATTGGACTTTCTATTTTGTACCAATGCAAATATGATCTATATGCTGATAATGTGCGGGAAGACAGGATCGTGCACATGCGCTTGCTTAAAAATCTCAGTTGCCAAAAGTCCCTATGAAATGTATCTTTTATTCAAATTGCGAGCCAGAAATCTGACCCAGAAGCCAGGTTAAAGCGCTCAGAGACGTAGGAACAGAAAAACCTGTGTTTTTCTTGAGGTTCTGCTTCTGTACTTGCCCTTCAGTACTGCTCACTTCTCAGTCACAAGACATTAATAAAAGCCCTGTACAAAGGGAGCATTGCGTGTTCCTTAGTATGGCTCACAGGGGTTAAGCTTTATATTGCAAAGGCCAATCTTTTGAGAAACTTGTATGCTCAGTGTCAAACAATTTTTTCTTCTGGGCTACAGGGGAATTTTGTATGTCAGTGGCCTAAATATATGACATTGTATAAGACTTTGGCAAGCTAATTGCTTATTACAGAGGAATTTAAAATGGGTGTTTAATGAATGAACATTGCCTGCTTAAATATCAGCTTATGGCATTGTAAATCAAGGTTACTGTGCTTAGGTCATGCAAGATTAGGAACTATAAAAGTGACGCTCTATTTCAGTGAAATAATCATTTTAAATTTAAACAGTTTTAATTAAAACACGGGTTATGGACTGAAAGAATTAAGGGCTTTTATTTCAAATCTGTATTTTCAACTGCTTGCCTTCAGGCCTTGTAGCCATTGTGGAGGAAGGGGGAAGTTATGACTATATGAACACACGGATAAAGTCCTGAGCAGCCTGGTGACCCCACAGGTGACCTTCCTTTGAGCAGGAGGTTGGGCAAGAGACCTCCTGAGGTCCCTTCCAGCCTGAATTATTCAGTCTCTCTGTAATTCTATAATATCAAATAAAGTCCAGAAACAATACTCAAATGAAAGCTGAAATCTTTCAGTGATGTTCTTTCAACATATACTTTTAATTTACTGGAAAACATAATTTTTATCTGTAACATTTTTTCTCGTTCTTGGTAGTGGGCTAATGTATATATATTCATATAGATAATATCTATGTCTTCTGACTTGATGACAAAGCATTTAGAGATAGGAAAACCTGCAATCATTCCAAGAAAATATGCCTCCCAGGAACCCATTACATCACTAAGCTCATGGCTAATCCCCCACATCCATCGTTAAAGGTTCAATTTAAAATCTAAGCTGCACATAAACTTGTGTCTTCTGGGAGGTTGCTTTTCCAAATGGAGTTAATTTATTTTTTCCGGGTTTATATTACACTAACATTAAAAATAAATAAACAAACAAAAATGAAAAAAAGCCACATTTGGGACTTGAAATTGCTTTGCTATTTCTTGCCATGCTGTACTTATTCTGGTGATGACAAAGGAAAATAACTAGATTCTATGTTGCTCACATCTAGGATTACTATGCACTTTACAGAGGCCCAAAATTAATCCTAGAACTGAGTAAATATGGCAGGGAAAAGAAATAATAAATGGGAAAGCCTATGCTGCAGTATTTCTTACGGTTCTTTATCTCCACAAATAAACACATTGAGCTTTTAGTTTGTTTTGAGTGTTGCATCCATTTAGACAAATAATATTTAGCTTAAGAAGCAGAAACAGAAAGATGGTCACCAGTGCGTGTGTGTGTGTGTATGGAGGGGGGAGACGGTGTCCAGCTCTTCCTGCAAATTTTGGAAAAAGCAAACAGTTGCACTTATCCCTTTATAGATATATCCCTAGATAGAAAGTCCACAGTAGTATTCTGCCAGATGGACAAGGTACATCAATACTTTATTAGAAGTTACAGTCAAAACACAGGTAGACAAACCTGAGCTAATATTGATCTAGATAAAAATGGGTCACAATACCATCAAGTCACTGGTTGTTGGTAACCCCATGCCTGTGTAAAGATAGTACGGTTTGCGTATGAGGGCCCAGTCCTGAGTGCTGAGTTACCATACAGAGTTATAGCACCTCCTACCAGCAGTTAGCTTACTTCATAGCTTTCATTGTGGTGACAAGAGTAGGAAGAAAAGGGTAGTGTTTTAGAGGCAAAATGAGTATTTGCATTACTTTTTTCTTTGTATGATATAATTTTATGACAATAGCTAGCACTTCAGTACATCACATTGGTGATCTTTGTGTTCCTCAACACTCTTCAATCAAGAAAAGTTTCAAAGCTAACCCTTGCATCTTGTGACTATAAAAGTTTTCCGAGATAATCAAATTCAATTTAAAGGGGAAACATCTGTGTAAAAGGAAAAAAAATGTATGAATACTTTTTTTCTTCTTTGACTTCTGATTTGAGTGGTATTTCAAAAATAGGGACAGCTCTTTGGATACTAATTTAATTTATATTATTTTAAACATTTATCTGGTTCATATTCTGTGACCATATTTTAAATATCATGCAGCTGTAGACACCATTGCTAAATTTTCTTTTTCAAGGATGACTTACCAACAATAAAAGTTACTTCCTTCCTCTGCCTCAATATTTTTTTTAAAAAACCAAAACAACCCAACCCTAAAATATCCTACTTCCACTCCAAAGTCAAGTAAATCCAATAGATCTTGCAGAGCTGACTAAATTCCATCCAGACATGAATTTCAAAGCAGACCTCTTTTGCTATAATATACAAATCAGATATCCCTCGGGGAAAGAGGAGTTTTGAAATGAATCCAACAATGGATCTCGATTGCCTTCACTAGTTATTCCTAGGTTGTAATTTCATGTGAAGATATAAACATTAAAAATAATCTCCAAAATCTTGAACTGACAAGAAAAGAGAGCAAGCACAAAACATAGACAGCATACTGATAAACAATATACATGAGCGTTGTCTCTCCTGTACTGTTTTCATCACTCCTTGCACCCTACCTCCCTATCCCAATGAATCAAAAAAGGATGTATGAGATTTGTTTGAGACTGCAGGTTATTGCCAGTTACAGGGTAGAAAAGGAAAATAACAGGCAACAAGAGAGAGCAGGATGAAATGATTCAATAAATAACCAATCACAAGTAAAGTTGTTCAAAAGAGTATGGAAATTAGCTTGAGAAAGTTATAGCAAATGCCAAATGCTGCATTAAAGAAACACACACACCAAAAAACCCCAGCCCACTGCATGTTCAATGGTTATTAGCCAGTGTGGTTTTTTCCCACTTGTGATTCCAGATTAATTTTTGCTAGAACCAAAAAATGTAACAAATTAATTATCTTGGTATCATTACTCCAACCAGTTTTACTGATCATAAGTAGGATTACATTAACTGATAAATTACATGTATTGTTTATTAGACCATTTACTTTGACTTTAATTTGAAGAAAGTGAGAACTAGATAATTTTGTGAGCTGAGTGGCAAACCTGTTACGGAGTTAGAAAGTAGCATGGAAGAACAGGGTTCTGGAAAAAAAATCATAAGCAAGGTAAATCTGAGGATTAGACTTCACAGTGAAAGGAAGTGACTGACAGTTAAAAGCATCAACCATATAGCATCATAGCTAAAGAACCGTTGTATCCTCTGTAGGTGAAGAAACACTGTGGTAGAATGAGGGAACTTACTTTTTTCTTCTTTTCAAGCAAAGACTAGTCAGTGTTCCTGACAACGTCTTACTTTCTAGCTGCTTTTACTAGACTTCGCAGCAAAGGGCTAATTTCAGGCAGCGGCTTGTTACATGTCTTCCGTATAATAGAGTTCCTGATCAGTGTATCTGAACATTCAAAATCAGAAAATTTTGTCTTTTCCTTTATTTAAAGAAAAAAAAGAGAGAACAAAAACCCCAGAAGGTGACTCTGTTAATGGTGGGCAAGAATAGAAACTTCTATAGAACTTAACAGAATTCTGTGATACTGTATAGGGTGACAGTACAAAGGATAATGAAAAAGTGGTATATTGACAGAAGATGTAGGTTAAATAAACCTTCTAAGGATTGATTTAAAAACACATGAAACCTTACTATGGTTTACATTATGGCAACATTAACAACAACGGAAGTCCTTTCTTAGGCATAATTTAATTGCTGTCAGCTACATTATTTTTGTAATCCTGTCCATTCCATTATTATTAATTTGTATACTTTACAGAGGGTGAAAAAGTATTTTTAGTTTTTGCAAGCAATTTTTTATAAAGCTTTCACCTTCTCCTCAGCTGCACAGCAGTCCTTTGCCATTCATTAGTGCAGGTTTCTATAAGCTGTTACCTCTGTGACATATTTTTCTGACCGTCTTTCAAGGGTTTCCCTGAGACAGAAGGAAGGAATTGAAGGTGGAAAAATTTTGTAGTTCAGCATAGGAAATGAAGATTAACACAAAAATCTTATAGAAATACCAATCTACCAGTGATCTAGGGAATGGTAATAAAATATTTAAAAATAACAGGACACTGACCAGCTCTTACCTGAAAATAAACAGCATATGGGAAACTGAGTCAGCAGTCTTTTGTTGTGTTTAGAATTATACTGCCAATTTGACAAGCCAATTTGAGAAAATCATTCTGTATCTGAGCTTTCTTCAAATGGAAGGAGTGAGTCACTCAGATGCCTCAGTTCTAGCACATGCACAAAATTGTTATGCACTACAGGCCAAAAGTGATTTTTTTTTCATGTAGTCTGGCAATGTTAGACATCATAAGCTATTTCAAACAAAATATTTTGTATCTGTATCTTTCAGATTTTTCATTAGTTGTATACTGAGCTAGAAAAAGTTATTATTTCTCCCAGGGAGAAGGAATGGCTATTCTTATTAAGAAACTAGTCTTGAACTTGAGATCTGGATACTGCTCCGAGCTTTGGTATGTTCAAAGCATATTTTTATCTCTAAAATTTCTGATGAGGTTCTGTGAAATGTTTATTACTGTTGAGAAAAGAGAGTGTGAAATGCAGGTGTTCACGTATCAGTCTTGCCTAAATATCTGTAGGGGATTTGATGGTCTAATGCTCAATTTTAATCCCATTTTCTTGTGTTCCTGTATTCAGTTAAGCAAGTTAATTTGACCGAAGTCTTCAGAAATACCTGCTAAGGATAGGATTCAACTCCAGATTAACTGTTAAATTTAGCTGTTTTACATGTAGGTGTCAGTTTCTTAGTGTCTAAGACCCTGGTATAAGTCAATGGAGAACTAGTCAGTACAGTCAGTAGAATATAGAAAGCTATTCAGGTGAACCAAGGTAGGTGGCTACTTTAAGATTAATGAATAGCTCTTGTGTGTATTGGCTAAACTGAATACGGACGGTGGCTTTCATCAGTCTGAATGTGGAGCTAATCCCACCCTAAATGCATCAATAAGAAATGAGGCAGCTTCTCTGCGTTAGTAAACAGAAATAAGCTAGTATTCTCAGACAGTGTCCTGTCCCTGTCCCCAAATGCGATTTAGCCACTTAAAGGGTGATTGACTCTTTACTGCCTCTTTCTTTTTTACTATAGACTGACCATTAAAGAGTGATATGCTTGAATAAGGTGTCTATCTTGAGTTACATATTTTACATCTGGGTACCAGTACCTAATTTTGCTTCTGTATCTAGAGGTTTCTTCTAAATTAAAGCACTTCCAGAGAACACTGCCCCAAGCTGGACAACTAGGTTCCTTTATGAATGAGTTTCCTAAAATATTTTTGCTCTACATTTGCATGTGTAAAATGGAAATAATAATACAGCCTTTTTTCAACAGTTTGAATTCTCAGATTATATAATACAACATTTGTCCTTAACTGTCTTTTAGAGTGTGCAAGTAAAGTGCCCATCACCTGAGGTCTCTAAGTACTGATAGGACCTTGCAAATTTTATAAAGTACAAAGAATAACTAGCTGCAGTTTACATATTAAATGTAAGGAAATTGTTCTGGCAAGAAAAATTGACTGTAGTCTGCAGTAGCTTCCAAGTGTCAATGAAATGCAGCCATGCATAGGAGGTGCCAGTTAGACCCAGATATTCAGAATATAGCAAGGTCTAGAATCTTGGACGCTTAGAGATTATGAAGAGTGATCATACAGGTGTGAGATATTTTTGATAAGTTAATTTAAGTTTTTGCATTGCCACAGGGATTGCTGTGTGAACTAGGGGAAGCCTGCTAATGCAAGGTCTATAGAAAGGATTCTGGTAGCAGTTGGATACCAAAATTACCCTTTTTGTACTTAACGTTCTTCAGACCCAGGCTGAGCTGCTGCTTAGCCTTGGAAGAACTGAGCCACCCAACATGTTGAGCTTTTCTCAGCGGCTTCTGTAGATAGTGGTCAGTTTCCAGGATTTGAAGACTTCTGGGTGTTCAGACCAAGCAGTAATAAGATTATTGATTTAAATTACAGAACAATATAATAAGCTGTTAACTACAGTGAACTCGTCTAAAGAAAGAAAATGTCAATAGAGGCGCAGGAAAGAAAAGATCTCTGAGAAATTATACAATGGTAATATAAACATGCCAGGAAGGGGCAAACCTGATATGCAACATAAAATATGAGAGAAAATTACTGGAAAGGGAAGGAAATATCATAGGAAAGAATTTTATATCACAACATGCAAATCTTCTCCAGAAAATGCAAAGTGGAAGAGACATGTCAATAAAATTGCTTTGAAGATATATAAAAAGTGAATCGCATACAGGAAAAATAAATATGTAATATAGCTTATTTAAATATGCTGCCAACAAACAACCTTTCCCTTTTCCACCTTTAACTTTACGTATATTTATGTTTAGTGCTTTTTATTATTGTCTTCTTAAACAGTTCTGATGTGCATTATTGAAAATGCATAGAAAAGCTAAATAACAAAGCTAAATTTTATAGTACCAAAATATCTGACTTGAAGTCTAAAAAGATTTAATTGGAGAAAGTGCAATCAAAGTGTTACTTTAGCAGAGTCCAGAGTATGATGCTTCTTTAATTATTCATTGCCATTCTGAAACTTCTGCTCATAAAGGAAATGGTCCTTTCCCTGTGAGCTAGATCTGGAGGGAATAATTTCTTTTATCTCTCTGGATGGGGATTCTCAGACAAGAAGATGGGATGTTGGTTGTAATTTTCTTTGTAGTTTGGAAAAGAAATGGTAACATTAAATGCTTATAAACATTTTCATCAAAGATTTTTACAAAGGAAGTCCAAGTTGTTTGCTTCATTCCCTTTCTGTAAACATTAAACATGGAAAGCCTAAGAGACTTAACTTTTCACAAATACTTTGATGCCTGGGGTTAGAGTTGGAAACAAGCCAGCTGTATACTCTTGTCAGTTGGCCAACATTGACTCTCTGACATGTTGAGTACCAAAGATGTACTAATGGTCTTCAATGTAATGACATGAGATGCACTGAACTGAAGGCAGTGTATTTGAAAGGTTAGACGTGTTTATAATGACTCTCTGCTAATTGAAGTATCACTGCAAAGTCTTCCTTTTCCACTTTTTACTGAACTGTGCTTTTGCTGCAAATACTCTATATAAAAGCCTTCTCTTATTTTTCTTTGTATCAGGACAACTACAAATTGTTTTTTCTCTAATGGGGGATTGAGTCAGGGGAAGACATACATCACAGTTTCTGAAGCCTTTCTATGAAGCATTTTATTCATTAAATTGTTATTATTAACGCAATCAAGCTGCTATTATTAATAAAAGGTAAGTATTCACACGTACACTCACTTATTCGCTCTCCCTTCCCTTTATAGTTACCCAGCTGTAGCTACAGTCGGAGACCAAGCCCAGCTGTTTCCTTTGGAGCAGGGGGACGTACTGATGTCACTTGGCTTTTAGGCGGGAGTTTGGCCAGTCCTTCAGAGGGAGGTGTTTATGTAATCCTATAGTCTTCCTCTGCACAAAGCAGCCATTGCAATGTTGGATGTGGCTCAAGGTACACAATCTCTTGGTGATGCCAAGTGTGTTCTAGTGGCCTTGTACAGATTCAGCAAACTCGTGGTGTCCTGACTTTATCAATTGTTGCAGATCCGGCAGGACTCCTGGTTTCCAGATCTTGTCCGTGAGCTTGTACACACTCCCTACTCAGCATGTATTTTTCCTCTTTTCAGCCTGTTGTTTTCTGGTAACTATTTCTCCATCCAAACCTATTGAAACTTAGGAAAGTTATTCATATAAACTGAAAAAAAGGGGGCCTTTCTTCCTGGATCAATCCTACATCTTTGTAGTGGTTTTCCCTGTTTTTTGTCTAAACTTCATAAGACTGCTCTTCAGTGCAGAGTAGTTCTGTCAGAGTAGTTAGTGGTAGATTCCCTTCTAAGTCAGTTGCACAGATTTCTTTCCTGCTTCCCACTCCTGCGTATGACTCTGAATAATTCCTCCAAGATTTAGACATAAATATCCTTCAAATATTATTTTATTCTTAGGTGTCTCTTACCCTTACCCTTAACACAGCCAATGAATACACACTCCATTCTTTCAAATTTCATAATATTCCCTGCAATCTCTTCATGCTGTAAGTAACTGCAGAATCATGAGGTATCAGCAGTGAACAGAAAATGGTAGGTGACTCCTAAAAAATCATTTAGTCACTATCTGATACCTTTCTGTGTCTTGACAAAACTTATCTGCCTCTCTCTGCTTCCCTTTGAAACCCAAACTTGTAACTTTCTCTCCTGTTTTGGTACTGTGCTTTTTTTCCCCACGTTTCTATTACCTCTTTCAACACATATTGTTTCAGTGCTTCATATATTAGTGTTAAGTACTGTGGCATGTAGACAGAAGCAGGTTGGCCACTGCATGAGGAGGTCGTGCATAATAAGACTGCAACCAACAGTCACAACATGGAAGTCTGGTGTGATACTAAACCCATCAGGGAGCAATTAAAAGATCAAGATTCCCTGTATCCTAGAAACATATCAAATAAAACTTTGTATCTCTGGAATGCCCAATAAGCAATTAGGTTGATTTATATAAACTGATTACAGTTTATCTTTAGTCTGTAGTGCACAAAGTATCATTAATACTAGTATTTGTTAGAATTCAGGAGTTTTGAACAGTTTTATGATAGTTAGAATCGTTGTTGCTGAAGAGAAGCAAGCTGAGCATTTTTTAAGAAATACAGTAAAATGTATTCAGTGCTCAAACAATATCTGTTCAAGCAAATTTGGAAACATAGGTTAGCTTAAGATGTTTGGACTATATCATCAAGGCTTTAGCAGCCATACATTGCAAAAATATGGCAGATATAAAATGTATTTATTGTTCTTACCCTTCAGATAATTAAAAAATAGGACTGTCAGAAAAGAGCTCGCTGTGAGGGCAGTAATTGCAAGCTCTCAGGATATTTATCAAACAATAACATCTCAAAGTCAAGCACCTCAATAGCTCTTGCTATTAGAAACCTTTTAAAAATAACGAGGTATTGCAGTTGTTGCATGCACTAGAACTTGGAAATCTATTACATGGGGAAGCTGCAGGGTGGGAAAAGTGGAGGCATGATAAATGTAATGGCTTTGAAGCAGTAACAGATTTTTATTTATTCAGTTATATTGACAGACAGAAAGAAACCAATGTAAAACTGTCACATTTGAGTTCCATATTGTTAGGAAAATTTTAATTTAGATTTTGTCTTTTTCCTTTAAAAATTACTTTGTGAAAACCGAGTACTCTAATAAGTAGCAAAACTTAACCTTGGAAAGCTGAAGTCTACTCACATAGAGGAATAGTTCAGACACTAGCATTTGACATGTTAATTGACAAATAGTAGTGACATTACAGATTCATCTTTAATGTCATTCTCTGCTCTTGTAAATTATCATTGTTCCCTCGAAATCAGTGTCAACTAAGTTTTCATATTCCTTCAATACTTGACAACTTTGTGAAAAGTACAAATTTAGTATTTTAACTTGAAAAAATGCTCTACACAGACATGATGTCTAAGTCAGAAACCCTCTAAAAACCATGGTAACTTTGAGGATCTAGCATTTATTACAAAAGTGAACCATGGTAATGCCTGTGAGGGTGTTTTACCTTTTTTAAAAGTTGAACCAGAACCATTAAGTATTTCTCTGTGGTAATTAAAAATACAAATATGCAAAATCTCCCACAGATTTTCTCTAATAGACAACATCTGAAAATATCTACCCATGTGCTGTTGGAAAAAGAAATGATAAGAAACTTTTTTTGGATTTAAGATTTGCTCTGATTTTATAGTAACATTGGGCTCTTAAGGTAAAATTTAATTGCTAACTCAGATTTTGTAATGTGTACATATCATCTGGACTTGATTTTACAATATGATCAGAAAAAAATAACTTTTAGGCTGTTCAATACTGTTGTCCTCTGGGGCTTTTTTCTCCATACAGAATAGCTATGATTTTTTCAGTATGATGGATGAGATAAAATCCTGTCTCTGGTGAAGTCAATAGTAGTCATTAAAAGCCAGCTTTTTACCTCCTTTATTCATCTGTTCCTAAAAAGAATTTTATGCTGAAATTAAATTAGATTCCTGCAGTTTGAGCAAATGTCTCTGATTGCATCTACACATTCCTCCATGTTCAACCTTGTGCCAGTTAGGATCTCATTGTGTGTAATTTGATTTTATCAGGTCCAGTTTAACTCTGACATTGGGGTTCCACATTCAGGCATCCTGTAGACAGAATACAGGTTTGTGCTCAAGTTATAGACCATTAGGGAAGCAATTTTGCGTTAAAATTTTCCTGTGCTGTAGGTGGCCCAGTCTTGGATTCCTTCACTACTGATTTAAGGAGACAAAATCAGTTGCAAACAATTAATTTATAGTTTGGCCAGAAATTCCATCTAATCAGTTGCTATATTACCCTATTGCATACAGTATTTCATTTGGGGGCCAGTAGTTTGCTCTATTGATAATAACAGTCTCATCCTTTTTCAGTTACAAACCCCTGTTTCATTTGATATAGCAGAAGTACTAGAAGACATGCTTGAAATTTTAAAGTTCAGAGTATTTCCAAAACTTTTGAGACAGGTTCTAAGTTCTTAAAGCCTACTTTGATTTTAGGACTTTTTTTTTTTTTGTCCCAGTTAACATCATATAATACAGAAATATATTTATATATAGATAGATAAATGTAGATTTATATGCTAAATATTATCAGGTATACATAGCAGTTCGAGCCAGGATGAAAATTGTACCAATTTCATACAGCTAATTGCATCAAAGCTGGGAGAACATTCTAACAGTTGGAGAAGAACAGTAAGCAGGAACTTTAACAATAGCCGTAACTCATGAAGGGTAGCATAAAAGTATAAAATTAAAATAAAATTAATGACTTCTAATTCCAAAAGCAGATATAGGAAGTGAACTGAAATCCACATACTGACTGTTCATATCCATAATGAATTACTCCTTTAGCAATTTCTGTGGTTTAACTGCAAAATTTAGAGTCCTGTAAATAATTATTTTGCCTTTATTGGCTTTACATTAAACAGAAGATCTGACATTTGTGAGCAGGCAAAAACTACTGAGAAGACAAGAATTGTGGAAAAAGTTAATGAAAAGGTTAGTCATATTGTTGGAAGGAGGGATAGGAAGACAAGACATAGGAATAATTTTATAGTAAATGTATATAATAGGAAAGAATATGGTGGCACTGGGGATAAGGAACCAATAAGGTAAATAAATAGCAAAGACTAGAAGATTTAAAATACAAAATATAGGAGAAATTAATAAAGGACCTCTACAGTTGGAAGGATGGTAGGTAACTCAGATGGTTGGTGACTCTGTCACTGATGATATGAATTCATTGATGTTTCATAAAAGCAGTAAGATAGAGAATAATCAAATATAACTACTGTAAATTAATCTGAAAGTAATAAATCTATGTGGTCAGAGGGAAGAAGCTGAAAGATAAATAAATACGCAGTATTCTGTATTCCACATGTAAATAGAGATTGTGATATTGTAAGTATGGTTCATTCATGTCAACTAGGTGTAGAAAATAATGCTCACATTTATTTGTATAGACAAATAAACATGATTGCAATGTACTGAAATCTCATATAAATATATATAGCAGCACTGTAGTACAGGAAGGTTAATGGCTTACAGCCAAGGTGTAATAAACGGGCTCTTCCCGTATGGACTGCAACCAATTTTTCTTCACTCAATGAATAATGGAGAAACAAATGGCAACAGAGGCAAAATCAACTCTGTGTCATATGAGTAAGGTTGAAAAATACAACTTTTACTTTGATTCTGCATAAGCTGCGCTGACATCAGATAAATATTTCATAACAAGGTAAGATTTAGTCCATGAAATACCTATTAGTGTAACCAAATGGGACATAGCTTATCCAAATGAAATTCTCATTGTGCCGTAGACTTTAAAAATGTCATAAAAATAAAGAAAGTCTCATGCATCTTGCATGTTCTTGCCTGTGTTTAAGATTGTTAGCCCTCTGGAGTATAAGTGCCCTTTATATATTAATAGTTAGATATAGAGGATTAGAATAAACTCATTATTTACAATGCATTCTTCCTCCAGATATGTTGGAGACAACTTGAACTAGGTTCTACAAGAAAATCTATCTGTATCTCTGGAAAAGCCAATCAAGACCTTATATTTCATATCAGTTATGGGAAAAGATGGATCTTAGGTTATAATTAAAACCAAGAAAGAAAACCACAACCCCCCCCCATCCAAACAATATTACAGTTCCCATTCCACTCTGTTCAGGGGTTTGGCTAGAAAGAGGATGCCATCCATAGTAATGGGCTCAGTCATCTGAACTGCAGTAGCCACTAACTGTCCAAACACTGAGATTAATAGAAGCACACATACTTCTGCCTATCCTATTTGTTTGAAGCTATGTTATATTATCAGAAGAAATGTTATGCTAAGAACAGTTTCTTGCCTTCTGAGAGGCAAATAATATGGATTCATCCCAGAATTCTAGGGCAACTTGAATATGACATCACAGAGCTGTCAATTAGCATGTTTAACGTACTTTGGCTTTGTTACTAAAAGAATGAAAGGAATCAAGTAAGACAGCAGTTTCTATTTGAATGGCTCAACATGAATATCAGGTCTTAAGAAGCAAGAGTAAAGTGCAAGAATTTACCAATTTATGGATAAATACCATAAAACAAGGAAGAATATGAAGATGGAAAGCATACCTCACAAATCCAGTAGAGTTGTTTGACAGATTCAGCATGCCCTAGGGAAGAGGATCTCAATGTTGTAATACATTTGAATTTTCAAGAAGATTTTGATAGTGTCCTTCACCAAAGGATCATAAAAAAGGTAACTTGTGCATGGGATAAAAAAGGAAATTGCTTTGTATACTGCAAACTGCTTAAAAAGAGAGGGAAATTGTTAGCATTAAAATCCCTCATGCTCCCTCATGGGGGAGCATCCCAAAGAGTGCATTCATTGTGCAGAGGAAGATTGCACTTTTTAAACAGATGTTGGGATTATCAGCACTTAAAGTGCTTTGATTTGTGTCATGGAGTGGTCTTGGAGCGTATACAGATATTTATTTTGGATGAAACCAGAGTGCAGAATGTATTTCAGGAGCACATCTAACATACTCCAGCCACAAGGGCATTCAGACCAGACTAGAGCTGTCACCAAATACAAAACTGCCTGAAATGCATAGCATTAGTATCACGTCTTCAGTATGACCCATTTTGCTCTACAGATCTAGTCTTACTCATTTGTCCTATCTTATATAGTGTAGACATAACAAGGAGGTCTGTGCTAGGACCAATATTATGCAATATATTCATAAATGATCAGGAAAAAGGAGTGAATATTAGGAAGACAAGTTTGTTGATGCTCCCAGTATCGACAAATACTCCCAATTATCAAAACATACCGATTTTGAAAAGCTGCAGAAAGATCTTCTATTACTGTGTACCTGAATAGTGAAATGGCAAATGAAATTCAATGTAAATTAATCCACATGGGGAAAAACAACCAGGTTTAACACACTGCCAATATTGAATGAGAACCAAGCAACAAGCATTTTCAAGGTTACTAAGGCAACCTTATGGAGGTGGCTGTGAATGTTAGAGAAAAAAAGTCAAGGAAGAAAACTGAATCAACAATAAAAATGTTGAAAATGACTGATGATGGAAGAAAACAAAAACCAGAGGATAAATCAAAGCTAAACGAATCCTAAAGTTACACAGACAAGATCAAAAATAGCAGATCCGCTGTGTATGTCAGGGTTCATAACAGAGGAAAAGGTGTGTAACAGCAAATATGTTCAAAGTTTCAAGTTCTATTCTTATAGATTTTTAAACTGCAAATTGACGTTACTAAATCAAAACAGGTGGAATGCAAACCATAGAAAAGAAATAATGGATAGCTAGGAAGAGTCTTATGAGTATCTATATAAAGATAATAAACTATTACATGTTATTGACTAGTCAGGAGAACAGAACCACCAGAATTAAAATTTAAAGTTGCACTTTTAATTAAAAGGCTCAGGGGAAAAAAAAAAGCCAACACAAATGATAATAATTCAAGGTAACTTTTTTAATGGGACTTTCTGCATTTAATGTGTTCAGATATTTAGGAAACTGGAACATGTGCTAACATCAAGAAGTGTTGCCTGGTAGTAGTTCACAAACTACTGAAAAATTTCATTAGTATTACATGTAAGGAAGGTCAAGCTGAAGTCCCTTTAGAATTTAAAGGAAAATGGGACAAGTTACCAACTAAGTGACCAGATTCAGAAAAGGGAAGGAGATACAAAAACTCCCATAGAAATCTCAGTAATTTAATCAGAGGTATTAGAACTTGCTTGATTTTTTTTTGTCTTTAAAACATTTTATGCCATGAGGTATGACAAGTTATGCCTGGCTGGTGTTCCAGATGAGCTTTCCACCATATCTGGTTTCTGGCTATGACAAAAGCATAATTGCTTCTAAAACCACAACTAACATAAGAGATATATTTAGTCAGCAAAGGTGCAGTGTGAATGTTACCTTCTCTCTTAAAATTCTTTGTTGGAGATGGCAATGAGTACAATATGGAAATATTTTAAAGATAACCATAAAATAAAACTTAGTTTAATCAATAACTTTAGATATTCCAGTTACTTTGTCTCTTAAAAAACTCTAGCGGCTTTGGATGATAGGTTGCATGGGATAGGAAAAGATTACGGAATCTTGATTAATGTACTAAAGATGAAAATGTTGATCTTTAGAAGAACAAGACCTGAAGATACTCTGAAAGGTAAAAACTTCGTTTTTTAACATTATTATTATTATCATTATTATTATTATTATTACTGCCATACAGTGAAAAATCAACACAGTTCCTATGACTGACCTAATTGAAGATGATATATCATTTCATGAGAAGACAAATTAATAATACAAAGGCTTTGGATGAATGTGACAAATAAGCTTGAAAATAAAAAAAAAAAATAAATCCCATTTATGTGGGAAACTGCGTGGAAGATGTACCTACTTCCATAAGCATATATGGCTGGGAGGAGACAAAGAATTGGAGAAGCTTCAGAAAGGTTTTTTTATGCAACAAATATTGAGTTATTTGAAAAGTAAAACCATTAACAATAAAATTGTAATGAATGAGCACCAGAAAAGAGTGTGCTAATAGGGCCTTTATTCACAGCAGAGAGTGCCTTTTTTCAATATGCAGTTATAAAGAAAGCGAGCATCTATGAAATACAAGGATCCACAGTACAATCCATACATCTTAAACTCTATATGTACTTCTCATCAAATAGATTGCGAAAAGACTTTTTTGTGGTGACAGACAGCTTGTCTGTCAGTGACAAACAGCTTTTAAGACTTATCTTCCTGTGTTCGTTTCATTTCTTTAGTGCTTCTCGTGGTAAATGTCTTGCTTTGTTTGTCTGCTTTTTGATGTTGTTAATATATAAACTTTACTCTAATAAAGCTACCCCCGGCTTTGGCAGGAGGTTTAGACTAGATGATCTCTGAAGGTCCCTTCCAACCCCTACCATTCTGTGATTCTGTGATTCTGTGAAATGGTCTTTATGTTCAGTCTCCTACACTGTGACACTAGTGCTAAACAACTGAAGATTTGCTCAGAGCAAGCCCTTATAATGGTTCATTAGCCTATTGCTCTGCCATGCACTGTATCTTAATTAGGTATGGATCCACCACGCACCACAGAAAATGGCTTGGGACACTCTGACATACAGAGCAGATATTCAGATACAGCAGAACAGAACAGGGAAAGGAAACAAAAATGTTTCAGGGTGGAATCAGGAGGGACTAATGGCATAGAATTCAGCAGTCTGAAAAAGTAATAGATGAAGGGGCAACAGAATAAGGCCTAGACAGAGATGAATGATATTAAGACGATAAATAGAAATTATCGTGAAATTATCAGTTAGCCAGTTTAAAAGAGGAATAAGTATTTTTCACCACAACTTACAATTATTGGTATAAATTACTTCAACATAGATAAGACAAGTTATCAGTGCCTATTAAATGCAGCATTCCAAATGCAGTCCATGCTTCTGAAATCCCCAATGATCTGTGGCTGTGAAAAATATACCAGTGCAAGGACAATCCTGCACTTGCCGTGTTCCCATGTTCTTTCCCTACTGCCCTCCCCTGGATAAGGAGAAATGGAATAGGTGGCCCATTGTCCTAAGACAGTGTGATAATTTATAAAATCTTCTATATATCTCATATAATTATGTCAGAATGTGAATATGCTGCTTAATAATAGCTGATAGGAACATTTCCACATTAAATTTGCTGCCAGCCATTTTGAAGAGTTTTTAACAGAAAATACGCAGTGAGTTGATTAATGTATATATATGTAATTAACCAGAGTAGAAGCAGAATCATGTATTTTATTACTTTATTCCTTTGATTTAACATCTTTAAAAGTCAAATGCATTCTGAAAAAAAATTGACAGAATTCACTACTGAAATTTTTAATCTAGATGACATTTGGACAAGTAGAATGAAACCTTATTGGATTTAGTGAGGCTAGGCTTGTGACAAAGCTTTACTCCGATTAGCAGCTGAGGTGGTTTTCTTTTTTATTCATTATACTGTTCCTATGAGTGCCTGTTTGACTTTCATGCTGTTGATGTAAATGAACCCTTTCATTGATGATGATAATATAGTAAAGCAGCAATATGTGTGTATAATTGTACTCTTTAAAAGTACCTTTTAAATTTAAATCCAAGCCGCAATTATTTTAGATATGCAAATGATCAAATTGAGGGTAATGCTACATGAGAAATTCATAACACGTTCAAATCAGAATAGAAATGGCTATCTCTGCCTTAGGCTTATTGAAGATGTCCTGGTAGAATCCAAATTTGTACCAAGCTGAGGAAAAGAAATAACAACTTGCAAGCTTTATGTCTTCCCTGTCCAGGTTCTTTCAGAGAAACCTTCCTCCACATGATGAGGGATTAACCTATAATACCAGATTTACTTGCATAGGATTTTGATTCAACAGTGACACAAGCAACGTATTGAAACCACTGCACAAACATGCCATAGCAATTGCAACATACAGTTGAATTACAATACAAATAGCATTCCCATTACTGGTCTTTCTATATGCTCCCCATCATGATGCTGGGTATCCCCAGTCACTAGGAAGGAATAATAAGTTTAAGTAAACTCAAGTCACTTGTTCTCTTCAAAGTTCATGTTGATTGTTGTTCAGATTTTATACCCTATGTTGCTGCTAAGCCATGTTTACACTTTCCCCATGCTGGTCTGGCCAGCTCAGGAAGACAGTACTCTCTGTTAATTAGCTCTGGGAAGGTCACTTACACAAGCAGTTGACATAACTGATACAAACAGTTGATCCACTCATGCAGTTCTTTATCTAAAACAAAGGCCACCCACTCCTCCCCTTGGTATTGAGATAAACTCAGCTTTCTTTGCAACAGTCAGATCGCTCCCTACATTCTTCCCTGATCTTCCAAGCACATTGCTCTTGCCTGTCTCCTCTGAGCCATCTTCTGTTGCAGGGGTTTGTTGATTGATCACACTTCCTTATGCTGTATATATCCTATATACAGATTCTTGAATTTGTCTTGTTGCATCTTCCTTTTTTTTTTTTTTTTCTTTTTTTTGCTTTGGGGGTAATTTGCTTTTTCTTACAAACAAAAATTCAGAGTAATTCTTGGGTGTATTTTAGTTCACATCAGGACTGATTTTCTGAAACAAGTCACCCGGTCACTCCCACATGCTTTTAGAGTTTGTGACATTCAGTCCATAAGATCAGTCAGGTACTGACACTTGGCAAAACACATATAATGTAGATTTCAGGGCCTCAGCATCAGGTGTTTCACTTTTCAAATTTGCTCTTATTCTGCCCTAAAGAGGCTTCTAGTGTCTTCCTGGGAGCACAGAAATTCACAGGGATCCTCAAGGCATTACATTTTTGCAAATCTAGCTAACAAAGAGTTTTGTAAGATTAGTTGTTTCATTGATCTTTATTTCATAGAATCATAGAATGGCTAGAGTTGGAAGAGACCTTGAAGATCATCTAGTTCCAACCCCGCCACTGTGGGCAGGGACACCTCTCACTAGACCAGGTTGCTCAAAAGCCCCAGCCAACCTGGCCTTGAACACTTCCAGGGATGGGGCATCCACAACTTCTCTGTGCAATCTGTTCCACTTTCTCGCCATCCTGACAGTAAAGAATTTTTTCCTAATATCTAATCTAAATCTGTCCTCTTTCAGTTTAAAACCATTACCCCTCATCCTATCACTGCACTGCCTGATAAAGAGTCCCTCCCCACCATTCCTGTAGGCCCCCTTTAAGTACTGGAAGGCTGCTATAAGGTCTCCCCAGAGCCTTCTCTTCTTCAGGCTGAACAGCGCTCAGCCTGTCTTCATAGGAGACATGCTCCAGCCTTCTCATCATCTTCATGGCTCTTCTCTGGACTCGCACCAACAGATCCATGTCCTTCTTGTGCTGAGGGCTCCAGAGCTGGACACAGTACTCCAGGTGGGGTCTCTTGCTGAGGGTACACTCAATCCCACTGTCCAAGTTGCCAACAAAGGTATTAAACAGCACTGGTCCCAGCACTGATGCCTGAGGAACACCACTTATCACTGTTTGCCACTTGGGCATTGAGCCATTAACCACAACTCTTTGAGTAGGGTCATCCAGTCAATTTCTTATCCACTGAGTGGTCCATCCCTCTCCAATTTAGAGACAAGGATGTGGTGCGGGACAGTGTCAAATACTTTGCACAAGTCCAAGTAGATGATGTTAGTTGCTTTTTCCTTATCCACCAACGCTGTAATGCTGTTGTAGAAGGCCACCAAATTTGTCAGGCATAATTTACCTTTAGTGAAGCCATGTTGGCTGTTACCAATCACCTCATTGTCTTCCATAAAGGTTTAAACATTTTTGTTCAACAATGGCTGCATGAGATAACCTGGAGATGATCATTTCCTAACTTCGCACGTTGAAGACATATCTATTTTGATATGTCAGCTTTGATTATAGCATACATAGACACACCTGAACTGGTTAGCTCAAAAACCGGCAGAAGCCCATTTGGAAATCAAAAGCTTCCTCTGAAAAATCCATACTGAATTTCAAATTCTGTGTTGTTTTGACTTTCTTGCTGTCATTACTCATGATAATGATACGTTACGTAGCCTGCAGTATTGCTTCCCAGTGACAGTGTCACTTTCCAGTTGCAATGTCCTTTTATTCCTGTTTCTCCCATACTCAGATGAGATAGTTGCCTGGATAAACGGTATCACTAATACAAGTGATACAGTTTATAAGATACTTGTATGTGAGTAGCATAGTGGGATGCTGTAACAAATAACAATCAAGGCTCAGTAAGACATCTGATAAAAATGAGACATTGTCCCTAATGTCTTTCAGGTAAAGAACAGAGTACTGTTTATTTTTGTTGAGAAAGAACAGAAAGAATCTTTCATAAATACTGAGTGTTGGTTGGGAAGGGAGTTGTTGTTTTTTTGTTGCTTTTATATTCAATAAAGCTATGTCAGTCTTGGTCTTATTAAACTAAGAGTTGCAGCAGCTTAAAATATTTTTGCGTTACCAAATGATGGTATTTAGAGACTGATTGTTTTTATTTAATTATTGCAGTAAAGATGCTTGAAATGAGAGCATTCTCACTCTATTCTACAGTCTTTTTTCCCCTCATTTCTTCTGTTGGCTCTTTTTCTATGTTAGGAGATTAGTATTAAACCAGGGGACTGCAGAGGATGATGAAAACCTTTGCATATCAAATGAAATTAGAATATCAGTTTGATTAGGAAGAGAAGAATTACAATCCACTGTAACTCATGTACAATCAGGCAAGGTCTTCATTCAGATTTAAAGGTGAGAGTTCTAATAAGGATCTGCCTCCATAATGATCTTGATTCATTTACTATTGGCATAAAATATGTTAATAGCTTGTGCAAATATATACATGTAGAGATGGGTGTTTTGTATCCTGACTTTTAACTTTCAGTGTTTATTTTCAGTTAAGTTATGATCCAAAAAATAATATTTTCTGAATATTTGTTGTGAAGTTTGTCTCAAGGAAGGCAATGTGTCTTCGAGAAAATAATATTTTCAGTCAGTGATACAGATATGTAGGGCATCTCTTTTAAAAAGTATCCCAATCAGACTCTCCTTTCATAGTGGGACATTGTGCCCTGGTAATGTTGTTGATATCTCTTCATCTTCTTGCTAAAATAATGTGTCTGTGGCTCTTGGGCATGATTCTGGTACCTTAATTTAAAAGCAAAACTGTCATTAAATGGAAAGGTATCAGAGGTGCCAAAACAAACACCTGCCAGGTTCTTACTAATGTAGCATCATCAAACTTCACCAATGGATGGAGATGTTTATCTCTTCTGCAGCTATGCATTTTCAGAAGTGTTATGCATTATCACAATGCCTTTTTTTAAGAAAAACATTTATTTTGGTGCCTTCAGTTATTCATATTTCTCAGTACCCACCATCCTCCTCCCCACACTTCTTGTTGTTTGTGAATATAGTTTCTGTGGTTAGGAGCTGCTTTTCATGCATCTCTGGATCATATAGTAATGGCTGCACAGTTTCATTGTGGATGAATATGGCTCTCACACAATTAATAAGATTACCTGTTTTGCAACTATATCTTTAAAAATATCCCAAATGTGGGTACCCAACTTTCAGCAATACCTTGTAAAACAAGTGATCCTATTAGCAATATCAGTGGTTTTTACTCTTGAAATTTTTTTTCTAAGGAAAGCTGAATTAGAACATTAGTTCAGCTTGTCATCGTAATTACAACAATTATCAAGTATGGTATGTTCTGAAGTGCTGTCCAGGAGCCTTAAAAATTTTAAGAAACTCTTCTCTGAGAATTAGGGAAGATAATTCAGCTTATTTTATCCTCAATTCAGCTTTGAGTTGTCATCTTTTTTCATTGTTTAAAGAAAGATTTAAATTACTAGTAATATTAATGAATCACATTTCTGTAGGCAAACTGAAGACTATGTTTTTTCTTATAAAGCTAGGAGGTGTCATGAACAGCATGCAATTGCATGAAATAAAGACTAAACAAATAATATGAAAGTTAAGTCTCCTACTGATAGTTAATTTTAGTAGAGAGTTTAATCAATTTAAGGGAAAAAATAAATCCTCTAAGGAGAATCTCTGTAAAATTTAGGCCTTTCTTTGAGTACTTTAGCTACAGTAAATTGTATCCCTCATTAAAACAGTTCAAAAATTCTTCCTTTAAATAGGATCTGAAAGTTCCTCTCACTAAGAAAACACATTTTATAAACAAATACCATTATATGTATATTGAGAAGGAACGGTGGTAAAAAACCCAGTTTCCAGTCAAACTTTGATTATAATCAGTTCAGAGTTTCAGGAGAAGTTTCTTATGGCACTGCTGCTTTTACATGGGAAGAAAATCTAGACAATTTATTGTGAGAGACAGGGTGTGGGAAGGTGCATATTTACATGACACGCACCAGCCATCTGAGTAGAACCGATGTAAATAGGAAATAACAAGATTCCCTTTGTTGTGTCTAATCAGAACAATTTAGTGACTACATTACTAATATTTCAGTTTGTGAGTTTAAAAAAAAAAAAAAAAAAGCTCATTCTTCCTGTAGATTCTGTTTAAAATTCAGCATTTTTGGTCTAGATCCACAGATTTATAAACTGCTTAGAATTTCACCTTTGGATTCTCATTCAAAGTTGCTTTACAAAGAGCTTAATTTTGCATAGTACTGAACAATTCTTGAAGATCACAAATTTTTTAATGATCTCAAATTGGTGTTCCAAATGCCAGCTGAGGTCCTTAGAAAATTTTAGCCAAGATGGTGATATGATTCCATTGTTAGATGGAATTTTTAATACTAACTTCTAGTATCATATTGCTTGTATAAATACTTTAGATGAAAAATCTCTTTCTAAGGATTTAGTATTATTAATTTAAAATACACTGGATCTTCCCATCTCTATAATTGAGTAATTATTTGTGAAATAATTATTTACAAAAAAAATTATCAGATCTGACAGAACTGTTGTTGATATTGCAGTTTCTCATTTGTTCATCTTTGTTTTATTTTAGACAAATAGTTTTGTTTGGTCAGTTTGAAATATTCTGGGCCAAACTGAACAGTAAGACTTAAGGCTAAAATCTGCCTGTAGACAAAAGCTGTGAATTAAATGTGATTAACATAGGACTTAAATATTTATAGAAGAATGAACTATATGACTTTCAGTTGGAGACAGACCCCAAGTGGAAGATACTATCCATAAACAACTGGTGTGAATGTTCCTGTCTTAAGTGATATTTATTGACAGAACTAACGACTTGGAGTTTCCAGCTGACCAAGTTTATCTCCATGCAAATTATGTCCCTATCATCTATAATTTAAATTGCAGAGAGAGGCACTACTATGCCAAAAAATACCGAGTGACAATACCCTGCTGTCCAACCAAAGGTTGCCACTGGCACAACACAAGGATGGAGCAAGTCTGCCAAGTCTTGTTAGGCGCTCAGGGTGTGCATGCATTAGCGTTTCAGCTGGGTTTGGGAGAGCTCTAGTGAAGTGAATATCCCATTTCTTTCCATTTGCTGTGCCATACTTTGCATTGCGGCATAGTCGCGTGGTATATGAACAGGATTCCTTCAGGGTTACACTAAGCTGGAAAATGAACTCCAGGACTCTGCCAAATGCACTCCCACCTCAAATGGGCATTTAATCCATGGGACCAGGCTAAGGCTAGTCCAAAGCATTAAAAAAAAAAAAAAATAGTTAAACAAACAAGCCTTGAAATATACATAGCACATGAATCAGGTATTTTGCATCAGCAATTTCTCTCCGATATATTGATGCATGCTATGTGCTAATGTAGACATATTTTAAGATTAGTAACAGATTAATCAGCAGTCAGGTAAGTCTGCTTCTCCTCTTGGAGTTAACCGAAGAGCTGCAGTTGACATGTCTTTACAATAGCTGTAAGTGAAAACTCAGCCACTTGTTTTTGTGTTTCTCGGGCTGCCAGTCTTCATCATACCATTTTGTCCAGATTAAGTATAAACTAGCTGGATCCCATCCAGATCACTTTCTCTTTCAGAAATTAGGAAGAGAGAAGAGCAGTTCGGTCAGGGACTGTTGAAAGTTAATGTAAAGGAAATGTCATTTGTATGCATGCAAACTTCTAGTGCTGCAGCAAAAATACCCATCCCATAGTACTGTTTCAAAATGTGTTCAACAAAAACATTTTATTTTTAAAGAAATACTTAATTCAAATAAGTTTTTTGATTGTGCTATCTAGAGAATAAAACTTGAGACAGACTCCGGAGTCCCACAAAATCATCCAAGGGTAGCTACAATTTAATCAGAGATCAATCCTTCTGGATTTTAGTACCTCATTTAGATGAATGGAATAATTCATAGTTGTAACTGATGTTTCATGCTGCCTGTAAACTGAGACTCACTTTACTGTAACAGTGGTGCTCGGTTCACATTCTCGAATTTATTCTCAGAACCATGAAATGCAGGAAAATGTGTGTGTGTGTGTGCGTTTGTGTGTGCCTGTACCTGTACACGTATGTGTCTATGCTGAGATACTGATGCAATCACAAGCGCATAGATGAAGGGTAGGAGGGAGGAGAGGATGGGAAGGAGTCTGTAGTGAATGCGCTTTAATGCAGCTATTTCACTTCGATCCCTTTGATCCCTTTGCCTGTTAACTTAATAAACAGTACTTAATATACAGTAGTCAGACATCACAATTACTAGTGTCTAATCTTACAAAATTTTTCTCATAAAATTACTTCACATCCATCCAAGCCTTTATTAGGTTTCTTGAACACAGAACTATGAAACTGCTATTAAACAAAAAGAAAAAAAAAAAAGGAAAATCAAGATGGAAGTACGCATGACTACCTTGGCTTCAGTTTTTGAAAGTATATTTTCCTTTGTAATGCAAAATCTAAAAAAAAAAATGAGATTTAAGTAGTTTTAGTTTCAAGAATTGATTTCAAATCATAAATCAAAACTGCTATGGTTCTGTTGTCAGTTTGGAAAAATAAGTGATAACTGTATGAAAAAAGAAAAACACAAAAACTAGAAAATATGCATGAGAACAAGGTTCCCGTAGTATATCAAAGTATGTGCCCATTTTATGTGACTGAATAAAAATATTAAATATATTGTTAGCATATCCTCTAATGCAAAACTTTGGAAAAAAGACTGTAAATAAGTGGTGTGAGATTTTATGTCACATTATCTATTGCTGAAATTCTCAGACTTTAAAGGAGTTATAGCAGTAAACATTTTTAGTTTATCCACTATTTTTTTCATCTGTAAGCTATGAATCTTACAGAATGCTAAATTCATGCTTGATTTGTTTGGGTTTGGGGTTTTGGGGGGAGTTATTTTTGTGTTATACTGTTCCATATATAACACTATTGATATCAATGTGAATATAAATTTACTTTCATTTATGTAAGTTATCATACAAAAGGCCATACTTATGTGTACCTCAGCTCAGTGTGAGTAGAGTGATTCCTGCTTACTGCACAGTTCCATTTTCCTTCTCACACTGCTTCTGTCTGCTAGCAAGGCATCTTACAGAAACTCTGCATGGCAAGCCTCTTTCTCTGCTCTGGAGTTTCAGGGACCAATTATATTCTTATGCAGTTACAGTACCATATGCATTTATGTTCCTTGTCATCAGTGTGCAGCAAGGTCTGCAACTGAGGTGCCTGTCAGGCCAAGCTGCCAGGAAGCCTTTGCTGAGAAGATGGAGGTGCCTGAAGGATTTTTAGGTACATAAGGGTCTGAAGGATCCTCAGATGCTTCTCACTAGCCAAAAGCGTTGCAACAGTTCTACTCTTTGAACCTTCTTTTCATTGCGTCTGTCCAAATGATTCGTGACTTTTTGGCTGGCTTAGGCCATCATCTGCAAAATTCTGTCTGTGCACCAAGGGACCCACGTCCCTTTTAGCTGTCCTACCTTCAATCATAGCTTCAAACAGTGGGAGAATTCTGGTCTTAATTGTATTTTCAGAAAAATGTATTCACAAAAGAAAACTTACTGACTTATGGTGATTGTAGAGCCAGTAACACATATGGGACAAAAGGTGCTACAAAACCCACACTAGTAATTGAGGAACCAAAGCAATTTCTGCCATAAATTGAGCTGTGTGCTGTGGGTAGAATATTGCTGTTACAGAGTATAAAGTTGCCACTTCATCACAGTGTTTTGCTACTCAGATTTCACTTATCTTTAAACAGAAGATCCAAACCTGAGATACAAAACTATTATCTATCATAAAATATAGCTAACACTGAAGATCATCCTCAAGCATTTCACTGAATTTTATACTGAGCTGAAGGAAAAGAACTGTTCAAGAGTTGTAATTGATATTAAAAGGTTCTTCAAGACACATAAAAATTACACCTGAACTGAAACCATTTATTAAAGGAGATGAGTAAAACTACTGAGGGGAGCTGCTGTTTTTCCCCTGGGTATCACTGTAGGCCTTCTTAAAATATTACACAACTACTACTTTGTTTGCTTTTCAGGTCTGTGATAATTTGTCAGTGAAGTGAGTTTCCAGAGACAATGGAAAATAGGAATAAATGAAAAGAGAAGAGTAATGAGAGTTGCCTTCAAAAAAAAAGAATTCGAAGAACAGTGTCAGAACATATGGTCTGGAGGCACAGCCAGAATTGCAATAAAGAGGAAAGTGGAAGAGACTCCGAAAAGGACGGACATTTATGAGCAAATCCCATAAGTCTTTCACACCAATAATCTGAAAGCCACTCCAATAAAATGTGATACCTGTATAAGCCATGAGACAGTCAGCAAAAAATAATAATTGAACAGAAACCTAACCTGTAGTAAAAACCAAAATAAGCAAATAGCACAGGTAAAGAAAAGAAAAATGCCTATTCGAAGCTCTCATATCTATATAATGAAATGTTTGCATTTCAAACTACTGTTAAAAAGTATATAAAGCAAGATAGATATGAAAAGTTACAAGCTTTACTACTGGAAAAGTAGCAGTGGTAAAAATGTCTCATCAAATTTCCCAGAAGAAACATGTAAAAATATTACACGGATGAGTTAAGAAACTGAAGTTACTTCACAAGAGCCTTAACATCAATTATCTAAAAATGTGAAGATACAACTCATTGTACATAGGTAGAATGTTACAGTGTAATAACTACATGTAAAAATATACTAAATATAAAAATACAAATGTATGTATATATATAAGTAAAAAGGCATTTCACACAGAAAAGATCAGTATAATAGACAATAGAAATGTATCATGAGAAACATATTTGGTACAACAATGGCAGTCAATTTGTTTTTCCAGTTGCTGCAGGACATAGAGAAAGAGAAAGGAAGGGAAGGGAAGGGAAGGGATATTTCTTTTCAGAATTTTATATCATGCCTTAAGCTCAAGCATCTAATTTTCAGGGTATTAAAATAGAAGTACAGCCAGGACTTTTAAATAATTTTTTTATTAAAGTATGATACAACAAAAATGAAGTAAAACCAACAATTTAAATCTTCAAGTTCACTGGAACAAAAATGATATCCATTAGTGAGTTGGGTTTGGTGAATTTTTCCTTTTGAAATAGTTCCTATAAAAATAACATTTGAAAGTTGTTACTTAAACATTTTCAGGATAATGACTGACTTTTAATTTTGAAATACAGATAATAACAAAAGAGGTAAACATGAAAATAAACCATTTTGAAACAGTCTTTACAATGGACACAGCAAAATTTTTTCAGTTATTGAACCTATAGAAACTACCACATTTCCCCTAACTGTGTTTAGGATTATATTTAAGTTTTTCATACTCCAAATTCTATTTCCCATCATATTTTCAAGTGGCAATTCTAGGTAACAAACAGATTTTCTGATAATATCAGTCATCCTTGTTGCTTGTCTAGCCAATGGTTCCTGTTTTAACTATAATTTCACTGATGTTGATAAGCATCACAAGCAAGTTAGTAATTAACAATTTCAAATATTAGTGTGTGATTTTGACCCCATGTGCTTACAGGAACTGAGAGATAACAAATGTTGAATCTAATAAATAACAAAAAATGCCTATTGTTCTACAGTAGAGTATCTTACGTTGCTCAGAGAGACTATATAGCAAAATATAAATCATTTACGCTTAGAAGAAATTGTATCTTGTATAAAGCTTTCTTGGAGGGGGGGGAATCAGAAAAGACCATTTCAAAGTTTAGCTTGACTTTATAAGGAACTTTTATCAAACTGGAGGAGAACACAAATGAACTGAATGAACAGTGAAACTTCAATGAACAGTGACACTTTAATGAACAATGACATGTCTCTGTGTCTCAATATCAAAATACACAAAGGATCATTCAAGCCCCTCTTCCTGTGGCAGTTCCTTTCCCCCTTCCATCAGTGTCTAAGAGAACCAGATGACTAACACAGACGCTACCTACAGCCACAGGCCAGGACAGAAGCTGTGAACTTTTGTGAGCTTTGCTATAGGTGATACACAAATTGAGTCTGAATGATTTGATTGAGAACACACTCTCCTGGCTGTATTTCTCTAGACAGTATGAAATTCATTCAGTGCTACATTTGATAAGTGAAGAAGCAGGTAAATAAAGAACGAACCAAAAGCATAAAAATAATCAAGACAGAGGAATTGTCGTGGTTTACGAATAATTGTGGTTTGTTGACCAAAAAGATGACTTTTTGATATATCAGACATTCCAAATGGATGAATATCTCCCAGATAGTGCTGCGTGATGTGCCCTTTTTAAACTGAAATGACAGGTGTAAGGAAGAGAGAAAGCACTTCAAGGATGGTAATGTGTCTTAATTGCTATTTTAGGCTTTTAATGGATTAGTTACCTTTCAGAGGTTCAAAACACAATAATGCTATTGAAATACTTCTGGAAGTAATCACCAGCCTCCCAGTCAGTTAAATGAACAAAAGACGTATTCCCATGTTTCTCAACAACATTCAGCAAGAAGTCAGGACAAAAATATTTTCGCATTTATGTCCAACAGCCATAAGCTCATTGACATTTTCAAGGAGTGAGGGATGACTCTGATCAAAATAAAACACTTGGTTTAGGTAACAAGATACTCTGCAGAGAGGTGTGACGTTTACAGAAGTAATTAAGGTAGGTTTGCAAAGAACTTTGGTACGGCAAAACTGATGGCTGTACTCTGTGAATACCTGGCTTAATCTAACTAGGACAGAGACCTAGAACCACAGCAGAATGAAATGGGAAAATATTTCAATGATGACATAATTTATTTTTTTCCCCAATTACTTATACTGAGTAACTGTTTCCTTACAAAAATTCCATGCATTCACCAAAGAGACCCTTGGAACTGATCTCTCAGCACATAATCATCAACTCCTTATATCACATTCAGCATTTAAAATAAACAGAAAGATCTAGATTTCTATATGGATTCTACCATTTAAGGTAATTTTAAGTTACATTTTGATATATCGTAAAAATATCATGAAGATCACATTTTAATATATCATATCAAAATGTGAAAATTTGTGAACATTATGTAAGAAAAGACGATTTAAGGCAGAATGATTCAGGACTTTTATTCCATTGCTGAAATCCCAGTAGCATTTCTGTATCAGTTTGCTGTGATTTTTAGACATCTGCATTACCCTGGCCTATACTAAGTAGGTGAAGCAACAGGTGAAAATTCAAGGGTAGATGGTTAAAATTTTCCTAACATTAAAGGACAGAGAAAAAAAAAAAAAGAAAGGAAAGAGGATGAGAGAGAGATATTTAACTAATTACCTGAAATGAGCAAGTTATTCAATGTTTTATTATGCCTTAAAAATTGGAAGCTTTCACTTTTGATAACATCATATTTCTGCGCAGGAAAAAAACATATATGAACCACTTCACAAAGTTATGCTGATTTTATTCATCAAAGCTTCCTTCTTTTAATGAAAAAAAAAGTGTTTCATCATATTTTGAAGACTACACCTTTTTTTTCATGCTACAAAGGGTTTGTACCATCTGATTCTTCCTTAGACTAGTAATATATATGTGTTCTGAATCTCTGAGTACAGATCTGCAGACTTACAAGTCCATTATTTTGAATCAAGTAGTTTGGGGACTGAATTAAATCATTAATTAATTGTAGACTTTTTTTTTCTTTTTTTTTTCTTTTGAATGTTAAAGTATAGGAAGGGTAACATGACTCTGGCTAATAAATGGAAATTTGAATTCTGGAAGCCTCAGCTGAGATGAAGAATGTGACTCTTCTCAGTTTAAAAGCAGCAAAGCTGTGCGGCTGCTCCAAGGCCCGTCTCAGGCTGCTTAAGGCAGCAAGTGCAGTAGGAACCAATAGGTCTTCAGCTAGCATTGAATTTGTCCCACCAGGCTCTATTATTCAAGTGTCAATGGCTCATTAGTCTTTATGCTCCTGCTTTTATAAAAGCAGAAATAGTGAGCAATCCAGAAGAAAGTCACTGAGGGAAATATTAGCCATGGTACTGATGCTTTACAGAGAACTATTTGTTTGTATTTGGATCAACAATTGACTATATTTCAAAGACAAGTGGCCTTTTAAAACAGGTACACTGTCAAAGCATCTGACTGAGACATATAGATGAGTGTAGGATTTCCTCTTATTATTTGGTTATGAAAGAGAAAGTGATGGGGAAGGAAGAGGAAAACCAACTACAAATACACTAAATGGGGATCAAAGTAATTTTTTTTCCTTAGGAAGTTTACTTCCTGCTTCTGTGGAATCACATAAGTTTGTGAATAAAAATACTATTATTAGTATTGGCACATTATTGTTTTACAGATAAATTTTAAATTTCCAAACAGATCGTTTCGAGTTACATCTGTCCATAGCTATTATGTACATAAGTCACAGAGAAAAGAGACATCTCTAAAGACCTGTTTCCTGGTTCTTAGAAAATAAAAGAAAAAGAAACTCAAATCAGTCACAAGAAAACAAAGAAAAGAGCTGGCAGTAAGGCCATAGGATAGCATTTCATAAACCTTTAGCTGAGTCTTGGAGAACACAAGTATCTGCATTTAAAGTAATGGTATCTGATGCTTTCAGCCTTAGTATTATCAAAGTCTAATTGAACCTGCCAACTGAAAGTATTTTCACTACGTATTCCTAAGAAATAAAGAATCTTTGAGTTGTATTATTGCTATAAACCACCATACATTTTAAGCTGTCTTTACTCTTCAAATTATTCTGTTAAAGACTTGGGACATTAGCAGCTTTTGGCTTTTTTTTTAACCCTTTCTTAAATGCTTTGAAATTTTCTATTTTATGCTGGGAAGAGCAACATCAAAATATTTTAGCAACTGCTGTGTGCCTTTGCCAGTCTGTGGTTGGTATCCCTGGCTCCATGAGTCATCGTGCAGACACCAGGCAGTGGTCTAAACCTGGAGCCTCTAGGAGGAATCCTTGGTTGCCTCAGTTATGGGCTTTCCATAATCCCTGAAGAAAGTGCAAAATACTTCATCTTCCTTTGAACTCAGTAAACTAGGCCATGGTGGCTTAGGAAGAGGAAATGGATGGATGAGGAGAAATTCTAAGAGCCACTCCCTGGCAGTATCCATGGACTATGTTGCCAATACGGAACTCTGGACAAGTTTCATGTAGGAGTCCAAAGTTCCTTAGGTTTTAAATACCCACAGTAAAGTCTCAGTGTCAAAGAGTACCTAAACAGGGACAGCAGATTTTTTTCTTGTGTAAAAAAATAGGTGAATTTTGTTAACGAGCTGTTCCAGCTTTCTCAGTGGGAATTATCCTCATATTAGAGATTCTGCCATTTTATGCTTGTGTCTTGCCAGATGGGCCTGAAATGTACATCTATAAAAAATAGATTTTGTATTGGAGAAAGCAAAAATACTGAAGGTAGGAATCTTTGCACTTTTAGGATTGGCTTTTTGCTCGTGTGTTAGATAATTTATTTTGCCTAGTTTCTCTTAAAATTTAATGTTAAGCCTTCAATTAGACTGTTTCGTTTTATTTTGCTGTGATTAGCTTTAAAATCTCACATGGTATAATTCCTGTGCTTTTCTCACCATTTAATTCTGAATTATAAACAAATCATGTACCACAGGCACCAAACTACATATTATAATTGTGGTATTGGCTTTGACGAAGATTCCAATAAAAGAAGAATATAATTTTTTTCCTCTTACATCTTTAGTTCCATATTCTTTGTATATTTATTCTAATTAACTAAAAACTCATTTGTATCTGTCTGTCCACCTGGATCTGGATCTGTACCAATGTTCCTCTTTCTAGGCTTTGAATTATTGATTTCTTGTTACGATACATTTCCTTTAAAAAGGACTACAATTTCATCTCCTAATGACTTGTTATTAAAAAAAAGTAGTTACCACACATCTCTTCATCACTCAGCAGTATGTCTCTTGACAAGAACAGTAAATGCAACTCTGACATAAACTAGTGGTAGTCCAGATTTACTTCGTAGTAGGAAGAGTTATTCTAAGTGACTTCAGTAGACTGTACAGGTTCTTTTGCACACTGGGCAATAAGCTTTAATTTAAAGCACAAATGCCTCTCTCCCTTGTCTTGTCAATTCTGATATATCTGTAAGATTAGCTAAATTTCATCACAACAAAGCCTGTTTGGTTGTTGGGGGAGGGGAGGTTCCTGCCCCCCAAGACTACATGAGATATTCTCTATTTCTTTATTTATCTTTTACTTTTTTGACTGTGGAAGTCTCTTCCCTGATTAGTTACTGGTAAAAAATGGTGCTGTCATTTTTTTACCTTATTTGTTTCACATGCATAATCAGATTCTTATCTGTTTGCATTTTGCTTTGCATTTTTTTTGTTGTCACAAAAGAGAAAAAACAGTGAGAATGCTGGAACAGAAAAATGGAAGACAGTTACCCTCAGGAGTATTGATAATGACATTTCAACGGCAAGTGCAAATTCTGCTCTCCTTTAGCATGGAATCTCACAAATCTAATGCAGCAGCACATAGCATATTTCTGGTTTTAATTTCTTTCTTTCTTTTAATTTTTATTTTAATCTTGTCAATTTTTTTTCTTTTGTTTGGATTTTTTATGTTGTTTCTGTTTAGAAGTGAATATGCTAAGCCAAGAATCATTGAACTCCAGTATACCATTGTTTTAAAGCTATTTGTGCTTGCTGTGTAAAATTCTGAAGTGGGTAGATTTTTCCTGTCTGAATTTAAAGACAGAGTCCATTGAACTGGATATGTTGAGGAGTCTAAAAATCAAATCTGAATTGTAAGGAGAATAAAGATACAGAAATGGCCTTGTTAAGGTCTTTGGCATGAAATAATTTGTGTTTTGAACAAACCTTGTATATATTTGGTACTTTTTCCAATGAAATTCGGTAGTGAGAACTGAACATCCTTATTAATACATTTCCAAACTTTTCTATGCCATTTTGATTTAGGATTTTTGAAATGGCTTGCTTTATTCTTGATTGAGATGGATATTTTCGGGTCTGTTCCTGATCCTGCTGAATTAGGCAAAAGTGATACCTACTCATTGTTATCCCAGAGCTTCATTTTCATGCCAGCTTTCCCATATGTTTTAGAGCTTAGGGTGAAAGACTAGGATCTTGATCATTGACCTCATTAGGGCCAAAGTGTAACCATCAGACTTTTGGATGTTTCATAACAATAAAATGTCTCTGGACTAAGAAAATTCTTCCTCTTTCTCTTCCACTTTTCTAGTAAATTGCACATCTGGATTAATGACGTTCATGCGTGGGCATAACTATATGGTTAAGCTTATCAACTGGACAAGCAAAATAGATATGCTGGTTCCCCATTATGTTGTCTTCAGCATTAAATGTATGAGATTAAAAAAATACTAGCTATAACAGCAGAAATCGAAAACTTGGTTTTCCTGGGTAACTTCCAGAAAGACTTGATTTATGCTGGTACAGTTTGTGAAATCATGACTAGCATTTTCATATGCTTTTCTCAAACTCTTTTTACTATGACTGGGGATATCATGGGAAAGCATTGCGAGAAAATGGGCTTTCTTTGAAATTTTTCAATACGCTGTCTATAAACTAAGATTTGAACAAGCAGGCTTCACTGAAACTGATCCGTGCATGTTGCTGTTACTTGGGGGCTGTTTCTGTCAATACAACTGAAAACATTTGCTAGCAATGGCATTCAAGTAGACAGCAGATTAAGCCATGGCCATTCAAATTTAACAAAAGACTTGTCTCTTTCTCAGCAGGTGAAAGATATAGAATAGGGGGAAAAGCAAAATCAGTAAGATACCCGCATATACAATATGCTTGCTGCATTAGTGACCATTCAATGCACTCACAAGTGTAAGTTCTATTTAATGGTGCTAAAAACAAGGCTACATTGTCTTCTGTTTGTAAATACACATAAATCAACTATGTTTAGTGCTTATTCTGTGCATTGATTATCAGCACAACCAGGTATTTGCAGTTGTCAAGGTACAACTAAGCCTTCAGAATGAAACTAAGGAGAAATAACTAGTGACTGCTGTCTCAAGGAGTGTATTCCACCGGAAATAAAAGTATATAGTGAGGCAGGATAGTATATCGTCAGCAGGGCTATATGTTGCATACACTGCTTTCTTCCCATTCTTTAGCTTCTGTGACTCTGGTACCATGTAAGAACAAACACTGGGTTCACGAGATGTCCAAAAAATGTCTATTTTATATGATTTATTTAACTGACTTCTAATTTCTGAAATGTAATGGCTTATAGTCATTAATTATGAAGATAAATCTATGTTCCTTTTTCAGTTAGGATGTGTTCTTTGATGTCCAGTTTATTGGAAGCATTATCAATGCTAAGATGCATATTTTCTCGTCAAGATGTAGCTCTTGCCTAAAAGAGAAACTTTGGAATAGAATCAATATCACTTTATTTTTCATTTTTTGAATAAATTTTGATAAACATCTATCATACACTGGTGGAAAATACATTTCCAGTTTTTATTTCATTGACAACAGATTGCTCATACTAATATCACTGAACAGACTACTGTGGATTTACTCCTGCCTTATCCGAGTGTGTGTAATATGAGAATCAGCTCCGACAATTCTAGTATACAGGTATAGCTTTTCCTTCAATTTTTTTTTCCATATCAAGGGCAAGTTCACGTTCATTTCACATGTGAGAACATTTGAAATAGCCAAACAGCAATGAATAGGGAACAGTGATTTAAATTATAGTAACGGGCTGGAAAAGTGACCCTGTAAAATGTCACTACATGTTCCACATTATTTATTTCTCATCAGAGGTTTTGTAGCAGAAGGTTTCAGCTCATAAGGCAAACAAGATTTGTGTTAGAGCAAGATCAATCTGCTCTACCTTGAAATCTCATGGAATTCAGTACTATAGAAAGAACTTCAGTGGTTGTTTTTTTGTTTTTAATCAAAAGCTGAGTAAATATAACAGTGATTGTTGTCTGTTGTGAGTACTCTTATTTTTATATTTTAACATTGGTATGAGGTGCAAGGAGGATATATAAAAAAGATTTGTATGTGTGTTAAAGTGAAACAATATATTCTGCTGCATCTAGCCTAAACACTACTTTTAGACCAAATTCATGAATGACAATAGCAAGTGTTTCAGTTAAGCTAGTGCCTTCAAGAATACTCAGTTATTTTTATATGCCAGGCTCATAGCTTTATTTCCATATAACATCTATCTTTAAGTGATTTCAGGGACTGTTACAAAACCTCATAACATCAAGAAAAAGATCAGTATGGCATCTCCATAACAGCGTCTCCATGACAGCCTTAGAGTGAATAATTTTTAATTTAACTGCTGACAAAGTTTATGTGGAGCTCATGGTAAATCAGTGGCATACCTGGTGAGTTCTCCATTGGCAGAAAAGTGCTTTACTGAGGATTACATTACTGTCTGGGAAACACAGCTGAGCATCCTAGAATATTCCTATACTTTTAGCAATATATTCTGTTGCTACTTTTGTAAAACTTTTTTATGAGGTAGATTAGTATATTTTGTAGTACTGTTAACATGCTAATAGCATCCATCATTGTATTTTGTCTTTCAGACTCAACTTTTGAAGAATATATATATGCGCATATATATATATATTTTTGATACCTAAAAGGCAATTGCTAATATCCAAGGCATGTATCAAAAATACTTTTTCTTCTTTTTTTCCTTTTCCTTTTCCTTTTCCTTTTCCTTTTCCTTTTCTTTTTCTTTTTCCTTTTCCTTTTTCTTTTTCTTTTCTTTCCCTCCTTCTGTTTCTGGTTATGGAACAACCATTTCTGATCACTGGGATGTCATCTTTGACAACAATAATCAAGAATATCCACTTACCAACCTAATATGTTTACAGGCACAGCTCCGAAGATGATAGTTTGAGTCCCAAGAAGCAGTTTTAACATAGGCTTTTTTATGGGACAGCTATTAAGTGCAAATAAAGAGCCATTCTGACATACCTTTTCTGGCAAAGAGTTAGTTCAGGCATCGCTGGACAGAACCATGATTCTCAATGCAGATAGTCTCTAAAGACTTTGGTTTTGCAAACTAGACCGCTCTGTGTCACTCTCAACTATGAAGAATGAAAGTATATTTTATCAGACTTCTTTGCCACAGCCACTGCAGAGACTGCATTTTTTGATCACAGCTTCCCCTGGGCAATTTGCTTAACTTGCAACAAGCTTCTGATCATGACATTAGAAAACTCAAGGTTTGTTTTTTGGCTAAGCATAAAGGCGTAGAAGCTAAAGATCTGTGATTTTTCTTGTCATACAGATTCTCCTTTTCCGTCAAATAGTACTTGACTTCAGAATGACTATAGCGGTCCTTCAAGAACCAAAGCACTGCCAAATAGTCTCAAGCATGCAGGACACTAAATCATGTTTTATAGGAGCAACATTAGGCAGTACAAATATCAGCTCTAGGCGGTCTTGTCAGGCTCCTTTTTTTTTCCTTTGGAAATGATTCAATTTTATCTATACTTTCTACTTTTACCTGAGACTTTCCTCTGTCTTATGATTTTTTGCAATAAAGTCAAAGGAGTCCATATCACCAAGAGAGTTCAACAGGCCATGAAAAAGGCAAGGAGTCCATGTACAATCTATGGCAGATTGCTGCATATTTCACAATGAGTACCTGAATGGCAACTACTTTGCTTACAAGTGGCAAGTACAATTGCTTACAATTGCAGCAAAAAAACAGTTTCCTTTTAAGATATAACACAGAGGTAACACACTGAGAAATCAGTATATACACCAGTGGGGAAAATAGTATATGAAGTTTTGTTTTAGTCTTTGATTTAATGTGAGCTTTGGACCCATGCTGATGAGCCATCTATCTTAATATATTTCTGTTTATTGCCTTCTTTGAGATGTCAAAGCTCTTCACAAATAGTTATTGAATGTAAAAGAGACAAATAGATATATTCTAAGTGTATGTTCCAAATCTGTATCTACAGGAGCAGAACAAGTTGGGAGGTTTGACATAAATACAGCTTTCAAATTTTTCTGGTTCCAATTTTAGTCTTTCTTAGTAATGTGACAAGAAACAATTCTGGTACATTCCCTGCACCTCTCTAAAGAAAAAAAGAGGACACACACATAGTCGGTCTGCTGGGGAGAGATGCAGCTTAGGCAAGGCTGACACATTCTGGTCTGATGGCAGAATCAGTGTAAGAGTGACCAAATTCACAGTTAATCTGGCAGGTGTGAGGAGACAGGACCATCTATTGTGTTATTGAGCTTACACTGAGGGATGGACTCTGATGAGAACCTTGTGACAGTACTATTTTTACTTGGCTGAATTGCAGCAAGGCTTAACTTGGCTTAATATGTCAGACCACAGAATAAATAATATATAAACCAAAGCTGCTGAAAATTTCCTCCCTTGTTAGGAAAATAAAAGTCCTTCACAATGTCATCGTTTTCCTTAAAGTCCTATATAGCACAGATGCTCTCTGTGGCTTATCTAGCTGATGGCTGACCTCTTCTCTGTCCTCCTTACACACACACAAATACATGTGTGTGTATGAGAAAATGAGATAAATGAAATGAAGGCGAAAAATTCACATTCCAGAAATTACTGGATTTTATTGTTTTTTTGTACATTGGTAGAATCTGTGAAATAGATGTATTGACTTAAAGATNAAAGTTTTTTTTTTTTTTTTTTTTTTTTTTTTTTACTATTGGATATAACAGAGATTTATCACTCATTTGAGGCTTTGAACAATGGACATGTCTGTCTGTTCCTCCCTTGCTTGTTCTGTAAATCTATTCTTCAGAAGACAGCACAAGCAGTAGCTGCCCAGTGCTTGTTCTGGTGTTTTGTATTAGGCTGAATTTCACCACAGGAGATTTTTATCAGTGCAACAAAACTAAAGGAGAAAAAAAAAAAGATATTATGGGGGAGAAAGGAAGAAAGTTACCTAGCCACTAGGTCATTATTAATCTACAGTCATGCTGTCATATGTCAGATAGAAAAGGTGATTATAAACCTACCTTTTTGAATTTTGGAGTAGGAGAAAATTCACCAATGTTTTTACAAAAAGGAGTTATCATCATGTTTGAAACCAGCTAACTACAAGTTAGTAATGTTAAATTCCAGCATTTGTTTTGGTTTTGTTTTTATTCAATCCATGCTAGATAGTGGCCTCATTATACTAGGTTAAATGGTTAAATTTGTGCTATCTGCCACACCAGCTCCTTTTTCTTTTTTTAATTAGGCTTCCAGATGGAGGTACCTTTTTGCACACAATCCATTGCTTCCTATTGCCAACAGGAGAGGGTCCTTTTTTTCCCCTGTCCCCTGAGCTGAGTCCTGCATCTGCCCTCCCTCCTGCTCTGGTGCTCATTAGACCCTTCTGGATCAATTCAGTCCAGTAAGCCAACAAAAGGGATCTTTTCTTTTCCTCATGGGTTTATTACCAGAACTGGTGCAAGGTGCAAATGATGAGGAGTATGTGCTTTGAAGAAAGGTGAGATAAGGGAGCAGGAGATCCCTTTTTCAGAAGCAGGTACATTGGCTCAACTTTTCTCATGAAAATACAGCCACAAAAAGGGAAACAAACCCCCTCCACTTCTGTAAGTATGGACACATTGCGTCACATCACACAAAGGGCTAGTCCCATCATACTTAACAGTGTGTGTCCTATTAAATATTAATGGACATTTTGGACTAGCACCAATCAAAGGCCAGGCATGCATTCAAGTGTTTAATTTCTACAAAATCATTAGTGGGTTTGTTGTTCATGACAATAGATACTGACTATTCTTGAAGTGTGAATGGCAGAAAATTATCTAACTCCTAAAAATACTCATGTGAAACACAAAACCATTAGCAACTTCTCTTCCATGAGTCAGAAGGAACATGGAAAATAGTCCGAAGATTTGACACATAAGCAGCACTTTTCCCGCAATGGGTATTCAACTTCCATGAGTGCAAACTTAAAATCAGCAAAATTAAATGGTAAGCAGTGCACAAGCTCCAATGTCAAAGCAACATGTTGTATCAACAAAAAAGTGTAAATGGGCTATTAATTTTATTTTAAAATATATTTGCAGTCACAGCACTATCAAACTTCTAGGAGAGAGAAGGGAAACTGCTGAAGAGTAAAAAATACAAAATAATGTGGGAGATTAACTGTCAAGTACTGGCGTGATATCATTAGGGGAGGTAAAACTACTGGTTGGGATCTGCAGATTTACCTTATTGAAGAAGGAAGATTAATAAAATGTTTTATTTAATCCATCATATCCAGTTTTACGAACTGCACTATGTAATTCCAAAATTCCTGCTTCCTTGTCCTCCCGTACTAGAACTGTGATCGGAAAATAGATGGAACAAGCTAAATTTGTAGCACAACTCTGCTAATCCTTAGTAATTGTGACTTTTTTCCATACCCTTTGGGCAGGAATCCAAACCGAACTGAGAGCATAAGGATACAGTTAGCAGTCTCTTATTTCAGCCCTCCAGGAAAGAAACCACCCCACATTACTGTTGTCCTCAGAGTTGTTAGTAGGACCTACCCAGCTCATCAGTCTTGGTGTGATAGGAGAGGAATAAGACAAAAGCAAAGGGGCACCTATCCCAAAATGGAATTTGCCTTTCAGTTGAGCAGGTGTGCTGCTGTCTAGCAGGGGGGAAACAAGGCTACAATGAGTGGAAAAGAAAGGAGAGCATTTCCCTCAGATCTAGGGATAATAATGGGTAAAGAAAACCTTTTTTTTCCATCCTGGTCCAAAGAATCATTCCCATACCATCTCAGGAAAACATTTTCCTGCTTTTCTGAGACTGCTCCAGCACTTTGCAGTTGACAATGTGTTATCATGTTTCAATAAGAGAAAGAATGAAAGAAAGGAACAGAGACCGGTTCAAGATGCAGGTGGGGGGAGTGGTTGCACCCAGATATCTTGTTCATCCCAAGCTCCACAAAGCTCTCTGTAGTGCTGGGAGGAGGTGAATGTGAATTATAGCTTACTGTTTCTTCTAAAAGACTGCAGGCAGAAGAAGAAGCAGAAGAATACATGTTGACTATGTATATTTTATTGAATTTTTGCATTATAATAACACCTTTAGGATTTAGCTGAAATGTGAGAGATAAGCATCTTATTGTTTTGAATATTCTAAAAACATACAGAAAGAGATAGTGCTTTCTTCACAGAGCTATGAATTTAAATAGAGGGGTTGTACAAAGGAAATGCAATTCCTATTTTAAAGGCAGGGCTTGAGACATGGTGAATTAATTTGCTCATGGTCACTCAAAAAGTCAGTGGCAGGGCTTCGAAAGGAACTTAACTCTCCTCTCAAGTTCTAGTTTCCTCTTAAGAACACTACTTATTTATTTAAAGCTGTATTAAAAGATAACTATCACTAGAAAGGTGTAATATAAGAAAAGGTTTGGAAGTGACATAGGTAGATTAGTATTAATGGCTTTGCTGAAGAACTGAAGTGCCAAAAGTGTCAGAATGCTTATTATTACAGAAATACCTTAAACTATTAAGTCTTTTTTTTTAAACCTTAGCTATCATTAAAAAATTGAATACAGGGAACTTTGCTAAATATAGAAGGACAGCTGCATGCCAGGCCAAAATCTGCTTCCATTAACTACCAGCCACATGCCAGTGTCTCCTTGTTCATCAGAATGACATCACAGAGATGGGAAGTGAACCAGTTCAATCACTTGCACATCATTAGTTCAGTAATAGTTTCCTTTAAAGGGGCCTTTAAGAAGCACTTAATTTAATGTCATATCAAGCACTATCCATCAATGTGTCCTTGATCACGTGAAAAATTGGGTTTCTTGCATACAGTGCACTGAACAAAAGACAGTCCAAATTTCACATTTAAAAATGAGTAGTATGACAGCAGTAATCATTATCTCATCCACATTGATCTGTGTGCTGGCAAAGACTTCCTATTAAGTCCTGAAGAGAGGCTGGCAGCTTCTATGGATATGAAGCTCCCTGAGAGTGGGGCAATGAAGTAAGCTAAAAACATGTCTTAAAAAATTAAATGGTCTCTTGAAACCCTGTAGGCTTTTGTTGCTTGCTCAGGACAGAAAGTGTATTATGCCAGAGATTGTGCACATCCTCATACTGCACAGAGAGACAACTGCATAGAAACAGAGGCCATAAAGAATTCAAAACACTACTGATCCAATTATTAATATTTTTATCTTCAGACGAGATTTGAACTATATATCCACACAGTACATCACTAATGAAATGCAGCCTCCTCTGGGATGGAAGCTCTTAGTTAGCTGATGGGCACAGCATGTGCCAGAATGAAAGGGGAGAGAAAACGGAGTTTTAGTACATCATGGAAAGCCCCTGCTGCTGAGAAAAGTGCAATGGCATCTTTAGGAGCCAAGCCACTCTCAAAGTAGGGTAAATTGGAAGTAACTATCAGAAATTCAATGGAATAATGATAGTGGTGAGAGAAAATAATAAGGCAACCAGGTCCATCAAGAGCAGGCAAAACCTCCTCTTCCCACTGCCATTTCCTACTCTCAGTTCTCATTTGCTAACAACGATAACAAAAAAGAGTCCTTTCCAGACTGCAAGGCTATTGTATATCTACATCAAGCAATAGAGCACAATGCAAAGATGCTTAATCCAAGTAAAGATCAAAATTTCTAAATTCCCATACAATAGAATGCAAACTTAATAGTTTGGATCTGGAAGAAACATAATCGTGCTGAATCAGTGCTGTGAACAAGTTAATAAGCAGTGAGCCTGGGAGAGGCTTATTGGTTTGATTGCAGCACATGCTTACCTACTGTACTGCACCAGGACTCAAGGTGGCTCAGATTTACCTGTTTTATGTGTCTTAGTATCATCTTCCCTTTCCTCTTGGTTTCAGTATTGCAATAGGGAGACTAAGCTTGCACCTGCCTGCATGAATCTGTTTGTGACTAAATGTGTCTTTAAACAGTACTCCCTGTATTCACTGTCAAAACTAGTGCCAACTACTGCTGTGAAATGGAGTGAGAACACCGGGAATTTCTAATTTAATTAAGAAACTAGTGGACTCTGGACCTGGTGGGAAAAAGTACTTATGTTCAGTTTTGGAAAAAAATACAGAAACTTGGAAATCCAATTTCTTGATAACCCTACATCTAATTTTCAAACAAATAAATATAATGATACTAAAAACCTAATAGTTTTCAGATAGATCTTTTGTTGTTGATAATGAAGAAAAATGTCCAGTTCAGCTATTCTGGTGTATGAATTTTGTTTTGATTTTCCCATTGTTGAATATGTATAGCCATCAGAGAGACTGTGCAGCATACAGTAAATTTATGCATGTTTCCCATAGATGACGCTAACTGCCAGCTCCCTAATTCTTTTGAGTGACATTTTGTTCAAGTTCTAGTGAATTTATATGTTCTTTTTTAATGCAAGGGCAAGCTGGTGAATTTTATCTTTTTTTTTGGGAGGGGGGTTAAAGAATGTGCAAAGTTTCTTTTTCTGAAATATTTCTGAAAACCTATACAGTTCATAAAAAAAAATAATCTGTGATTTTGTTTTCCTTGATAATCTGGTAGCATTATATAGCTTCAAAATATAAAAAATTCATTATATTCCCTACTATAGATGAGATATTTTCACTAATAAGTGGGTCTTAGTTATTAGCTGCTGCAATGGCTTCAGAACTCTACTGATAACCAAAATGAAAATTTCTTCTCTTGATTTTGTTAGGGGGTGCTGAATCCAGTGGCTGTTTACATGCAACTGGCCCCTTTCATCCCTCTATTTTCCCATACTTGTTCATCCCCAAATCACTTTGAACCCTCCTTTCCCCACCTGTGGTTCCTCCTATAAACATCCCATACTAAACTGTGTAATCCCCAAATGCTGTTCCCCTGCATCCCATGATGTGTCCTGCACCCCTAAGCAGCAACTTCCCTTCCGTTGGCAGTATGCTCCATGATGTACTCATGGTGATGGGTTTCCATACGCCGGGACTGAGGCTCTCCTGTAACTGCCCTGGGAGAAGCCTGGAAATGGTGTCCCTTACTCTGAGTTTTTAACTTGGGTTCCTGCCTGCATTTGTGCCTCTGTGTTCCTCTGGTCTTGTGGAGATGGGCCTTTGATGGGCTGCTGGCTCCTGGGATGGGCCTGGGACCAGCCAGGGCAGGCTGTCCCCGCTGCTCTTGTCTCCCTGTGCTCCTCTGTGGGCATGCAGATGAGTTGTTTATCACTTAATAGGAGAGACTTGAATCCTGACTTTCCATCTTCAGATAGCATGCCTTAAAATAAGTGTATTAGCAGTTCTGGAATGGATTTCCTTTACCTCTTTCTGAAAATGTCTTTCTGCTATATAAATATTTTCCAAATATTAATTGGATGAGCCAGAGAGACTAAATTTCACAGTAAGTGACTGCTCACCTTAGAGCCCTGAGGTCTAGTTCATCCTCCAGTTAATGTTTGGAATGCTTTCTGAGGGAAGACAGGCTGGCATTGAAGTCTGTGACTCAAAGAACTGGCAAGGGACTAGTGCCTGTGACTCTGCTTCTTGCTCCTCACTCTTGTGCAAGTTGTATGGTGTGGTTTCCAGTCACCTTCGTCTTCTGGTTCAGCCTCTGGACATGACAGAAGTGGGGGAAAAAAAAGACTGGTTTAAGAAATCTGCTAGGGTTTAACAATTCAGTATCTCTCTTGTAACATATGTGGCTGCATGTATGCTTAGCCACAGAAATCCAGATGCCACTTCACCATTGAAGATCTGTAGCCTCAGGGAATGCTGAGGCTTATTAAAGTACAGGTAGACTTTTTTCCTTTTTTCCAGGAAGAGCTGCTGGGTTTTTTAATCATTCCAGCTATTCTTTGAAGATTTTTTCAGTAATTTGGATTTTTTTTAATTACCAGACTTCATGTGTGAAATTTAGCTGTTGTTATTTCTGGCAGGATTAAAAGAAACAGGTAGAATATCAGCAGAACTCTTAAGAATAAAAGCAAATGAAAAGGAAAACGTGATTGCTTTCCCTCAAAAAAAGAAAAAAATTAAATAACTCAAAATAGATAGAAATATGACATTTTACAAGATAATACACAAACTTTGACTACTTGTCCATCATTCTATTGCAGAAGGAGGCAATGAGAGATATATAACATCTCAAAGTCTAAGTCTCAGTGAAGAGTTTCACTTTACCGAATTCAATGCAGTTTTGCAGTGTTACAGACAGGATTTCTAATTGGGAGTAGTTATGAATTTTTATGTGAGTTTTTTCTCTGGAAAAAAAATGATTTATGGAAACTGAAAACAGAAAAGAATCAGTTGACAAAACTCATGTTTTGTTTTGTCTTAGAGAAATTATCAAACCATTATATTTTTATATTTCCTACTAAGAGAGTATCTATTAAGAAATTAGGTAATTATTGTAGAATGAAAAAATTAATATTGAAATTAAATGTTTGGAAGATCTAAAAGTTGTTTGAATGATCTGATGTGTTATTTTTTCTAGATTGTCTAGATTCTAACTTTTTACATTTATGGGACAATTTGAAGCTCAAAAGAATTCCCCAAAATGGAAAATACACTTTATGCTCAGCTATTGATTAATGGCAATCCTGGAGAAAAACCAGGATGTTAAGAACAAAGCATGGGAGAGTCAGAATATAATTTTTTTTCAGTTCTTATGAATTCATAAATAGAGACATACATAAAATTTAAGTCATCCAAAGTCAACAGAAAGACTCTAATTAACATTAATATACTTTGGATCGGATCCTAGATCTTTAGAAGATGATGATGATAAAATAAGCCTAAGGTAGCAATATGTTATCTTGTGAAGCTTTATGTTATTTATGAGGACAAGAAACATGTTTTTTCAGATTTTGATTAAGTTCTTTACTTTCTGAGCTTTCAAAACCAAAGATGATAAATAAAAAGATTATACTTTTTTAAAATACCGGTGAACTCAATCTTCATAGAGATTAATGAAAACCTTCTCTTCTCGGAGACCAAATCTTGGATATTTTAGCCTGATGAAGTCACTGATCTCCATCCGGACACTGACTGTTGGCCACTACTCTCTGGATGCAGGCAACCAGCCAATTCCTTATCCACCAAATAATCTATCCATCAAATATATATCTCTCCAGTTTAGAGAGAAGGATGTTGTGGGGGACCATATCAAAGGCCCTACAGAAGTTGAGATAGACAACATCCGTAGTTCTTCCCTTGTCCAGTGATGTAGTCACTCCATCATAGAAGGCCACTAGGTTGGTCAGACAGGACTTGCCCTTGGTAACACCATGCTGTCTGTCTTGAATCAGTCCTCCATGTCCTCCATGTGGCTTAGCATAGCTTCTAGGAGGATCTGTTCCATGATCTTCCCAGGCACAGAGGTGAGGCTGACAGGTCGGTCCCCCTTTCTCCCCTTTTTAAAAATGGGTGCAATGTTTCCCTCTTTCCAGTCACCGGGGACTTCACCTGACTGACATGACTTTTCAAATATCATGGAGAGTTGCTTGGCAACTTCATCAGCCAGTTCCCTCAGGACTCTGGAATGCATCTCATCAGGTTCTGTATGTTCAGGTTCCTCAGGTGATCACAAACCTGATCTTCTTTTACAGAAGGAGGGACCTTGCTCCTCCAATTCCTGCCTTACAGTCCATCTACTGGAGAGGTGTGGAAAGAGAGATTGCCAGTGAAAACTGAAGCAAAAAATATTGTTGAGTACCTCAGACTTCTCCTCATCCGTTGTTACCAGTTTGCCAGTTTGTTCATCAAGGTGGGAGTGGGGGGTATGCTTTCTTTGACCTTCCTTTTCTGGCTGACATACCTGCAGAAAACCTTATTATTATTATTCTTTGTGTCCCTTGCCAAGTTCAGCTCCAGCCGTACCTCGGCCTTCCTGATGCCATTCCTCCACAGCCAGGCAATGTCCCTATAATCTTCCCAGGATACCTGTGTATGCTTCCAGTGCCCATGTATTTCCTTCTTGCCCTTTAGTTTGACCAGCAGGTCTTGACTCATCCCTGCTGCTCTCTTTCCTTCCTTTCCTGATTTCTTATACCTGGAAAGCATCTATAAAGATCTGCTAGCACTGTTCTGTTCCCTTGTCCCTGAGGGCTGTTTCCCAGGGGGATCCCATTGACTAATTCCTTGAAGATCTGGAAGTTTGCTTTCCTAAAATTCAGGGTCCTGGCTTTACTCTTCACCTTTCCCATTTCCTTCAGGACTGCGAACTCCACCAGTGCGTGAACTAAAATAATTACAAGTTAATTTGAGATATGCAGTAAAAGATGCTCAACATTTATATGCTATTTATATGCAATTTTATTCCTAAAAGTGTGATTTCTTTAAAAAGTGGCAAAAATAAAGACAATTTGTGAAGGTTTTATTTGAATAGTTTGATTAAAGTTTATGTCTATATGGTATGCAGCACGTGGTATTTGATATTGCAGTGTTACAGCCTTATTCTTTGTTTTATACACTTCTAAAATCACATGATAGCTAAATAAAAAATCCAACTCAGAATGTATAGCATCATACAGTACATGAATCTGTTGTTCTGGGTAGAAGTGCAGTTTAAAAAAGGAACTATATGAATTCCTCTCTTACAATATGAGTAGTATCTAAATGCAAGATCAGATTATAATAGCAATGTTCAGAAATACAGGAGTGCATTTGCTGTCTTATCAGATATTCTATCTGTCTGAAATTATCTGCAAAGTAGACAGTATTGTAAAGACAGTCTAGACCCTTCCCTGATAAAGAAGCTGCATTGTGATTATAGGAGTGTGGCCATAATCTTCCTAATTAGTCCCTTGTTCTCTGGCTTTTACTTTTTTTTTTTTTTTTTTTTGTCAAGCAGAAATCAAAGGAATTCTACTGAAAACAAGGTAGCCAATGATCTACTTTAAGACTCCAGTTATTCAACGTGGAGGAAGGGACTCATGAGTTTCCCTCTGCAAAACATCATTTATCAGTACCTCCTTTCTGAAAATACGTGTACCTCCACATCTGCTATGGTTGGCTAACAAAGGTGTTTAGCCTTGTAGCCTACCAGTTACAACTTTCTGTGCTGAATTCCTCCACTATTAATGCACAGTAAGTTTTATCAGGTACCAGTACAACTGTGTTTACCAAGTTAAAAGAAAAACACAACCAAACCAAGCTGTGGGTTGACCATGCAAAAAAGTGATTTCGAAAGACTATATATATGCAAGGCTACAAAATGGCAAATTTGCAGTTGCTTATTACCGTTTTTTTCTCCCATTCTTCAGTTTTCAAGATGATCAACTTGAAATGCTCATTCTGCCTTTTCTTCCAGATAATGTTATTTCATTCGTATCACCGTAACAACATAATTAAGGTTTCTGGAACAACTGCATAGGTAGGATTTTCTAAGTGTCTATTTTACATGGGGAAAAAGCCCTCTGCTTTTTGTGTCTTTTGGAAAGGAGCTTATCTTTATTTAAAAAGCAAAACACAAAGAAAAAAAAGCACAAAAAACCATTGCTAACTTGAATTGCATATATCTATCCCACTGACTTTAATCCTTTAGCAATGATTATTTTTGAGTATACATTTAGGAGGAGTCTGCTGAATATGTTACAGTGGCACTCTCATTCTGATTCAGTTCTGAACATTGTCCTTCTTTGTTGCAAGCAGAGTTTAGCCAAGCGATGCATGAGTTCTACTGGAAGAAAAGAAGTTCCTTCAAAGTTCAAATAAATTGTGATTGATCCTGTGGACGAGTATGGTTCTGAGCACATGGCACTCTGGAAGCAAAACCCATGAGTATAAATGTACATCTGTTAGAATTGCCCATCTGTTTGCATGAAAATTATGGGCAGAAAAAATTTCCTGCCAGTAATTTCCAACTCCTTTGTCAATGTTTTCCTTTGAGATGGTCCTTAATTCCAAAAGAAGGTTTATTAGTGTTTATTTCAATCCAAGAGACTTCTGTTGATTTGTAGACAGAGATTTGAAGGGTTTAAATACTCTCCCGGCTCCCTGCCAGCAGATAACTCTGGGTGGAAAAGGTAGATTGAATAAAAAAGTAAACAGTGTTTCAGCCCACTGAGAGAGATGCTTGGAGCTTGATAATAAAGACAGCAGGATTATATCCTGCCTTTTCTTCAGGGATGGAGTATTGCACAGTTTCCTGTTGATTAAGTCTCTAAATCTTTTGCTTTCATGTTCAGTCTTGCCACATCCTTTGCTAGCTTCTCCGCTGTTCTTTTGAGTGGGAAGCTCGATTCCCAGCAGCAATAAGATTTGGTTTTATACTGATGAAGAAAAGTATGAAATTCTCACTTTACAAAGGAGCAAAATTTTGGGTCTTTGTTTTGAGAACAAGTTCAGGGTCACTTTCTACAGTGTGTGCTTATATTCTGTGGTATGAGCCCTGCAGAAGAGTAAAAGAACTGCAAAGAGAAAGGATATTGAACTGCAGAGTCCTTGCATTCTCAATGATCCACAAAAAATCACTATGCGGTAGCAATGATATTAGATATTCATGGAGAAATTTTCTTCTTATCTAAAGAGAAATCATTTCAAAACTGCATAATTCAAAAAGGATTTCAAGGCAATGAATTTTGGCTCACTAAATTAAAAATTTACATTACTCTCCAGCTCTTGGGGTGATTTTTAAGAAAATAATAAAATATAAATAATGGTCTTATCCTGAAGTTATTGCATTTGTTCTGCAAAGGTCGCCTGAATAAATTTAAGTATCCAATCAATAACTTTGTTAATATGCCACTAGATATGAAAGTGAATATTAGCTATACTAATAATTTGTTTATTCATCCAAAATGATTTCATTTTCATTTCCAGACCATTTCATATGTTTTCTCACCATTTTCATGTTGTGTTGTCATTCTGCTATAGATGGAAGATGGTCCTTATTACTATGATTGAACTAATTTATATGGAATGCAATTAAAGAGATTTTTCTTCATTCCAACCTACTTCCAGGCTCAGGATCTGGTGAAATACGCAGTGTGATTTACAGCAACCTTTTGCTATACTGGGGGAAATGTAATCTGCATTTTCAGATAGCCTGAAGGGCTGCCTCCTAGAGAACAATTTCCCTGAGACTGCATACAGAGTCAAGAACACAACACTGAATGACATTACTCCACTTAAACAATAGATATTATATAACTCCAATATAAACAATAGAAAAATCAAACTTTCAAGAAATCAAGAAAACCACTAAATTTAATCAGAATATCCAAGAGTTTATTTCTGATTTGTTTTCCTGGTTGAAATATTTCAGCTTCTAGATTTATCAATACATTGAATATATATGCAATGTTATCAATATTTCATTTTATATTGTATCGATCATGTCATACAAAATGAGGATTTTATTTCTGTTTTAGAATCAGGGAAACCGATTTTTTTTTTTTTCCACAAATTAGACAAAATATTTTTTCAATAAAAAAATTTGTAATAACTTTTTTTTTACTTTAATCTCATCAGTAGACCTAACTTCAATAATAATAAAATCAAGTGCAAAATAACCATATATATGCACATAGGCTATTATACTTCTACTGTCTTCTATTCAAAGACATCTGCTTTCCAGTGATGAATAGCAATATTTCAAAAATACAACATGGAAAGCTAAATCACTTTATCCAGTAACTGTACATTTATTTTTTTATTATTTCAGGCAATGTGTATTACAGGTGTGAATTTGTGTAGGCTGAGTTTTACTTCAAATGAGAATAGCTTGCTGCCAAACTTGCAACTTTTCACTTTCTGATTATTCAGAGTGTGAAAATTTTCATTTTATAGAAGTTCTTCAGTCAAGAAACTGCTTAGAATAAAATTACTATTTTACACTGTTTTGTTGTTAGGTTATTGTGTGATGTCTTGGGCAAATGAAAAAAAAAAATAGTTTCTTATTGCAAAATGTGTATAAGAAGTGATACTTTGAACCTACATTAATACCTGTAAGGTAGTAGACGATCTTTGAACAAATGGTGCTGTAGAATGCAATACATTACTTCTGTGTATATATATATAAAAGCATCAAAAGATGAGCATAAGTTAGGAGAGCTGAACTTAACAGTATTTCCTTTAAAATATCCTCAAAAATCACGAAAATGTATGAAAATGTTTCTGACTTCCCAAATCTGATGAACCTGGTTATCAGTACGGGCAAACATTCATCAGATTGTGAGAGAATTATAATTTCTGTAGAATTCTGTTAGTGCCTTTTTCCTCTGCCCGATCAACTTGGGAGAAATATCATTAGTTGGGAACCAAAATTCATGCTGATAGAACTACTAAAAAAATATCAGCTTATGAAATGATGTTCCACATCTTCCATTTGTCATTCCTTTTTTTTTTTTTTTTCCCTACTTTATATTCTGCCCAGCCTGGTCTTACAGAATAAGACGGGAAATCAGATATAACATTATTCTCATTTCAGGTTTGCCAGCTAAATCAAAATGCCTTTCACTGATAGATATGAAGGATGGCCTACCCTAGGTAGATAAGTAAAAAACAATTCACGCATGCTATATATATATCTAAAACCAAACGCATTTTCTGCAAAGTCAAATGTAAACTTTAAACATCTCCAGTTCTCAAAAATGGCAGGCACAGGCCATAAGTGGTTAGGTCAGCATTGCGTCAACATACCATCTGTATTACAGCCCACACTGTCTAAAGTGATTCAGATTGTGATTGCCAGGAGTGTTGGAGTCATTTATTTAGAGCGACAGTTGCAATATTTGTATCTACATCTGACTTTGCAGTCTAAACCAATGCCATGGGTGGTCACTTCGGAATTTTTTGCTTCCCTCCCCTCTGATCATATTATTTAAAATAAAGATGTCGGATAGTTTCATGATACAATACCAAGAGCGCTTGTATGCCTGAAAACAAAACAGAACGCTTTGTGGAGATTTTATATTTCTATGCTACTAGTGTAAAGGTTTCTTTTTTTGTTTGTAAGAAATTTTTGAAGCAATAATATTTATTTAATATCAGGAATACAAATGGAGGGAACTACAAACAGTCTTCAGACTGAAAATAGCAGTGTTTTCCTCTCACATATCTTAACATCCTGTGTATTACTCTTAAGTGTGGAAGTGTTGTCCTTCCATGTGGGCTTCCTATTTTAAAGTGAAGGTACTTAGAAATTGCATGCACTTATGGAGAGTAATGAAGGTACCTGCCACAAAAAACATTCTGAAGACAAGGAGAAAAAATTACATAAAAAAATCAGAATGTGCCTATATCCAGGAACAAGCCTTTGTGTTTCCTGGTAGATTTCTACTTGGTCTTTAAATAAAATTTCTTGTAAGCTTTACAGTACTTTAGAAGATTTTCTTTGTGATACAAGTACTTTGATATGGCTAGTGCAAGGTCTAACTATTCTTTTATGTTGTATTGCCCCCTTTTCTATCCCCCTAAACTCAATTTTCATCATCTAGGAAAAAGAAATACTAACTTACTGGTGTGGTTTTTTGTTATTTCTTTGCTAGAGGAAACTATTATTTTTGAAGATTATTTCTAAAACTGTGACAGTCTATGTTGAATTTTAATGCTATTGTAGGTAGTTTGAATCCAGCTTTCCTGGATGCATAAAGAAGGAATTATAGACTCATATACCACTGGTAGGGTGATTTTGTATATGTGCCAGAGCGTCTGAAGCAGTGCATACAGCAGAACAGCAAAGAGCTCTTTTGCCTGTGCTGTACAGGTGCTGTGGGAAGCTGTAAGCAGGTAAGAGAGTGACCCAGCCAGCTCCACTGGGCAGAGCTGGCAGCATACCAGTAACTTAAGCCATAAAGGCTAGGGTCAGTTGCTTTACACCCTCATTTTCCCAAGTTTAGTACCAAATAGAAGTCAAAGATGAGGATGGTTGAAGAACTGAGTTCAAACAGCCAATGGCCTTGAATGCAGATGGCTGTATACTGTAACAGTTTAATTTCCATTGTGTATGTCTGGAACAGGTTGCACAGAGAGGTGGTAGATGCCCCATCCCTGGAAACATTCAAGGTCAGGTTGAATGGGGCTCTGAGCAACCTGATCTAGTTGAAGATGTCCCCTGCCTATTGCAGGTGAGGTTTGACTAGATTACATTTAAAAAGTCTCTTCCAATCCAAACTATTCTATGATTCTGTGTCCATTGTGCTTGTATATCCTGACTCTTACTACCAACATTCTTTAGGTCCAGCACTGGGTCATATTCTTACATTATTTGCACACAAGCACAAAATCAGTAGTTATCGCACAAAGGTAACTAAAGGTATATCGCTTAAGATGTCCTTAGAACAAGCAACTGCAGTGAATTGCATCTTTCCCCCCTGTTCCGGCAGTTCAGCACTTCCTCAGCAACACAGAATATGCTGGACCCAGACAGCCAGAGCAGGAATCTGAAGTGAAAGTGGTGAAATATTTCTCCTGCATCCTATCCTACTATTTTCTCACAGTCATACCGATGCACAGAGAGAAGTTCTGCAGAGAAAACATTGAATGATACGGAGCTGCAACAGTCCTTGGATGGCATAATGCTCACCGAAAAACAGTGGGTAAAGATTTGCTTTACACATCAATGGTGAGTAATTTTATCAGGTTTTTTTATCTTTTAGAAGCAGAAGAAATGCCCTTTTTAAAGTGTGGAGTCTGACTCTGGAAATCATGTGACTGTCAGGCTGAGGTTAAGAAATGTCTTTGTTATTTCTTAAGTCTTTTAGGCTGGGGGGTGGGTCATCCTTAATGCCACTTAATTCCTTTTCATCTAAGTTTTTGTTTATGGAATATAATTCACAGTGTCTACAGAACTATGTAATTAGTCAGAGACTCAATAAAAGGTCCTTAGCCTTTCACTTTCATAAGCACCAAAATTCAATCAAAAAATTATTTTTAAAGTGAGTAAAAGCTACAGTGGCAAATCTATTAAAATGTGTTTAATCATTAACTTCTTTGATTTAACATCTGTCTAAAACATAACATCAAAAATTGAATAATTTATCATGTAATTGCATAAAAGCTCAACTAATGTAAGGCATTAATTAAAAATTTATATGAAATTCAGAAGAAGAAAGTTGAGGAGGAACTATTTGATTACCCACTCAGTAGGATAGCTATAGTTACTTTGGAACAGTTATCTACTGTATTACAAATCACAAATGCCTAACTGAAAAACACTGTAAACTCCTTAGGTTTATCTGATGATTTTCAGAAAATGCATTAGCCATAGATTACTTCAGATTCTGTAGCTAGATGTATAGATATTCCAGTTCCCCAAGGAATTATTATTCTTTCACTTTTATAACCTATTAGCCTCACGGTATGTACAAACTGCTATGTAAACATGAGAAGAGAATAAGGCTTTCAGAACTTTCTGAATCTTGTTTCATAAATGTACAGACTTCGGGAGCAGGTTTCAGGTTTTCTTCTCAGGCTCAATTCAGTCAGCCATAGAAGAATATCATAGCCATAAAATCAACTCCAATGTTAAGTATATTATGGGCAGGAACGATAAACAGTTATTCTGTCAACAATATTATCTCTCCAAATCAATTAACTTTTACAACTTACACAAACTAGAGACGTTCTAAGTTCAGGTTTCTTCTTTCATAGTCAGCTAATAGTATTTGAAAATAGTTGTTTAAAACTGACATTTGTGCCAAACTGCCTTTAGAATTAGAAAAAAAATTGGCTCAGAAAGCAGAGTATCCAGATGGATAAAAACATAAGCACAGATTTTAATTTAAACAGGTTTGTCTGTCACAAAAAAAAAGGGCCTGCTTTGCAAAGTTCTCTCTTTAACACTCCCACCAAAGACTATTCTCATGAATCATTCACTGAGATCTACCTATGTAAATGAGTACTTATGAAATCAAGCCCTAAGTTTTCCCTGTATTTAAAGAAATGTAAAGTACAAATCACCGTAATTTGGGGTACTTTCTGAAAGAATATTTAGAAAATTATTATCTTCCTTCATATACATAGTTATTATTTAGACTGTTATTAACAAATTTCCTGAAATACAGAATTACCTGAGAAAATAATAGATTTAAGATTTTTTTTTCTGTTCTCTTTTCCTCTTTTTTCCTTTTTTTAAATAGAAACTTTCTTCTGCTTCTGCTGACAGTTGCTTGAGTCTTTTCCTGCCTGCTGAGAGGATGGGATATATTTCATCTACTTTAAGAGTGTGCTATTGTCAATCCATCCCATTGTTTTTTTGAGATTAGTGTTCCCAGTGTTCTCAATTTGACACTGCTAGAGAAGAAAATGATCGAAATTGTCACAAACAAAAAGTAAAATAAAGCATACATATGGAATTGACATGATAGTAACAATCAGGAATATTTTTGACACTTTTAGGTTTGGATAGCTCACAAAAGACTTGGAAAGATCAATCACTGAGTGTTTTGAAAATACGTACATTTGTAACATCAAAATATTTTAAAAAACAGAGAGTACCCAGACTTCAGGTAAGTGACCACAGTTTAGAAAATACCTGAGTAAAGCTTCCAAAAAGCTGAGAGAGCTGTCTCTTAGTAGCAGGTTAAATAGAACCCATTTTTTTCCTCCAGGCGGAATGTTTGAAAGATCCAAACTCGGATCTTGCATTACAAATAGAAAATACCTAAGATGCCCAGAATCCTACTCAGACATCTTTACCCTTATGTTCTGCCCTTTTGGTATCTTGTTTGTTTTCCTTTTACCTTTAAAAATGTACTACATTTTTGTAAAAAATAGATGTGGTGCTTCTGTGAGCTGTGTGAATCACAGTTATGAAGGCCTAGAGTGTTTTTTATCATCCTAATTATTAATATTGCCATACAAAGATGGTGCAATGAGTCATCTGAAAGGAGCTTGAAGTTATTTCACCTTTCATTCCTTGTTTAAGCTCTCAAAGAGAAAAAATGAAATGGAAAAAACATACCTATTTTGACAAGTACGTAAACAAGAAATGCAACTAATAAAACACTTCTAATATACATATATTTATGTGTGGCTGTGCACTTAAATGCGCAACCACAGTCTTGTACAGGTATGTAGACACATTCATAAGTAGGTTATGAATATATATATTGAAGTAACATTTCCATTTTGCAAGGAAAAGACTTTATGACTTGAAATTAAATGACTGTATGTTACAAATTGCAATGACAAAAGAAAAAAAACAACAACAATTTCCCACTAAAACAGACCTGGTAGGTTTTTGTGTGGAGAGAATGTGAAAGATGGGAAAGAAATGCTTTGGTCATTTTTCTTAGTGGTTGTGCCCACACAGTACGGGTTTGAGTACAAGCAACCAAAAGGGTAGACTCCTTTTTTTGGTGGCAATGCCAACTAAACATACATAAAACTACAGCCTGAGTCTGAGATTATTTTAAAACGATATTTTCTTATTCTGAAGAGATTTTTTTGAACTTGAATATTTACAGGGTATTCTGGAATCAGAATTTTCAGTATTTCTTGTTGGCCCTTTACTACCTCTTAGATGGAAATATTAATCAGAAGAGACATTAGCTCCTATTGCTCCACTTCTCGAATGAATATATGAAGCACCAGACAAAGGCAAAACACTCTCACTGCCATTTTGATTTTGAGACTCAAGAGAATTTATCTCAGGTACTTGTAAAAGGTGCAATTCATGTTCTGGTAAGAGATTATTCCACCATAAGGAAAAAAGAAAGAAAAGGAAAAAAGAAAGAAAAGAAAAAAAGAGAGAGACTTTCCCCTCCAGAGGGTCAAATATCTCAAAGACACTGTTTACAGTCAGGTACATGGCTAACTCTTGGCTAAATCAAATGCACAATTAGCTATTTCCACTTATTATCACTAAGTAGTTTGCTGAACTGCCTTCCTGCTTTATATTGTATTAGTCCAAGATAAAAAAATAGTTTACATGACTATATCTTTAAATTAATGCTGAAAGCAAAAATAGCCTTGCCCCACTCTGTCATGGTTGTGCTACGGAAAAGTGACTTCATTCTTTCTGTGAATCTTTCCCTCTTATCTTTTGTCTTCTACAAGCCAGTAAACACAGCTCTTCACCCCACTTTTCTTCAGGTGCAACAACAGCAGCAGCAGCAGCAACAACCAAAAAAGACAAAAAATAAAAGGAGAGAGACATCTGACAGGAAGGTTTTTCCCTTTCCTTAACAAAAAGAAGTAAACATTTTAATGGAAGCATTTAGTTTGTTTCAGTTACAAATTTGAAAGAAATTAATTTTTTTTTTTTTTCAGAAATGTTTGTCCTGGGAACAGCTTATCCCTCTGTAGCCTGCTTTGCAAAGGAAAATGTTTTATCAGAACGTAGCCTTACTTTAATTCCCTTTCCTTCCTTTATTTACAATTCTTTTCTCTACAAACATGCCACCCACTATTGTAAAGATAACAAGCCCCTTAAGACCTTTTGACTAAAGCATAACATGGCCTTGGACGTGCTGTTTCAGACCACTTGTTGTTGCTTAGCAGCTTAATAAAAAGATATGCAGGTGTCCCTCTTTCCCCAACAATCTTTTCCTCCAGTGTTGATTAGTTTACCTCTTCCAACATTAAAGACCTGAGGTTACAGGACTGGACCTGTAATTCAAATGGGCCATTAAGTACCACCTCATAACTCTACAGTTACGCTATATTCTCTTTCCCAGGTTCTGAGATCTTCCCTGAAGTTTTCATCTATGCCATTAGATAATTTTAAAGAAATAAATTCACATTCTGCATTTAGTTTAACATCACTGCAAGGGTATGTGGTGGCTTGAACTTGGTCAGCTGCCAGACACCCACCCAGCCGCTCTCCACTCCCCCTCGTCAACAGGACAGGGTGAGAAAATAAGATTAAAAGGCTCGTGGGTCAAGATAAAGACAAAGAGATCACTTACCAATAACTGTCACAGGCAAAACAGACTTGACTTGGGGAAAATTAGTTTAATTCCTTGCTAATCAAAATAGGTTTGGAGAGTGAGAAACAAATACAAATAAAAACAACACCTCCCCTCCTACCCCTCTTCTTTACAGGCTCAACTTCACTCCTTCATTCCCAACTAGACCTCCTCTCCTACAAGCAGCACAAACTAAACAAAACTAAACATACAAATTATTGTGGTTTGGGTTTTAAAAAATATTTTCCAATGTGAAATACCATCTAAACGAGAACAAAGTCTTCTGATGTACTTAAAGTCAACTGGTGCTATTGTTTGTTTTATAGTTGTAATGACTTCTGAGCTGGCTGAGCTCTGAGATAAACCTGCTTTTTCCTTTACCCATTTGAGAATCTCAAAACACCAAGGGACTTTTGACTTCTGGGGACTGGCTTTTTTATTAGAACAGAAACTGCAGCCAGAAACTTTTCACAATTGGAAAAAGAAGCCTCAGAATGAGACAAGATATAAGTAGAAATACAATAAGCAACCTTTTTCTCACAATATGTCTTTTCAGAAAGAGTACTTTTTTTCAAAGTTTCACTCAGTCAGCAGCTGAGTGAACCTTACTGGTTCCAGCAAACTCTTCATCCTCAGATATCCTCAGACACCCCAGAAAGTACTTCTTTCTGTTGCCTTTGCAGCCTGAAACTGTGTCTGCTTTTTGCTCTTCTCAGTAGGCTTTCTAATTTTCTCTTTTTCTATTTTTCCTACCCCGAATTACGGAAGTATTTCCCTCCAAACATGTCTAGTTTAGATGCAAGGAAAGGCAGAGCTTCCACCCCCTCCAAAGACTTCCACCAGAGCGCATGTACAGCATCTAGGAAAATGCAAACAGCCAGATGTGTTCCCTTGCTGCCTTGCAGTACAAACAGTGGTCGTGAATAAATGCACTGAGCAATACAACACAGATCCATAAAATCACTTGTTCCAATAAAGACACTTCAAATAATACAAGTATTTGAACGTTGAAGCTGTTTATACTTTCTTTTAAATGAACAGTGGTCTAAATGTAATCCAAACTCTAATCTGGAAAACAGATTGAGTCCATTCTCACAGTTTGGTTAAGAAAGGTGCAATCTAAATGTCACTCAAGGAACCATCAGTGACAACACTGGAAATGTCTTCTTCTGTCATGCTGGGATTTTCAAAGCACATTTCAAAACCAGGGGTGCATCTATTAATTTCAACTCTTTCAAATTCCATTTTCAGGCAACTGGAGAGGATAGACAGATCATGTAGTAAAGTTAATCCAGAAATTGCTATTTTAGATGAAACAACCTCAATGAAACTAAAACATTTCAGTCTGGGAGATGAAACTGTGCAGGTGTGTGTATCAGGCACATTGGATATACTTGAACTAACACCTATTTCTCAGACATCTGTAATGGCAAAAGACTGATTATGTGAAATAGGCCCAGGTGATCCTAGCAGGCAAACCATTCTGCAGAGGAAGAAAAAATATTTTTTTTTTCTTTTTGGCTGGGTTGTTTGGGGCTTTTGGTATAACCAGGGGTTTGGGAAGAGGTGGGGTTTGCTTTCTGACTCTCATCAGCTAATCAATTTAACTTGGAGCAAGATTCACCAACCAAGCATTGAATTAAGGAACATTACATGGTATCATTTTGTCCCCTCTCCTGTAGTCAATTCATGACATTTTAGGAGATTTTAAATTAAATACAGCAAAATACATCTGGTCAGTTGCTAATCAAGAAGACACATCTGTTCTAACATCTGTAGCTTATCACATGAAGATCTTAATCATGAACCACTTTGTCAAAACAGAAGTGATATAAAATCACCTTGCCTGTCTCTTTTCATAGCAGTTTTCTAAATTCAACATTTGTGTATTGTTATATCTTTGCCTGAAAAAAGTGAAAAGTCCAAACTATTTAGATATGAGAATATAAGCACAGAGACAAAGCACCCTTCAATCTTCTTTACAGTAAGCTTCATGTATTTGCCCCTTTACGTTATACTCTTGAATCTTTTTTCATTGACTGTGTTTGACATTTCTCCAGGATTTTTTTTTTAAAACAGCCACAGAACTGGACAAACTCTATCCTACCAATGCTATGCAGAAATACAAGATTAGTTTTTTCTCTTTTGCTAGGAAGTTTCTTTTGGATATGTCAACTTTCTTTGATGAAAAGACTGTGGTGAAGGAAAGAAGTACAAAAAGTTAATGAAGTCTAAAAGCATACTTTTTATGCCTGACGGTCATATAGGCTACACATTCTCATTTCTTGCTAATCTCTATGGCAACCTTTTGCAGATTCAGTAGTCACAGAGGAAAGACTGGTAGAGTATTTAAAAATGAACCCAAATCCACACCAAAAAACCCTAAAGCCAAAGTGTATTTTACCTGAATACATTTCTTGTGTTGAGAATAAACACAGGATTTTGATGAACAAGTTGAACTTCGATGAACTTGGAGAACTCGGTTTTGTCCTCTGGTTTTCCATACATACTTTGCATTCTGCTTCTTGTCTCATTGTAGAATCCCTATTTTTCACACTGAATTCAAAATCATATCTTCTTGAGATAAGTTAATCTGTAAAATAATCAGTGGGTAATTTAAAGACCTCAACGCGACTATTCTCAAGCAAAAAATTAAGTAGGTACTTGCATTGCTTGTTGAATTAGAGCTCAGATCTCTACAGGTAGAATTTTTGCATACCAGTTCACTGAAGCAGCAAGGTAAGAGTTCTAGTGCTCATAGTAGAGACATTATCCTTTTATTCAGGTGGCAAGAAAAAGCTTTATCTAGTATGTTTATCAGTCCAACGCCAACTCTCAGAGAAGCTCAGCCAGTGTTCAGAGAAAAAAGGGAAACTTTAAATCATAAAGCAATTAGACATCTGCACCATGAAATGGATATGATCAAATAACTACAAGGAGAAAACAAGCAAGATTTACAGGCACACACTTGTAAATTCCTTCACAGAACTTCATTCAAAAACTACTACAGAATTCTTTAACAAGACTTTAATATGCACCAAAAGGAAAGGTGATATAGCTATGTGGCTGAAAAGACCATCAGTTTGGTCTAAAACAGAGTTAAAAAAAATTAAAATAAAACAAAGTTAGTAGCTCTCATTTAATTTAGAATGAGAATGGCAAAGAAAGAAAAATACTCAGAAACATAACTGTTTTTTTCTAATGCAATTCTGTCATTACATTATGTCAAAAACATATTCAAATTTAAATAAAGTGAAAAATTTGATATCTTGGCTATATATCACACTTCTATATTTTGTGTATTTCTAAGCAATAATGATTTTAGATTGTGAAAATTCTGTTCCTTGTAACTGGTTGATATGCAGTATTGACATTTTATTTTGAGACAAATAGAATTAAGTCAGATGGCTCAAAGTTTACCATGAAAAGTCAATTCTGAGTGGAAAGAGGTATGGGAGTAATTTATTTTTATGTTCTTGGGATTCTTGTGGACCTCAGAACCTAAAATTGTGACTGGCTGCCTTGTGAAGGCTATGGGGCCCTGGGATGGAGCCAGAAATCAATCTTTAATTAGAACAGTTGCTCATTTGCTGGCTTCATGGCAAGGAGTCTGAGTAGCCTTACAACATAGCCTTACAAGGTAGGTTGTTCAAAACCTAGGTTACTAGGTCTCTTAGTTAAGACAGAGCTGGCACCACTAGAATGTGTGAGGGATCTGGGGTGTTATGACTTTAGATCCTGGCTTCAATGCCCCAAAACATCTGAAAATCCACCATATTTCCCAAGAGACTTTTCAGGTTCAGTCATTGGCACTTAATGACAAAGCTCTGTTTAGTTAGAAAATTGTGACTGGTTTTAGCTATCAAGAGAGAACCAAATGTGATTTATCTTGATTTATTTCCTTAGGAAGCACTGAAGAAAATAAATGAATTCTTGTAGAATACTTCAGTTGCAACAGAACTTTCTTTTCAAACCACAAACTCTTCTGTGGAATTTTTTTAGTTAGGCCTACTAGCAGTACTGCTGAGAGACCGTGTCCATTACCTCAGACTGCAGGGATTCATCAAACTAAGGATATAATTCCTGCACAAGTTTTACACATGCATACTACCATGGACTTCTGTAGAGTTCTTTCTAATTTACATCAGTGTAAGCAGGATCGGACACCCATTTCAGGAGCTTTGGAAGATGAGAACAAATGTGTCTGACAGTCACACAAACCAATACATGAGAGGTACCAACAGTGTGGTGTTGCCTCAAGCTGTTCAAAGCATCATCCACAAAACTGTGTAGCTTTGTGAAATGGCCTGTTATGGAACGTGAACCATGAGTGAGAGTACAGTCCACCTCATATGAAAGGTTAAAAAAAGTAGCCTCTCTCAATTGATTTCACTGAGACAATGAAATTAGAGACAGTGTAGAAAATAACTGCCATGAAAGAATTAACTGATCTCATTTATGCTGGACCTATTGTCCTTGTATAGATAACCCAAACTTGGAGCAAATGAAGAACTAATAAGAGGATTTAGTAAGTCAGTGTAAGGGTCAGCAGTCAAAAATTTCCGCTGAACATTTCAGACAGTTCTGTAGCTCAACTAGCCTCAGAGAGGAATCTCTTTTCAGACAGTTACAGAGCCAACAGGTATCTAAAATCGGGAACTNACTTGGCACTTGGCCTTGTTGAAGCTCATACCGTTAGCGTTGGCCCATCGATCCAATCTATCCAAGTCTCTCTGTAGAGCCTCCCTGTCCTCATGCAGATCAACACTCCCACTTAACTTGGTGTCATCTGCAAACTTACTGATGATACACTCTATGTCTTTATCAAGATCATCAATAAAGACGTTAAACAGAAATGGTCCCAACACTGAGCCCTGAGGAATACCACTTGTGACCGGCCACCAGCTGGATTTGACTCCATTGACCACCACTCTTTGGGACTGTCCATCCATCCAGTGCTTGATCCATGGTTCTAAAGTGAAACTGGATGGATAAAGCAAATTTTCCAAGGGCTTGTAAATATTAACTTTTTAAGTAAAACTGCTAAGGACCACGCTTGCCTCCTTTAAGTAATAGTTTGCCCCAGTTACTTAGCCAACTGCCCTCCTCCTCTCTCCCCCAACAAAAGCCCATGCAGGCCTCTCGTGGGATTTGAGCTGATCCCTCTGAACAATCTTTTACTGCACCCTGTTTGGAGGCCTGTTACCATGTTCAAAGCTAGTCTACATATCTTTCCACTAAATCCTGTATGCATATTCTATAGATTTCTTTTAAAAAATGTATTCTCTGTACAACCTACCTTTACCATCCTAATTGACCCTAACACTTACTAATTATTTATGAGAAAATAAATCCCCTTTTCTTCTTCCCATCAGCATCAAAAGTTCCAGTAATTACCTGTCTCTAAAGTGGTTTAGGGTTTAACCCCCTCCACTCCCCCCTGACCTCAAGAGTTAGAGTGTGTATACACCTTTTTAATCCTCCATCTTTTTCTGTTTCTATCAGTTTTGGTGAGTGAGGTTCTATCATTATTAGTGAAAACAACCTACAGATATTTGCGAAAAAAATAATGGAACCATTTTCACTGTGAAACTGCAGTTTTATAAAAATTAAAATGAGAAAAAAAAACATTGAATTTCAAGCAAAAGAGTGGTTTGGTTGTTTTGTTTTTTTTTTCCAAACCTGTTTGTGATGCTTTTCTAAACACTGCATTCCAAAATCAAGTATATTCAAAATGTGCCTTTGTGGGAAGTTCCATGTGTGTTCAGTTTCTGTACAGATCTGAAAAAGTCAACTTTCTAAATCTCTTAAAAATAGAATCATTATCTGCTGGTTGCTTTTATCTTAACTGCTGAACTCTCAGGTGTTCCCTTATTATAGAAGTAGAATAGTTCCTTTGGTACTTGACCTCCCAACTGCCATTTTCTTTCTTTTCTCCTTCACCTTTCTCTGCTCTGCACTTTTTCTCAGTTCCTTAAGACCTCCCCTTTAATTTCCTCATTCTCTCTGCCATTAAGAATAACCACTGAAGCTCGCTGTGCCAGTCTCTTTCTTATTGCTTCTGCTCTTTTACGTAGATACTTTACTGTCTTTACCGATTTCTTTTTTTTTTTTTATTCATTGCCGCTTAGGTATGTGTTCATTTCATTCCACCTCATTAGACTTCCAAAAGGTCAACATAAAATATTGCAATGGGCATACATATCTGCTTTTGGTACTTCTAATGAGTCTGTCACCATGGTATTTAGATACATATTGGTGTACAGTATTTCATTAAGCAATGTATATTCTTCCCCTTAAATGATTCTCAAAAGATTAACTAATCTCCACTCAGGAAAACCCTCAGTTACTCCTTACACTTTATTCACATTAAAGACGGCTAATCTAGCTTTAAATTCTCTATAAATCATGCTCTATATTCAAAATAAAGTAAACTGACATAGACGCTTTAAAACAACAGTGTAAGAGGTTGAGATTTTCACATTAATGAAGATTCACTCTTTTTTTTGGTGGGGAGGATGGGAAGAAGTTAAATTTGAAAGCACTATAGCTTTCTATCATGGATAAAGACAGGGAAATTGCTGTAATTAAAATCGCATGAATTTTTGTTAATAAAACTCTTTTGTCTATTCCAATGTGATGGCAAGTCCTAAAAACTATGAAGCAATTAGCAAGGTAATATGACTGACATCAGCATAAGTTGATTAATACATTGAGAAATAACACATCTGCATCCGGAGATGAAAGACTCAAGGTTTTTGAAGCACAGCTGAAACAAAGAATGTTAAAAATGCCTTTAAATTATTCCTGTTCAATGATATGAGATGTTTTAAATATATAAACAGGCAGAATAACCCAACTCAGTTGCAGAATAAATAATGACCATAAAACAGCTCCTAATGTCTAGGTGAAAGTTTGCTGTAGGAGCTAATCCACACTTAATAATAATTAACAACAATTAATTAAAGCTACACATGACTGGATTCAGGAGTCTAATTATCCAGTTACCTGATTTGATGAAACATCTAGGTAATTAGGTAGGGAACTGTCCCATTTTCCATTATGATTAATTATGGGTGTAAAAATGTTATTAAATGCTAATTTGGTTTATCTCATCAGAATGTAGGTTATGTCCCTCCTATATCTGTATTTATGTTGTTATAGTTCATTCACTTGGTTTATAATGTGGATAACTTACTCAACAGTATTTGAAAAATGAATCAAATGGTGATTAAAGTGTTTGAAATGCTAATTAAAGTGACGAGTCTGCCCTCTGTCTTCCACGTATTTATACACAATTTAATGATGCATTCAGTTCCTTTGATTTCAATAGGGTCATTCATGGTAGAAAAGGTAGAGTTGTAAATATTTACAGAACTGAAATCTACACATGGAAGCCAAGTAAAATTTTCATTCTGACAGGAAAGAGAGAAATGCAGAGAAGAAATCTGCAAGCAAGGGATTACAAGACTAAGAAGTTACATCTGTGTTCACTGTTTCTTAAAGTGTTGGGATTAATCCTCAAAAATAAGATACTTTTACTACGCTGAGGCTTAAGTGGTCAAAAGCAATGTTCACATGTGAACACCTCTGAAAAATATATTTAAAAAATACTTATGAAAAAATTATGGAAAATTATTTAATGATCCATTCACCAGCTATCATATAAAGTATTTAACGTTGCCGTATTTCTTTGCTTGGTCTTGCTTAAGGGAGTAAAATTACACCTCCAATAAGAGAGATCTTAGATTAGAGGGAATAAAAAAATACTACAAATTAAGTTGAGGAGCTCTTCACAAAAAAACCTACCTACTTGCTAAAATAGCATCTTCTTCTTCTTTAAATATGTCACAAAAGCCATAAATTCTTTTCCAATACAAAAAATTGCCCATAAATGTTTTTCATTAATATATCTCAGCCTACTGGTGACTTGCAATACTTATGATAAAAGGTATTGCAATACCTTTGTATCCTAAAGATTACATGTGTTTAAAGAATTTTGGTTGCATATAGGTACTTTGAGGAAGAAGACTTTCAGAATATATTCCTCATTGGTCCTTCAAAGGTGCTTGTGTCCCACATTTTTTTGGGGTTAGGTTTTGTTGGGTTTTTTTAACCATTTGTCTTCATACTTATTGTTCATATTTTATCTGTTTTCAATAGACGAAACTCAAGTTTCTGTTTGCTAACTCAAAAACTGTATCTGCACAGTCACCTCTTCAGTAAACCTTCTCAGCAAGTAAATGTGGGAGTATAAAGTGTAAAGGAAACAAATGAGGACTGCAAACATATATTCACTAAGTATTTGGGGGAAAAAAAAAAGGCAAATTGTTTTTGGACGCATTTACCACCTAGTTGTGACACTAACAAATTCCTCTTGCTCTGTGGCTTCCCTGGGAGCCCAGGAACACCTGCTTCTGTATTGTCTTCAGGTCTACCTAGAAGCTGTCAGTTGACTTCCACTAAAACCACATTACCTAGGGTTCTCAGTTCCCTGTAAAGAAAGAGAATTCCACTGGTAAAACAGTGGTTGATGTCATTTGCCGTAGGAAACGGAGAACACTTCAAGTGAAGCTAATCTAGATTAGTTTCAGGATTAACTAACCTGGATTTCTAGAGTTGTTGAATATGGGAATACCTTCATTTCAAGGTGATGTCTACTTTATTGCTTGAAAGAATGACCTGGGGTGAAAGAGGGTTTCATGTGATGTTACTGGCCTGTGGAAACAGGTTAAGACCTCTGAACCTGTGATAGACTTTTATCTTCTGTCCCTCTGCTAGAAAAAGTAGTAACTCACCATTATGAGTTAGATAACTCATCATTGAGCTGTTATCTGCCGTAATAGTTAAATCATTAGGTAAACATTCCTTTCTGGTAGATGGCTGGGCAAATTTCAGTGGGAGGAACACACATGTACTTTGAAAAGTTAACCCTTGAATGGTATTACTAGGCGTTAAGGTCATCAGATCAATTCCCAGCAGCAAATCACAAGATGCATGAAACTCACATTGTAGTAGCTGATAACTCATTGTTAGAGTGTGTTGCTTTTGTTGTTTTGTTTTTTTTTTAATGACTGATAATCCATATCGATACAGCACACGTGTACAAGATTGGGTTCTAGAAACTCTTAATTCTAATCAAAGCTTAGATACTGTCCAGATAAAATTTCTTGAAGTGGCAAAGGTGGGAAAAGTAAAGGAACTGTAATCTTTTTTACTTAATTTATGATAATTAAGTTTGGAAGTTTGCATTCGTTTCCTAGTTTGTTTTATTCTAGTCTTGTTGTTTTCAAAGCTAAAAATTCAAATCCCCATCTAGCTTAAAAGATACTTTAATGACCAAAAAGGTCATGAAATAGTACAAGAAAAGTTAGAAAAAGTTCTTTGAAGTCTACTGAAGATCGGGGGTTTTTTTGCTATGCTTTTTTTTTTCTCCTTATACCTGACAAATGACAGAAGTGTGTTGCTTTTTAGTTAAGATTAAAAATTCTTAGCTGTAAATATTTACATAAAGCCCATAATTAATGTTTTGATGGAACTGTATCTTTTAAAAATTCATCATCTCTTCCTCCTTCAATAAGGTGTGCATATTTTCTGAGATATCTAGTAAGGGTGATATACAAAAGGTTAACTCTGGCCTACTGAATTTAATCTGAGTTCTGTGTCATCACTAGATGTAAGCTCCTTCAGAATATGATGAGTATAAGGTAAGTTTCAACTACAAAGCACTCTCTGCTTTCACTACAGGTAAACCAGGTTGGAAGGGAATGGAGCAAGATAGCTCATATGAATAGCTCTTAAATTTCAGGCACTCAAAAGAGTATTACTAGCCGTCTTTACTTTAGATATTGAAATTATTTGAAAGACGACATAGTTCTCTGGGATACTTTTTTATTTTCAAATAGTTAAAACAATTCAGTAATACAAATGGCTTACTCAATTGCAAAACTGTGCCCTCAGCTTTCAAAACAAAATTACCTGATAAGGCCTTTATCTTTTTACCCTGATGAAATTTCAATGCAGCAGTATTCTAAAACTTTGGGTGAAATCACGGGTGCGTAAAAGTGAATGAGAGGTTTGACGCTGAATTCCCAGTGGATCACGAATTTGTTCTAAAGGACCCATATTAGTTAATACATACTTACTATGAACTGCATGTGCTGTTTTGTGACCTTGGCTGGCTGCTAAACACCCACTCAGCCCCTCTCTCATTCCCTCTCCTTAACAGGACAGCGATTCTAGGATTCCATGATTTAGAAAAGATGAAAAAGCTCATGGACCGAGATAAAGACGGGGAGATCATTTACCAATTACCATCAGAGGCAAAACAGACTTGAGGAAAGTTAATTTAATTTATTACCAACTAAACCAAAGAAAACAAAGCAACATCATCTCTCACCCTTTCCCCCCATCTAGACTTCACACCTTCTTTCCCAAGTCCTCGACCTCCTCACCCCACAAGCAGCACAGTGCGATGGGGAATGTGGGGCTGCAGCCAGTCCACGGTAGCTCCTCTCTGCCGCTCCTGCCTCCTCACACCTTTCCCTGCTCCAGCCCGGGCCCTTCCCAGGGGCTGCAGGGAAAACTCCTGCCCCAGCGCGGTCTCTGCCAGGGCCGCAGGGGCAGCTCTGCGGGGGCGCCTGGAGCCCCTCCTCCCCTCCTCCCGCTCTCCCCTCGGGGCTCGCAGGGCTGTTTCTCACCCGGTTTCCCTCAGCCCTGGCTGCCGGGCAGCGTTTGGCCCTTTCTGACACAGGCTTTCCCCGCGGCGCCCGCCCGTGGCTGAGGGGCTCAGCTGTGCCCTGCGCTGGGGCCGTTGGAGCCGGCTGGAACCGGCTGTGTCCGGCACGGGGCAGCCCCGGCGCGGCGCCGCAGGGGCCGCCCGGCAGCACCCACCGACGGCACCGGGGCACCCAGTTAATGTGTAGACGCAGTTGTATATTGTATTTTTTCCACTGTAAGATTGGTTTAATCTCTACAAGCTATTCCATAGAAGTGGTAGTCACTTTCAAATTACAGTGAAAGCCGAGTCCACTGGCAACATTTTGTTCGTGGTGATTTGTGCCTTAAATTTTAATCCGGGATCTTATTTGACTTCAGTATGGTTGCAGGCTCACAAAAAAAAAAGTAGTAGTAAAGATTTATGGACCCATCAGATTAACTACAACATCCCAGAAGATACTCAATTCTTAATCAATGTATAAAAAAGGGGAGAGAAGAAAAAGATACTGATTCCTTCCTTTGTCAGGACAGTTTGCCTACTGGGTAGTACAGAGGCAATAAACATTTCTCAGTATACTTGAGTTGGAAAGGCTTTTGCCATTCTCTGGTTAAATTGCTATCCTATACAAACAGGGAAACACAGGAAATATGTTTTTGTTAATCTGCAGTTCTTAATCTCCAGGAGACTGACAAACAATTGTAAAAATTATTGTGTTAATCAAATTATGAAAAATGAAATTATTATCAAACCCAGTAAAAGTTAAACCAAAGCAAAAATAACAACATAAGAGTTGTACTGACTACTTGTTGGCTGGAGTTTAGTTTATTAAATGTGCCAACAGCCAATTTTTACGGTCTCTTTTTGCTCGTCAGCTCCGGCAGACCTGAGCTCCTGCCAGAGATGGAAGTGAGTTAGCTTTTCCCCATCCCCAGATGCTATGGGAAAGATATGGTAATGGATACCCATAAAAGGGGGGCTCATCTGTAAGAAGTCTGGGAAACACTGGTACGCAAGAAATCACAGCTGACTGAAAAACTCAGGGTATAATAGTATCTGGTTCCTCATGAGAACTGAAGGGCGTGGGAATAAATGGTGGTCCCTGGGGTCTCTCCTTAGCCTGGTTGTAATCAGCTCATTAACATCTTGGGTAATGGAAAACACACTGACTGTGCTGGAAACACCAGTGTGTGAAGCGCTGTGCGTATGGTGGAGGACTGTATGGGAATTCATAGCAGATTTCTTAGTTTCTTCCATGATGAAAGGTGCAAAGATGCTGGACTGAGAAAAATTAATTCAGTGCATAAATGCAAGATGACAATCTAAGGAGCACACGAGAAAAGAGTTTGGGGGTTGAATTGAATCACAAACTGAATATAAGACAATAGTAAGTATGTATAAAAAAAGACAAATTTCATCCAGTATGTATTAATGTATGAGTTATATATGAGAAACCAGGTTATTTATTCTATTCTACTGATCAAAGAGTGGTAAAATCTCATTTGAGATTCTGTATGCAACTGAGGAACCAGGCTTTCAGTAAGCTAAAACAAGTGAGAATTGCAGGCATCTTAGAAAACATTATAGATTAAGAAAGTTTAGTCCCCGAATTTACTCAGTTTAGGATCAGATGCAAGTAGTCTTTTTTTTTTTTTTTTTTAAAGTGAGAAAGTCAGAAGGGCAGATGTGATGGGAATCTTGTGACTTTTCTTTCAATTGGAAATGCAATGAGGGGAAATATATTTTCTTGCAAAAATCTAGATTTGATATTGGAAAAATGTTTCTATTCTACGGATAACAGAATACCAGGAAAACTTACCTAGCACCTGGTTTTGGCATCTCCTTCAAAATAATATTTCAATGAGACATTTAAAAAAAAAAAATCTTTCATAAACACCTGCTTATACTCTGTCCCATTTTAGCTCAGAAGTTCTGGACTAGAAGTTTTCTTGAACTCCTTCCCACATCTGCAGTGCTATGCAGGAGGGTACTGATCTTGATGGTCAAAGATGAACATGACTTCAATAAAGACAATTTTTTGAAATTATCTGGGCAGGGAGGAAAGTCAGTTAAAATATGGTTACCCTCTCCCCACTCAAAAAAACCCAACAAACCTCAAACAGGAAAACACAGAAAAGTTATGTAGGTTATGTCTTTGTTAAGCTCAACCTATAGAAAAAAAAATTCAAGCCCCAAGATACTTATACCCATCCTGAAATTTTGTCTGTTGTTTCAGAAGTTAAGTCCTGAAGAGTTGCTACTCACCCAGGATTTAACAAAGCATTACCGTAACTTTAGTGTAGATAAATGATTCTTTTTTCCCCTCTTAGAATTGCCAATTTAATTTGAAAGAAATAACAGACAGCCTGAGGGTACGCAGACCTTTTACTTGATGACTCTTCAATCTAATCACTGTCCATGAGGCCTCTTCTGTTCAATGGTCTTATTACACCTTTTATCTTACTGTTATTGTATCTTGTTACCTCTAAAAACTTCATGAGGCTTAAGTTACTGCTGAACAAATACTTAAATCCTTCTATGCCGTAAGCCAATTAAATATTAATAAAATAATAACTACTCATTATAATGTTGCAACAATGGGAATTCATTAGTGCAATACTCTTCTTGCAGTTTGAGTCCAAAGTCCAAAAGGCAAGCAGTTCTTCGAAAGAAAGATTTGCAATGATCCCACAACAACGTTTAAACTGGTGTAGTCTTTGTTTAATTTGGACCAGTTATTTTGCTTGAATGGAGCACTGGTTATCTTATCAGTTAAGGTATGCCCACGTACCATCATGGGTTAACTATGAAGCCAAATGATAGAAGAGGAATTATGATATTATATTACTCAGAGATGATGAAAGACATTAGCAGTAGGACAAGGATAATGTGGAGGTAGAAAAATGCAGAATACAGAGCTGAATTCCATAAAAAGACCCCTCCATATGCAAAATTAGAAACAGCATAGGGAGACAGTCCCTCCATTGTCTCTAGTTGAGTTTAGATTGCGTCATTGTCAAGACATAGAGAAGAATTAGTAAGAAGCATTTTTCTTTGCTTGATTTTTATCCTCTTGTTAATGACCTCAGCTTCATACAAAATGTTGCAAGGCATTACCAGTAATAACAGAAAGCCCTATGCTATAGTCTCTGTCCTTTGAGTACCATCCACTTAGGCCAAAAGTGTTAATTTGAAAATACTAAGGTTATTATTATTGATTATTATTGATATATCTGTGAAAGATATCACTGTAAAACTCAAAAAATTCTACACTAATTTTGTTAATGTTCCTATTGCTCTCTACTCCACTGCACCTCTTCTAAGGATTAAAATGTCCCTTCAAAACAGACATCAGGTTACAACAAGTAGGATTTAAAATTTTATTTTTGAATTAAAAAAAATAATCCTGAAGGTTTTCTTTTTTTTCTTGCCCTCTTTTTTTTTTTCCTTGAAGATCAAGAGGTGAAAGGCTAACCCTCTGAATTCCCTAGCCTGGGCCTTCCAGAAGGTGAAATAAGTGAGGCTTTTGCTATCAGTTCAGACATTGTAGTCTTCTTTCTTTGGCTTTCATTGATGTACACTTACCTGCTGCAACTACACAGCAGCTGCAGGAGGTTGTGGTATTGTGCCAATATGTTTGTGTTCTTGCCCAACAACTGTCTGCTACATTTTCAAAGTATATTGATTGCTCAATATCCCTGGATATAATTGCACCCCCTGTGGTCATGCCTACACTAGCTTGGGTACCAACAGCAATGGGGTAGAGGTGAAGAGAATTCTGGCAGTCACATTACTTTCAAGCATCTCCAACAGTCTTGTATAGGCCCTAGCAAACAGGTTGCTGCAGTTTAATTGATTTTGGCACTTCAAATAGCTAAATGAAGCCTAGATTGGTGCTATCTATATATATGTCCTTCTCTACTCCAGTGTCACATACTGCCCCATATAAATATTCATGATAGCAGTATACACTAGACATTTTTAACTTGATGAGAATTTTTACTTTTAGAAATATGGGGGCATTGTGTGCTAGAGAAAAGCTGTATTTTCTCTCATGAGGTGGAGAGGTACTTCTAAGGACTTCAAACGTAAACATTCCAGAGGAAGAGGTTCTGCACAGGGTGAGCAGGGCTCATTGAAAGAGGTTTCAATTAGATTTGAAGGGGAAAGAGGATGAAACAAGGCTTGCTAGAGATAAGTCTCTGGGTGGCGTGCCAATGTTTGTGGAACAGTATGCTAGTGAGGTCCTTCTGTCTGCTGTCTCAGTGAATGTAGTGGATGGAGATCCATGTGGCAGCAAAGATGCAAAGGTTATTGATGGGTTAGAAACTGCAGCAGCACCTGGGAATGGTCAGGTAGGAATTAGGGCTTCTCCCAGTAAAAAAGGTAGCAGGACCATTAGCCCAACTGAAGTGCATCTACACTAACACACGCAGTGTGGCAACAAACAGGAGGAAGCCATTGTGCATCAGGAAAACTATGATGTAGTTACCATCACAGAAACATGGTGGGATGACTTATGCGACTGGTGTGCTGCAATGGATGGCTATAAACTCTTCAGAAGAGATAGACAAGGAAGGAGAGGTGGTGAGGTGGCTCTGTATGTTAGGGAGTGTTATGAATGTCTAGAACTTAATGATGGTGACAACAGGGTTGAGTGTTTATGGGTAAGAATCAGGGGGAGGGCCAACAAAGCAGATATCATGGTGGGAGTCTGTTACAGACTGCCCAACCAGGACGAAGATACAGATAACATATTCTACAAGCAACTGGAAGAAGTCTCATAATCACTAGCCCTTGTTCTCATGGGGGAATTCAACTTACGAAATGTCTGCTGGAAAGACAGTACAGCTGAGAGGGAACAATCTAGGAGTTTCCTGGAGTGTGTTGAGGACAACTTCCTGACATAGCTGGTGAGGGAGACAGCTAGGGAAGGTGTGCTGCTGGACCTGTTGTTTGTGAACAGAGAAGGATTTGTGGGTGATGTGAGGCTGTCTTAGGCACAGTGATCATGAAATGATAGTTTTTGATTCTTGGAGAAGCAAGGAGGGAGGTCTTCTACCTTGGGCTTCTGGAGGGCAGATTTCAGTCAATTCAGGAACCTTGTTGACAGAGTCCCTTGGGAGGCAGTCCTGAAGGGCAAAGGTGTCCAGGAAGGCTGGACATTCTTCAAGATGGAAGTCTTAAAGGTGCTGGAGAGACCGTCCCCACGTGCCAAAAAATGAGCCATCGGGGAAAAAGACCAGTCTGGCTGAACAGAGATCTATGGTTGCAACTCAGGGAAAATAGGAGAGTTTATGGTCTTTGGAAGAAAGGGCAGGCCACTCATGAGGACTACAAAGATGTTGTGAGGATACGTGGGAGAAAATTAGAAGGGCCAAAGACCAACTATAACTTAATCTGGCTTCTACTGTTAGGGACAATAAAAAATGTTTGTATAAATACATTAGCAATAAAAAGAGAACTAATGATAATCTCCATCCTTTATTAGATGTGGGTGAAACATAGTGACCAAGGATGAGGAAAGGCTGAGGTATTTAATGCCTTCTTTGCCTCAGCCTTTTGTAGTAACACCAGTTATTCCCTGAGTACCCACCCCCTTGAGCTAGAAGACAGGGACGGGGACCAGAATGAAGCCCACATAATGCAAGGGGAAATGACGAGTAACCTGCTACAGTACTTAGACAGACACTGAAGTCTATGGGGCTGGACAGAATCCACCCAAGGGTACTGAGGGAGCTGGCAGAAGTGCTCACCAAGCCACTTTCCATCATTTATCAGCAGTACTGGCTAACTGGAGAGGTCCAAGTTAACTGGAGGTTAGCTAATGTGACACCCATCTACAAGAAGCCCAGAAGGAGGATCTGGGGAACTACAGGCCTGTCAGTCTGACCTTGCTGGCAGGGAAGGTTATGGAACAGATCATGCTGAGTGCCATTACATGGCACATGCAGGAGAACGAGGTGATCAGGCCCAGTCAACATGGGTTTATGAAAGGCAGGTCCTGTTTGACAAACCTGATCTCCTTCTATGACAAGGTGACCCGCTTAATGGATGAGGGAAGGGCTGTGGATGTTGTTTCCCTGGACTTGAGCAAAGCATTTGACACCAATTCCCATAGCATCCTCCTGGAGAAACTGGCTGCTCATGGCTTGGATGGGAGTACTCTTCACCGGGTGAAAAACTGACTGGATGTCTGGGCCCAGAGAGTAGTGGTGAATGGATTTAAATCCAGTTGGTGGCTGGTCACAAATGGTGTTCCCCAGGGCTCAGTACTGGGGCCAGTTCTGTTTAATATCTTTGTCAATGATTTGGATGAGGGGATTGAGTGTGCCCTCAGTAAGTTTGCAGACAACTCCAAGTTGGGTGAGAGTGTCGATCTGCTTGAGGGTAGGAAGGCTCTACAGAGGGATCTGGACAGGCTGGATTGATGGGCCAAGGCCAACTGTATGAGATTCAACATGGCTAAATGCCAGGTGCTGCACTTGGGTCACAACAACCCCTTGCAACGCTAGGGGCTTGGGGAAGAGTGCCTGGGTAGCTGCCTGGCGGAAAAGGACCTGGGTGTATTGGTCAACAGCCAGCTGAATATGAGCCAGCAGTGTGCCCAGGTGGCCAGGAAGGCCACAGCATCCTGGCTTTTATCAGGAATAGTGTGGAGAGCCTGTCTAGGGAAGTGATTGTCCCCCTGTACTCAGCACTGGTGAGGCCGCACCTCAAGTACTGTTTCAGTTTTGGGCTCCTCACTACAAGAAAGACATTGAGGTGCTGGAGTGTGTCCAAAGAAGGGCAACAAAGCTGGTGAGGGATCTGGAGAACAAGTCTTACAAGGAACGGCTGAGGGAACTGGGATTGTTTAGCCTGGAGAAAAGGAGGCTGAGGGGAGACCTTATCACTCTCTACAACTACCTGAAAGGAGGTTGTAGAGAGGTTGGAGTTGGTCTCTTCTCCCAAGTAACAGGCGATAGGACAAGAGAAAATGGCCTCAAGTTGTGCCAGGGGAGGTTTGGATTGGATATTAGGAAAAATTTCATCACAGAAAGGTGTGTGAAACATTGGAACAGGCTGCCCAGGGAAGTGGTTGAATCACCATCATTTAAAAGGTGGGTAGATGTGGTACTGAGGGACATGGTTTAGTGGTGGTTTTGGCAGTGTTAGGTTAATGGTTGGACTCAATGATCTGAAAGGTCCCTTCCAACCTAGACTAATCTATGATTCTAAGAGGTAGGACACAGAAGCCTGACTGGTTTACCAGGGATCAACTGAGAAGTTTTTAGCAGAACAGCACCTCCTGAATCAAAGAAGAAAGCCCTAATCATTAGGTTATTCACATGCTGTGTGATTTTTTGCTTGTTTCAGTAAATAATTTCTTCTAATATGCCTATAATATGAGAACCCTTTGATCTGTGACTTTTTTTTTTCTCTTGCTACTTTCACTTGTGACATAACATCTACTGATTCCACTCTGGATAAAGAAAAATGTTTGTGAGAAAGAGCTTTGGGATTCAAGCTCATATTTTCAGAACCAAGCAGCAAATGATTGAATAAAGATTTGCCAGATAAACTTGATTGCTTCTTTGATAGAATTACAAAATTAGTGGATGAAAGAAAAGCATATGATATGCATTTCCAATTAATTAAGGAAAACATTCGATACTGCATTCTATAAAAGCTCTTCTCTCAAAATTAATTTAAATTGTCTTGAATATGAATGTTATCATATGGAATAACCACTGGTGGAAGACAGTAAACAAAGGGAAATGATGAGCTGCAAATAGTGACTTAGGAGGAAATGACTGCTGGTTTACTGCCAGAGAAGAGGTCAGGTTATATTCTGCTCCTCCACTAATGACTTAGAAGAGAAAAAGAACAGCACATCAATTAATTTGCAGAGGGTACTAACTTGGAAGGAACTATAAAAGCTAAAGTGCTGTAAGGTGTACTTCTGCACTTCAATGCAGAAGATGAACTTGAATCCTAAATAAAAGCTGAAAAATATCAACAAACAGATTTTATGTAAAATTTTCCATAACCAATTTTTTGTGAGGTAAGCTGCAGTTCAGAAAAATTCTTATGCATGTTCTAAGCTCTCATTGACTTCAGTAAGTGTTAATCATAACCTCCCATGTTGTGTGTAAAAATGAAGCAGTTAAGCACACATTTAAGATTAAGCTTATGCTTAAATTCTGATGTAAATTCTATAAAGCTGATGTAAATTCTATAAAGCACACATGAAACCTAAAAATAAAAGTATATTAGAAACATGTAAATGTGATCCTGCATTAATAAGCTTTCTACTGTATGGCCTAGGTTACTGCCTGGAAATAGGATTAAGGAGAATGAGGAAAAAATTTAATTTACCATTATATGAATCACAAGTAAATCTTTGTGTCCTCAGACATGCTCCTGATGCATCTCCTCTCTTCCTTCTTTTTTCTTAAAATATAACACACTAAGAAAAATTAAATAACTGCTTGAGAAAGCGAATTTGTTAATGCAAGGGGTGGAGTTTAAGAAGAAATCGTACTCTATTGAAATCAATGGTAAAACTCCGACAAAATCTAGAGAGGATAAGAACTTTATCAGAACATGGGGGTAGTATGCTCCTGTGCAGACCTCAGCCTCACACTGAAACCCTTGCCACCCGAGAAGTAAGATAGTATAGGAGTTTCATTTTGATCTATCATGAAAAGAAATTACATAACCTACAAGAATTTCCCCTTATGGGCTGGAGATAGGGCAGGGAGCCAAAAAGGGGTAAAAATCATTTGAGAAATTATAAGCATTTCTAAGGTATGCCTCCATCTTCAAAGTATCTGTTTGAATTAACAAAGCAAAAAAAGAAAATCACCAAAAAAAAACAGTGGGGAAGCCTGTCAAGACTCTGCTACTGGCCATGTAGCTTTTTTTTCCAGCTTCCACCCAGAAGGATCCCAGAAAGGACTGAATGGTATCTTCCTAGAATCAGAATAAAGACAACCAGGGAGCACATCTGAAGTGCAAACAATTCACAAAAGAACAGCTGTGTGCAGCAATGCTTGCCCGCTGTGGATCAGCACATGAAGCTGATGTTCATGTTGTGCTTTTGTACGTGGAACAGGATGAACACTGGGAATCCCTTCCCTACCTGACACTGCTTACATGCCACAAATCACTTGATTAAAATCAGTTTTGCAGGAGGGATGCCTCTAGATTAATTCTTTATTTGCAGCAAAGCTGGATACAAGGGAGAATACAAACTTGTGAATTAATTATTTTGTGGCTGGAAAGACAGGAATGCTTCCAACAAATTAAGTTTTCAAAATACTTCCAGCTTGTCACCCAAGTAGGCTGGGGTGCACTTGTAGTCCAAATGAAAAATGGAGGTAGATGTTGTCACTGAGTATATAAATCAGCAGGAATGTGAATGTTAGCCAAAAGTGCTGAACAACTACAGAACCAGACTTTGTGTGAGCAGCATGCCCAGCCAGCTTCTCTTTCACACATGCGATGTCCTTGGGATAGGTATTTAGCGTCCGACAATTGGCTGCCTCTTCAACCATGGCCAGACCCAATTTATTATTAAAGGCAAATGAAAGGACAGAGATTTTATTGAGAACAGAACAATCCTTTAACTAATGTTACACTGTTTTTGCAAAGAGGATATTGCATGGTCAGAATCAGACTTGAAAAATGGTGGGAGTGCAATGCTGGGATATTTGCCTTGGATTTCCATCAGAAGAAGATTAGTGGTAATGCTCCTAATTGAATCTTAGGGGAAGAGTGATGTAACAAAACAGAGGTTTATAAAGGACAGAGAAAATACACATATCCTTCAGCAATTTCTTTCTGGTTTTAGAGGCCTTAGGGAAAAGTGAAGGCACTCCACACCAGTCAGAGCTGTACAATTTCCAGCACCAAGGTGCAATAGAGAAATGCAGAAGCAGAGGATAATAGAAGTGGGGAGGACCAGCTAAAGACTGCATAGTATCCAGTTCATTCATCCTCCTCACTGGTAAATTCACAATGTCCACAGTGAGAGAAGTCCTTTTATAGCATCAGTCAGCAAAGTTCAGTGAGCAATGATAGCACTTGTTAATTCATCAGATTACTCAGACTGTAAAGCAGAATATGAAAATGCTGTTGGAAACTGTCAAGGAGCTCACATGGACAAAGCTAAGCCTATGAAAATTTATTTCTAGACTAGTTTTGTGTCAGAACAAGACATCAATACCTTGAATATCCATTTAAATTCTTAAAATGTGGAAGAATTTACTTGTCTGCAGGTGAGGGCAGAGGAAATTCTCTTAAGAAACTGATTTTTGTGATGCTTTGGCTACCAAGTGATAACATCTTCCAGGACCAGGATGTGATTCAGCAAGCAAAGGCTCAGTTAGGATTGGAGAGTTTACACATACAAATTTTATTCTCTTTCTGAGTGTCAATTTAAGGATAACTAAAGGAAGAAAATATAAATGTATAGACAATCTAGTCTGGCTATTTGCTTATATGAATGGAAGTTACTTTAAAAAAAAAAGTTTGCTATGGTGTCCAAGAGTATTTATCATTAAGATTTCATTAGAATAATGGGAAGAGAATTCAGTGTATTACATATGCTTGAATATCCTGGCTTATCTTTTTTTCAGAATCACATGGATGAGTTGTAGAAATTGATGTGTGAATCTGTGAATGCTTTTGTTTTGGTGGTGCATACCCAGTAGAGGGTATTGCAGGAAGCTAGCAACTTTTTATTGCTCATGACATACAAAATTATGAATCCTAACTACTGATAGCTACCAAAAATATTGGCACTGATGCCTAAGCATTCCCTGTAGTGTAAAATTCTCCCACAAAGGAGAAGTTTTATATTTTATCTGGTGCTCTGGAATAAACTGTTATGGAATTGGTACCTATAGCAAATAATGAGAAGGCTGGGGGAAGAAGTAAATGAGTGTTTTACCAGTGCTTTCTGGTGAGAAGTATCCAGGACAAGTGGTGTCTTTTGTAGGATGTTCCATTCCCTGCTAGGCTAAAGGAATTTTGAGAGAGGTATCTGCAAAGGAAGCTGCAGCAGGGGAGGTCCAGGTTCCTGATAACAGGTACAGCAACCGTAAAATGCAAGAAGTGGTCAGATATGCACTGCAGCAACAAATGGCTGATGACCCACTAACAGCTAGAAATGGCTGTGAAAACGACAACTTGCCCCACCGTTCCTGGATAGTTCCAAATTGGACAAAGAAACAAAGTTCCAGCCTCAGCGCACCACTGCCTTCACATCTTGCCCACCCTACAGCTGTTCTGTGCTTGTAGTAAAGGAGTGCAGCTCTTCCATACTCCATGCTGAGTACTGTGAGGGTCTTTGCAGGATTACCACCTCAGAAATCTAGGAAGCAATAATGAATAAAGAAGTGTCATGGTCACAGTTGCAGCAAGCTAACATTGAGTATGCAATGTGAATGGAGCAAAAACAGCTAACACAATTGGGGATAAATTCTCACAGGTGTCTTGCCACAGAGAATATTATTTTCTGTACAGCTGCAGTGTGACTATGTTTAGGATGTTGCATTAAATGAAGGGCACCTCGTTGCCAGAAAAATATTGAAGAGATTTCAGAGAAGAGGATTAAAAACAATTAGGGACGTGGAGGGATCATTTAGGAGGAAAGATAAGAAGAGTTAAATAGGCATAGGCTGGATGGCTGACAAAAGTCCACTAATATGTGAAGGGTAAGAAAACACTGGAAGATGGAGATTATTTAGGATGTTAAATGGAATAACAGCATATGATACGTCCCAATCTAAGTTCCATTATTTCTAGATACACCATATTTTACTCAACTAAATAATTCCCCTGACAGTGATGTCTATTAGGCTGTCACAGGACTGGCTTGTGCAGCAAGGTTAGCTTATAAATTGCAGTACTTTTCAGAGATGTGACAATACATTTTCTTACAGAGCAGAACTTGAACAACAAATGCAAACCACAAGGCTTGTCAGGCTCTGCAGCAGCAGCTTTTGCCCTTACACTTCCTTCTCTTTCAACTTCTTTTGGACATTTTTTTGTTTTGCTGTCTGCTCTTGACAAACTGTTGGCTCCCTTGGTTCTCTGCCTCTCCAGCTGGCAAACCTGGAGCAATTATGCTCTGTCTTCCTGGACCAATTGCTATCCCCAAGAAGCAGTGGCGATTTCTCACAAGCACAAATAAGTATTTGGATAGCAAAGAGAAACCACAGAGACCGTAGCTACAAACAACCAGATGCAGATGGGACACCAGAAGACAGGACAAATGTGTGTACATCTCTTTTTTGCATCCATTTATGCAATATGCAACAGCCTTTTAATTTGGAGCAGATTCTGTGATGTGGGCTTTCAATTTTGTTTGCAAGTTAACAAATTACAAATGGGGTAAAAGCCCCATTTCTAAAACTAAATAAAACAAAATATTTACAAATGATCAAGATTATATCCCATTTACCTTTTTTTTTTAATTATTTCATGTCTCTGGGCCTCTCTTTTGTTTTCCTTATTCTCCCAGCAGCTCCTACACTACACTATTCCATCAGAAGCTGACAAGTTTTTGAGTTTCCCATGCTGTTTTGTCATGGTTACTCACACCTGCAGATTTGTCTAGTGAGCTCTGTTCAATGACACTCACTAGTACTGCTTTAAAATCATGAAGTTTCAGAAAAAAATATTATTCTTCAGATAAGATTTCTGTAGTTAATCTCCCTGTTGCTTTGTGTGTGTGAATATGTGTGTACACGCAGACACTCCCCCCCCCCATGATTTGCTATATGAACTGACATTTGGCTCTTATTGCAGTGGATACTTCGAGAGCAGTGTAGCAGTGAGCAAATAGATCAATACGAGGCTCTCTGACTCTTTAACAAATACAGTATAGGATGTGTGCCTGAATGCCTTACATCTTAATCAAGTTTTCTTTCAGGGTCAGCAGACAGAAACTCTGTTTCTGTAAATGTCTTGGCATATCTTTATGTGTACACTGCCCATAAGCAATTTTTATGAGTTTTGTCTACTGGTGTTGTTTGTAAGATGGAAAAAAATAGATAACAGAAATAAAACCAGACCTTTCAGAGAAAAAAACCTATAAAATTAATGGACCTATATAGTCTGTTCAAAATAGCAAGACAATATGGCCCAACTTTTATACCTGTAACGCTGAAAATTACAACTGACCCTAACAATCTTCCTAGAGGAGATGTAACAACAAGTTTGAGATAAATATTGGATAGTTTAAACATATACAATATTGTTAAACTACTGGGGAACGGCACAATACCTTTAGATATTGTAATTCTTTTGGTTATACTCGGACTTAGATCCACCTTGCAAGGAGGGAGCTCCCCTCCTCTGAAAAGGTTTGTATACATGTTCTATTATGTTTCATATGTGTTGAAAAAATACAGATCTGGGCCTTTATATCTTTTTGGAGATTGGAATTGTTTGAGGGGCTATAAAGTAAATAAGAGGAGATTTGTTGATCAAAACAACTCACCAGAACCACAAATCCCTCCTCCAAATCTCCAGTTGCTTTCATAATGGAGTAGTAACACCTTACCTAAAATATATAGGCATCACACATCTGTGGTGATGTGAAACTTTTGTTTTAGCCTTTGCCTGGTCTGCGCTCTAGAAATAGTGCAATGGTTCTGGGAGCGTTTTAAGCTATTTTATGCCAGAATTACACATATGAAGGAAAACAGTTCTGTCTCCCTAATTCTAGGCTGATGGGGTCAGGAAGAGCATGGGACTGTTCCATGTGGCAGCAGTTTCAAATTACCCTTTCCTGAAATATTTGTGGAGCTTTGATGTTACTCTACTAGTGGCACTGACATATGAATTAGTAGTGTTCTGGCCCACATTATTCATCTCAGCATCTGACTTTTGTGATGGATTTTACTCATGTCAGCAGACTGTATTTGATGAACTGACTAGTTTATATCCATTGCTATTCTCAAATACATTTTGTTTCCCCCCTCATTTGTTCTCTGTCAAGAGCTAGTAGAAAGTTTTATGCATTAATATCGTTGATACATTTGTGCAAGGATCGCTGCTTTGTGTTATGAAGTGGTGGGCTGTTGTTGATGCCACCAGACCTGCAGCGGTCACTGATAACAATGATACCACCGTGCTTAAGTCATCAATCCTTGTGTTCCCCTTGCTCACCTGACAAAACACCTGCTCCATCCCCTGTGGCCCTCGTGACCATGGGAGCAGGTCTGGTGTGGTGTGGTCAGAAAAACAGGTCTGTTTCTCTGTCCTGCTACAGTGAGAGTGGTTGTGCCCAAGGCTGCCGACAGGTACTCTCAGGCAGGACCAGTGCGTGACTTGCATACCTTGTTATTATTTTTGTCATTTCCTGACCTTAATTTTTACCACCCTTATACCTCTCTTTCTCCACCCCAGTCTCTGTCTAGATGAGCAACCTGTTCTATTCACTTTTTTCCATTGTTCCCAGTTTTTTTGCAACTGCACACGAACTTGGTATTTATGCTACTGTTGCCTAGGTAATCTCAACCCTATTAGGATCTGGCCTTGCAAGACTCTGCTCCCAAACATGCTCCTAGTGCTCCCCTCCATCTATTATGAGGTTCGGTCATTTGTCCCCCCTTAACAACCTGTGACACCCAGCCATCCCTTACAACACCATCTTTTGGTGGAAAAAATACATAACTTCTCACAATGTTTTCTGTCATGTCCAGCAGTTTCTCATGCCATGTCTTGTAGTCTTCCCTGTCCTTGTCAGTTAGCTGAACCTCTCTTAAACTAGTCATTCACATGCAGCTGTAACACCTTGAACTGTTATCAGAGTTTATGTACTTAAACTGTATGAACTCTCAGGTGCTGGAGGAACTGCATTTATAATGTATGAAGAGCTTGTTTATTAGATGGATAGTTAATTATGTTGCCTATGGTTGCCCAGTGAGCAAACTGTATTTCATAAGCATCATTACATATCAGAGGACAGGTTTTAATGAATAGGTAAGTCATAAGATGACACCCTTATTAAACTTCTTTTCATAACTAAGTATTAGGGAAAAGCCCCTAAGACTGTACAATGTTGTTGGTACCTCTTTTTCTAATAGAGTGCAGTGGGGAGCATACTGGGAAGTACAGGTTACTGAGTGCCATAGAGCATTCACAACAGCATGGGGCAGCAAAGCATGTCCAAGCAGCAGGAGGTGGCTGGAAGTGTGTCCAGCTGGTGGAAGGATGCCTGTCTTGAGAAGCGTCAGTGATAGCCAGCTGGAAAGCAACAGAAAAATGGGAAAAGGGCCTGAAATTCAAGGATCTCTCTGAACATGTGGAAATTACACACACTCTTAAAAAAGACTGATTGGATTGCTGCAATCAGATGTGACAACTGGGTAACCTCCACCAACTCTTATTATCCTTCAGAAAATAGAATTGTCTTTTCCTACCGTCATTTATATTTTGATAAAGGTGATTCACTGTTATGAAAACAGCATGAATACATGAAATAGAGTGTAAAAAATGGTGATTTTTTGAAACCATGCTAGAGGTACAGTGCCCAGAAGCATTTTCTTTTCTTCACTATCAGGCATTACGGTAGGGTCTTTTACCTTTTGTAAAATGCATATCACTTGTTTGCTTTGGTTAAAACTGAAAGAACTCAAGTCTTTATTATCCTTAGCAGTGAGATGGCAGAATTATGTCTCAATGATTTTTTTTTTTAAAATCTAAAATTTAATATAATATCTAATGAAGATGTTGCACTTTGCAGGAAGCAACTACTGCACACAGCATTCAGAGTCCTTGCAAATTATGATCCCTAGAAAAGTATAATTCTGATTAATTCTCTCCCTCAAGTTGATCAGGATGTCAGTAGAGGTGAAAAAAACTGGATGTGAAATCACTCACTAATGTAAAAAGACAGCAAAAGTCAATGTTTCATTTTAGGAATAAAAATGATCTGGAGATATCCGATCAAAGAATTTTCAGAAGAAAAAGTTGGTTTACCCCAAATTAAAAATTTATGTGAGATAACTTTTGATTTTATTAGCAATAGGAGTCAAAAGAAAGAACTGCATTTCATATTCTTATAACTAAAGACACTCCTCCCCCTGGAATAAAAAAAAGAAAATTAAATGAGAAGATGATAAAATAATTTAACATTTATTCATATCTTGGTAAAATTTAGCTATTTAGAAGAATTCAGAGATTTTGTGAAGTTCAGACATACAGATAGCATACAGGAATATGAGAGATTGTTTTATATATATAGATCTTTAGAAGACAGACATAGAACCTGGTGACTTTTTTATTAATTAAAAAATAGTTCCAGAAGGGTTTAAATTAGGCCACACGTGTCCTTGGTTTGGTCTTAAGAAAAAGAACAGAAAGTTTTGAAAATTTCAAAGTGTTCTACTTGGAATTATTGTAACAGAATGCTTTAGTTTTGACTTTTTTCAGTCTTTCATTTTTAAAATAAATAATTTTTCATTTTTAAAAATAATGTATTCTTATTTAAGATCGGCATTTTTTAAAATTATAAAGGGGGGTTAGTCACACATTTCAGATCAAATAAAATATTTTGGTGTGAACTTAAAGGATTTAAAAACACTTCAGATAACAATGTTTTTGTTCAATCCAAACTAATTTATTTTCTGCGATACATTTAAATTCCCCATCAGACTTAAAACCCCACTGTTCTCTAGACTAGCACTGCAACAGTAGCAATGAAGAAAACATCTTATAGGGTTTGAAATATATCTGCAGTATAAGTTTAAATAGGTTTAGAGGAGATTTTAAATATTTGATTACAGATGTATACAATTTTCATGCTCTGAAACCATGGCAGATATTCCTCTTTTCACATATTCTCTCTTTCATGCGACATATATACCCATCCTATCTTGTCATCAGTACTTTTTGCAGATTCTTAGGATCTTTATTGATAATCACATTCAGACACAGAAAGTATATAGCAGAGAGTGCAGAATCTGACAGAATGCGTGACATACTTCTCTAGATGGATAGCATACGCTGTTTGTCATTAACCAGAATAGCTGTGTTCCTTGACATGCAATGAACCACGAGGAAGATGCAGAGCTCTTTCTATATTTCATAGTCAGAAATACCTTCTTTAACATGAACAGCCTTTCATTTTTTATCTTTGGATAACAATTTGCCAAACAGGATAACAATTAGTAACTGACTTGAATACTGCCACATGCGGGTACAATTTAAAACACAAAATTAAAAGAAATTTTTAAAAGTGAAAATTTTCTTGAGCTAAACTTCTGACAGTATTCATGCACGTGAAAATGTATTTCTATTTTTCTTTTTAGTTTACTTTCATTTCTTCTTGCAAGAACTGTAGTTCTATTTTAATTGCGCAGAATTACATTCTCAGAATTTTAAGAACTGTAACACAAAGCTTTTAAGTACCAGAAAAGCAGAGTTGCATGTGAAATATATAGACCTCAAGAAACATCAAAAAACATTTTTTTTAATTACCTCCAAAAGCTATACACTGATAATCTATTCTAGAGATAAAGATAAGACCAGGAGTAGTGTTTAAGTATTTGAGTTGAAAGCCTATTTAGAGATTTCCCTAAAATAATATATATCCAAGATTCCCATGTATTTATTGGCCTGTCATCCCGTCTTAGCAAAAGTCTGTATCTCTTGACTTTCCACTCAATTTTTATCCCAGGCCTTATGCAAAAGAAAAATTCAACAGTCTTAGCCACACTGAAGTCAAAGCTTTGTAGGAGGAAGGGGAGTAGATAACTGCAGGAGCAAGGCCACACCTACCAACTAGATAAGAATGATATGGATGGAATTATGGCATAACTTTTAGATTTAGTTTGGAAACTAGATATTAAAATAACTAAAATGTTAAAATAAGTAGTGCCAACCTTTGCTAGACAATCTGAATGTGAAAGATCATTATGAACATTGCCAGCTTTTTGTGTGGTGATGGAATAGCTAGATACCTGTAAGACAATTGCCCTTATTAAATCAAATTTTTTTGTAGACCTGATATTATTTGGATGACATGCACAGCTGTGATATGACTGTGTTATTGCCTAATATCAGCAAAGCAGGGATGGGTAAAAACTGTTCTTACCTCAAGCACATCAACAGAAAGTCTACTAGACAAAATAAAAACATAACAGCTGATTTCCTTGTGTATTAAAGGTTTCTCTAACTTGGGATTTTGGCTTGCTTGACATTCTCCAAAGAGAGGGAGACAGAAGTTGTCCTCCATCAGGCACAGCCCTGGAAGCAATTTATGAAATGTAAATGACTGTCTTGAAATCCACAGCTCCCCATAAAGTGAGTTTATCTGAGACTGCTTAATGTCATTTCTCTCAGGTTCCTCTCAGCACACACTTCGGAAGAACCTGTTGTCATGGTGTGAATTTACTAAAGATTTTCAAGAGAAAAAGTAAAACTGTCAAGTTTGTATTAACAGATAGTTACGAAGGCGGAACGAAATTGGTTTAGTTCATATTATAGGTTGGTCCAAATACAGGGTTTTGGCAGAGGATTAATTAATTAAGGTCTTGATTTAACAAAATATTTAAACAGATGATGAAGTGCATTGATTTCATTAAGAAAAGTGTGTATTGCTGAATATGAACATCCCATTGCAAGAATAATCTCTGAGCTTCATGATGATGGATATTCAACGCTTATACCTGAGCAGGCAAATTTAATGCTAACTTGTGTCTATTTGTTCAACTCTGTCCATTCTGCCCATACTATGGAAATAGTTCATGTTTACACAACTCCAAATTTCACAATCCACAGAATGAATGACATTCAGTTTGGCTGCAGTGGGAGACGAGTTTAAACACGCTGTATGGTATCACAGACCCATGCCTAAACGTTACAAAGCATCTGCCTCTAATTGTTAGGGAAATTCACCTTCTGCCTTATAGACAACGCCTGGAGGGATTGCAGCAGTGATGTAGCGCTTCTTTTCCTCCTCATTTGTTCCCATCTGCCCATGACTCAGGTAGACCAGACACTTATAACCTAACATTGGTGGCTGAAGCTCAGTGGTTTCCATGAAAATGCTAAGACAGTTTTGAACTGAATTCCCCAAAGGGAAGGTGTTATATCCCTACATGCATGTTCTCTCATCAGATAGCAGTGACAAAAGCTGAAATTTTAACTAAGAATTTAAGTGAGAAAAAAAATCTATACAAACATCTGTTGTATATCTTTATTAATCCAAAGACATTTTTAGAAGTATTGTTTTGCAAGAATGCTTAGGTAAAAATCAGTAATATATATTTCTCATTGTTTTTAGAAAATATATGACCTTTTTCTTTCCCTGTGTGTGAGAATCTAATGTTAAGTCTGAAATATGTATTGCATTATTTTCTTCCCCCTTGCTGTTTTGGAAAAATTAATGGTATGCATGAGCATTATCCTTCATGGTAAATTGCTTCGATTTTGCTCTTAAACATATTTTACCCTGTAACAATGTACATTTTATATTACAATGAAATAAAGCTATTGTATTTATGCATTCCAAATTATTAACTCTCTCTTACATTACTGTTGATAAATATATTTTTACTGTTTATCTTTCTTTTGCATGTCTCCAGTCATCCAGGCAGTATCTGCACTTAAGTAACTCAATTTTTTTTAATTATAATTTAACTTTAGAGATGTGCAGTTAAAGAATCTATGAGTAAAACTTTAGGGACAATAAAACAAGTTTGGTTAAAACTGAAATATTCTCCTCACCTTCACTTAAAACTAAAGGGTTACTATTCCTAAGCACATGAAATGTGTGGCTAATCCTTGAAAAATCGATAAGTTTTGTGTGACACATTTCCATGTTTCCTGGCTTTCTGGAACAGGAAGCTGGTAGACTGTTGTGAGAAAGTACATTTGGCATTTTTATCCCTAGAAACTTATAGTTTCAGTATACTTGTAGGAAAATGTTCTTCAGAGAATTTCCAACCAATTCATCCACTCATACGGTTATTTTAGCAAACTCTAAAAAGATAAAGAGATCACATCCATAAGCCACGCTGACAAGTATTTTGCTAGTTTTATAATCTTGCAATTTGAATCAAGAATACAATCGTGGCAGTGTTTTAAAATATAAGATAAAAGTAATCACAAACTGAGGTACAATGCAACAGGCAAATTCAAAAAGCAACATTTTAAATGTTATAAGAAAACTGTTTCCTTAGTCCAAGTTCAACTATTGCCATTTTTTACTTTGCTAGAATTTTCTACTCTCTCCTGCCATAATTTAAGTATACCCGCTAGCATTTTTTTCATCTGGAATCAGAGATTTACCGTTAATTCTGTTACTTATTATAGTCGGACAGAATTATTCTATTATGCATGATTAATTCCACTTGTCAGCGCCCTGTGGGCACTGACCCTGCTCAGCCTTCTCTGAGGCCTTCCTCCAGTCCTGTCCATGGCCCAGGACTCTATTTCAGTTCCCACCCAGGGCTGTTAGTCCTTACCCAAAGCCCAGACACCCACAACCCTAGATGGACCTCAGATGCATGCTTGTTAGCCATGTCCCCAGCCCCATCTCTGTCCCCATCTCCTGCTGCTGGATGTACCCTGAAATTGGTCCATCACTTGCCCTGCCTGGGGCTGTCAATAGACCCCATTACAGCGCCCAGCTCTGCTCAACATGGTCAGACCCTGAGAAATAGTGCCCATTGGAGAGGGTACTGGCTGCCCTGGAGTTGCCTTAGCTCCCAGTTCCCTGTCCCTTAGGGAGCAGGCAGCCCTTTTTTGGAATGTCTGAATCAAGGAATAGTTTAAATAGGTTTCAATACCTTCAATTATTACTGCAACAGAAAATTGTCAGGGCTTGTTACTGACTAGATAACATCACTGATATCTTTTCAAGTGACAGGATATTTTTTAGTATGAGCCAATCTTTGCATCATTAAGCACATGAAAAGCTTTTATTAATTAATAAAGGAAGCAATAATCTGCTTTATTTGACATTGGTGGAAGAAATGAGTAGGAGACTCATTAAAATCCAGGTCCAGCTGATGTCAATCTCCAGAGCATTACTCATTTAAATGAAATTAGTATTTTACTTCTAGGCAAAATTCAGCAATGAATTTAAGTACTAGAAGTTCCATTTAGGATTTGTGCTTAAATATCTTTCTACACTGGGGAGTAGTTATGTTTACAAATCTTAAAATATATAACAATTTGAAAGAGTAGTTGTTTAAGCTAAATAATGTTTAAATGTCATTATTTTAAAGGAAAACTATTATTATTAAGAAATGTTATTTTAAAGTCTAAATACTTCTTGCAAGAAAGGTAGATTATATAAACCCATATATCAAAACCGACACACTGCTTGATATCATCAAATGCATTTCATGCCTTTATAAAACTAATCAGCCAAAATCAAACCCAGACTAATAACAATAATAACAATAGCAACAACAGACCAAAAAATCTTTTTCAGCAATACATTTTAAAACCTTAGTATGGTTAAAATAATCTTGTAATCTGTCATCTTTCATATTTTAGAAATAAATGATATTATGATATAAAACATTTATTGTAAGGGAAACAACAATTGAATACCATTGTTAAAGTGGCATAATATGGTTGAATAAGAAGACCCTGCTTGGACCACGCCTCCCAAACATCAACTTGCTTATTCTTAAGAGACCTTTTTATGACAAAAAAAAAAAAAAAAAGGAAGCTGCAAAATTCAGTTAACTTGACAAATTAGATTGGTCTAAGAATCCTTTCCCTGGCTGCCTTAGTCACTCTCTCACAGTACATTTTGTACTCCAGAAATGATTAAATAGACCAAAAAAAAAGAAATCTAAATTTCTCTGTGTGACAGAAAGGAAGAAAAAAGAGAAAAGTCTATAAAGAATCTGATCAAATTGTGTGGTGATTTCAGACTGCTGTAAAAAGGTGGTCTTGACTCAACAAAAATATTTAGATTAACAGGTACATTTGCCAAGAACCTTTGCCTGTCTTCCAAGCAGAAATATCTCTATCAAATTCCGAAAATAGTATACATATAACATATTGACATTATTAATTGGGTCAGTAGATAGAACTGTATTTGTTTGGAGTGGAGGAATAAGAAGAAAATTGTGAGGCGGTCACAAGGCACCAAGGCAGTGTTTAATTTCCATCCAGACTACTGTGCTCCAATTCTGTGAGTAATACAGTATGATGAACACGGTATACAGAGAGAGGAACATGGCATGAGTGTTTATTTAAATGATGTAACATGTAAAAAGCATATATTTATCTGAACATTGTATCAAAAGCGATAAGTTTCATGTCTAGAGTAGGCTAGGCTGGGTGGATGTGGGTGGATTCATACATCCCATAGCAGCTGGCACTCAGAGTTAGCTGTTCCTTAAACCTGAATTTCAAATCAGTTTAGGTGGAGCCAGTTGAATTGTCCAGGTGGATGTGATACCACACTCCCAAAAGAAGTGGAGGAAACAGACCCATTCTGCCTTCACTTGCTCTCTTCCCCTCTGCACTCCTGCACAGGCTCTGGTACTCATAATCTAAAGTCAAGCTAGTCAATTCATTAAACCAGCAAAAATTAACCCAGCAAAGAAAAGTGATTATTTTTTTAGCATACTGCCAGGATTCAGTACAGGGTCATCTTTACACCCGAGGTGTTGCAAAGAAGATGGCAGAACTATGTGATCTGGGATTAAGAAGAACTGGAAATTATTTCCACAGAGAATATGGATCCTGGCCACTCTGGGTCAGTCAGGAAACAACAGCAGGAAGATATGAGAAGGAGAGGTAGTTTTTTTCAAATTTAGTCAAACCATTTGGCTTGTTCAGATACTTCTGACAACCAGATCATCATCTTACATCTTTGAGGATGGAATAAGATTTTAGCAGCTATTTTACGGGGAAAAAACTACCACAAAAAAAATATTAATGAATTTGCTAAATACTTTTTTAAAAAATAATAAAATAATTTTGATAGAAGAAAAAATGTCCTGTCAATTCGCACAAAGCCAGGATGCCCAGGACTCAAAATAATATGATATTTTGAGCATTTACTTAGTAAAAGATGTGAGACAAATCCCCTTTCTCTGGGAGTAGTTGAATGTGTGTATATAGATCAATATAGATTATATAGATATCGATATGCACAGAGGAGGGAGAGAGGCAGAGATATAGATACGTCTCCTGGAGAGGGTCCTTTAAACATCCAACTGTCAGCTGTGCAGTTAGGGTGAGAGAAATCTCTCTCATTTATGCCATCTTTTGCTGTTTAAAAATACTTTTATACACCTGAATATTTTTCCGGTCTAGATGAAATTGCTTTCATGTTTTCCTCGTGGTTTTTATTGTTGTATCTGTGTGTTGGCTTTTTTTTTTTTTTTTTTGCCAGGGGGAAAAATGCAGCCTGTCTCTTCTGCTTATTCCTTAACCTAAGGATTTTTTTTAAGATCCTTTTCTGATCTCCATACTACATATATCCAACGTACTACAAGGTCTTATTTTATATTTTCTTTCTATATCTGTGTACTATGTTAGGGGTTTTTTTCAATTTTTTCATCATAACCCAAAATAGCACGCTCTTATTTTGCCATTAATCCAAATTGCAGCTTGAAATCAATCAATACTCTTGAAACAAGGTTTGATCTCACCCTCTTCTGAGATAAAGAAACATCCTGATGCTTCAGTCTAATATATATTGTCATTGTCTTATCATAAGATGATGCTATTATGGATAGCTTATGGGAATAACCTAGAAAGAAGGACTGATGCTCACACAATAGTGTGATAATTTTCTATGACATATTTCACCCATAAGCATCTCAAAGAGCTTTACAAATTGATTTATATTCTGCACACAAGGATAATTTCATCCATCCATGTTTATTAGCTGTGCTGCAACACTTCAGTTTAGGACAGGCTAAAGGCCATATCCAGCCCCAAATGCAAGGTGAATGTACTCATAAAACATCCCTCACAACAGTTAACACTTCAAACTGCTTCCACTCAGTGCTGTACCTACAGCAAAGCATCATTCCTAAAATATCAAGCTATTGAAGGATTTACTGTCCAGATGCAAAATTGAAATCCAATTTACCCTCACTGTGTCCACAACAATAGTTTTAGCTAGAATATATATGCAAAGTAAGATTTTGGATACTTTTTTTGCAGCTTGCAATTGCAACTATTTTTAAAATGCATGTTTCTGTTTGATTTTTTCCTGGTCAACTTTAATTTCCTGATCAATTTTCACAATGCTGTGATGCGATAGGGATGACTTCCTTGGAAATGTACATCAGTTAAAATTATCCATTTCCAGTGGGATTCATCTGAGGATTTTAGAGTAATATTTTTCTACCTGGATGAAAGATTCCAGAAAATATTAATTCAGATATTTATCTAATTTCAACACAGAATATCTTCAAAATCATGTCCCATTACCTATTTTTCTTTCTCTAAATTTGTATTAACACACTTTTTTTCTCTTTTGTCTAACATACATTTTGAATGAGTAGTCATTGCTAGGAGTTTTTGTTGATTTGTGGGTTGGTTTTTTTTTTTTTTTTAACTTGCTTTCATTTATAGATTGCATTGAATTGTTTATAAACTTAAAATGCAGTATCCTTTCAGAACTTTTTCATCCACATAAGAGCTCTCCAACTTTTTTTTTCTGAAACAGATGCCAGATACATATGATATATTTCAAGGAATTCATATGGCATAAATTCAAAACAGATTTTCCAAGTGACTAGTTTTCCTAATATCTTGAAGACAGGCTCTGCTAGATAGAAGAAGCTGTTGTCCTGAAATTTTGAATTAGAAATGCAGCCAGGAAGCTTTATCCTAGAATGGTCAAGACATCGCATGCGGAGTCCATCAGTCATTAAGCGATTATTATTTTGATGTATACTTTTTCTGATGCCCAAAGCTCACACAATAGTAGAAAGCACAGTGAACTTGCTATCTGAGGGCTAATGAGTAGAACAGCTTAGCGAGGATGGCTGCTTTGTTGAATTTTTGTCTTAGCTCCTCATGAATTGAATTCTTCCCCATACAGGAGTATGTCTAGGGGGAAAATTCTATAGTGAATAGTCACTTCTGAGTGACTTTGAGATTACTATTCAGATATTAATATTAATTTGCCTGCAATATTAAGAAATTTAATAATCCTCAATTTAAGAGGTGGGGTTTTTTTGGGGGGAGCTAATCTGTGAAAATTTCTTAGAAGTCAAAGGCCTACTCTTTCTCTACATTAGTCAATGACATAGAAATCAAAGAAAGTTCTCCATTGTTTACACATTCAACACAGTTGTTAATTCTGTTTTCTGCCTCATCAGATAAAGAGCCACGTGTAACAGTTACTTGGCTGCTGTAGCAACAATTTTGAGAAAGATTTCTGGGACAAAGCATACAAGTAACTTCTCCTCCCAAAGCTCTTCCACTAGCACTCATCACTTCTGTTACTGTGGCCTGTGCAGCTTCTTTGATAGATGAATACTTTGTATTTGATGACAAAGGCTTGGCCAAAGTTAACCCAAATCACTGGGTATGGATGCCTCCCTGTTTTCTCCTCCATCATTTTTTTGTATCTCAGCAATATATTTTTATTGAACTTATTTTTTGGTGTAAGTTTTGAATAACCAAAGGTATATTACTGCCATTGTCAACCTCATGATTAATACTCCGTTCTCCTAATATTTCCTTAATGATGGCTACCTTACAGAATTTATTTTCGGTAACCTCTTAATCTGTGTAAAACAGATTACCTGTATTATATTATATCTTAATCAGAACTTCATGCAACCCCAAATCCCTATAAGTCTATTACATCTAGACAGACCAGTGAAACCATTAAACTTTTTATTGCATCTTTTCTAAGGCTACCCTGAGCTACTTTCTAAATCTTTTTGCCTAATTTAAGTTTTAAAAAATAGTATAAGTGGGCTTTGAAATATCTTCTGTTATTCTATGGACACTTGTGAGCTAATTATTCAGGCCTTGTGTATCAAATTGCTTATCTTTCGTAAATATTGACTACCTTCATGGTGGATTGTTGAACTGCTTTTTCTCTTTTTTTTTTTTTAGAATACTATCATTGGTTTATTGCAATTATGGTACAGAAATACTTAGAATGTCCATATATATTCATAATATATATATGGAACTGTTCTTTATTCACTGACACTAAGAATGACTAAATAGCAGCTCTGAATCCCAATAAATGAACATAAACTTTAAATCCAGTGGCAAATTATGTTATTCTGGTGACCCCAGAGTAACAGGTTTGAACAGTTTTTATGTTTACAGATTTTTTTATTGTTCAAAGAAAACATTACAGCTACTGCTGATAACACTTTCACTTTTTTTTTTTTCCCCCTCAGGGAAAGTATAGTCTCATTTTTTCAGACATTTATGTTCTTATACTAGTTTATTAACTTCATCTGAGTTCTCACTTGCTCTTTTGATTGTAAAATAGAAATTAATTTCTATGTGTCTACTTCAGAACCTATTTCTTGGGTTATTCCTGTAAGTTGATGGAACCCACAAAGGTAACTCAAAGGTAAGAGGGACAATCAGTTTGATTCACTGACTCACATCTTGACTACTGTGTGAATGAACCACAGATGGCATAATAAAGACTAGGACTGAACTACTGCTATGTATTCTCTTTCAAGATAACTGCAGAATGTTTCTGAAAATCCTTGGGATAAGGGGCTGTGCATCAACTTCAGTGTTTATTTCTGTCTACTTTTTTTCTTTTTTGTAATTTAGATCCTGAGATTTGCTTAAGAAAACAAGAAGTGACCTGTACTCTTAATGAAATCTGAGAATCTGCATTGTTTCCTGAAAGACCGCTACAAATCTTCTCCACAGACGAAGATAAAATCAGAGTTAACGAATGGTTTCTTGTTAGTGATAAAGGAAGGACCTCTAGTTCCTATTCCCAAGGGGTATCATTACGGACTTTAAGAATTCAGGGAAGAGCCAAACAACATGAGTGTTATGGGCTCCATTATGTGCTTTGACAGGATAATATTTGTGTCATACAATTCCTTTCTGATATCTGACAGTCTGGGTTTAATAAAGGAAAATATCTGTTTCTTACATGTAGAAACAGAAGCTTGTTTCTGAAGGGCCAGCATTTACCTCATGCAGCCAGTAGCTCTGAAACTATAATTGCAGTCAAATTACTATTCTTAGACTACAAAGCAAAAATCATTCTTGACTATACATTTGTGAAATAGACTACATACATTGAAGTTGCCTAAAATAAGGGCAATTTCAGTTGCTGATGCTGTCAGCAAGGCTTGTAAACAGACACCAAGCAGCATCTCAGAACAGGATGCGTGCAGCACTGCTAAGGTGTGTGAGATACAAGAAGGCAACTGCCTGAGTTCTCGTTTAATCTGCCCATAGTGATAATACACAATCATGATGAACCTACCAGAGGCTATTTAATAGTTAATATCTTGGAATATGAAAGGTAGTTTCTGAAACAGGTCTGGGCTGCTTAACACCATGTTGGAGTATAACAATAGTTCGGAGGAAGGACAGTCCCTGTGTTCCTTGCACTAGATCCAATGACAATCTCTCGGCTCTTCTGGAAGCCAAAACCAGTTTTGCTATTGATTTCAGCTGGAGCTGGACTTCAATCCAGCAAAAAAATAGCATGAATTAATCAAGTTTTGTGTATGAGCACAATACAAGGCATGCGACTGCACTGCAATTGTTCCTGGCATGCTAGGACACAGTATCTAAAAAAACAGCATGATGTTTAAAAAGAACTCTTTTTCTTAACAACCAGTTTTCACAGGATTAAGGCGGCTAAGCAAACAATAATGTATTGAATCTAATTCATTATCTCCTGTAAATTTTGTTTTCATGTTTTATCCAACATTGCTTTTCTTTTGATTCATAAGAACTGTTTTGAGTTTATAGAGTTGCAGTGGGGAGCAAGATGCTGTGGATTTAATTGGATGGTTTTATAAAGCTGAGGAAAGTACAGCAATTAGAAATAACAAACCATGAAAGTTCATGATTCAAAAGAAAACATGAATAAATGATCATTCTCGAAGGATATTGGTTACCTCTCTGAGTATCTGAGCTTCCTGACTCAGCATACTGTTGGTTAAAAAAAAAAAAAAGACTTAAAAACCCTAAAACCCCCTTCAATTTCCCTGTAATGCCAAAGCCTTATACAGCTTTGGACAACAAATGCTAATGAAAGGAAGGCCAAGAGTATGCAAACCTTTTCTGTATAATTTCAGCAGTCAATTTTACCAAACTTCACAGCAGTAAATACTTTCTCTGCAAGAAAGGTTAAGGCTGACCTGACACGTCATATTTTATACTTATCAATCAGAAATTAAATTCCTGAAGAAAAAAAAAATTCCCTTATGACAAATACTATTACCACAGAGATACAAACATAGTAAACATAAGTGGTTTTCTAGTCTGCCCTATAAAGGAGAGTAGATAGGCAGTTCTCTAACAGAGCTAGTCTATCGTTGAATGTTCAGAACTACTTTCCACTTTGTAGTATCAGCAAACACTGATACAATTCCATAAACCACTAAGCTAAAAATAATGTCCATGTGCACTACATAAAAATGTCTTATCCATTTTATTTTAATCATAGATGCATTAGATTCTTTCCCTAATCACTGTCAATAGTGATGGTACCAAATATAAATACAGTAATGACTTTTAAAAGAAACTGCATGTTACCACCAAGACAGCTGTGCTTATTAATCAGCTTCCCACCAACCCACCCCAAAAACACCCCATACAAGCAAGTTAAATTACAATCAGGCTATCTGAAAACAGTCACTATAAATAATCCCTTTCAATTAATCTCTTTTTAAACTATAACACAACATGTCCCAACTAAAAACATTTTGATGAGTGTACCAGTATTTCTCATTTCTCAACCTTTGACACTTTAATAGGCTTACTTTGCAATGAATAAATCACAGGGCTTTTTCTTTAGAAGGGATATCAAGCAAAAATAGAACTGATTATGCCTGTACAAAAGTCTCAGCCCCCAGAAGTGGTCAAAATAAGTGCACTTGGAGGAGATGGATATGAGTAACAGAAATTTTGACTTCTGAATGTATGTTAACATCGGGAGTAATTTGATTAAGGACATAAGTTTATTTTAAAATCTAGAAAATGTCAGGAGTTATTTTAAAGACAATTACTTGTGGTTTTTTTCAATTGGGTTTCCACTGTCTGCAGTGGAGCACAGCTATACCTCGGGTAAGTGTAAGGGTAGGTAGTACAGGTACCTAAAGCAGCCCAGCTGCTGACGAATGACACCTGGTGTAAGCTGATTTATTTTCCTTCTCAGAATAATGAGACATAACCATAGAAAAGTCACTTTCTTCAGTTCTGGCTAAAGAACTTTAGTCCCATAAGGAAGAATAGTAAGTATTATTCCCAGTGACACCCTGTTATGCTTTCTCCCGTATCCTTGGATCTTCCAGCTGCTTACTGTAAATTATTTCTCCATTGTGAATTAAAAACAAAATATATAATCATCCTTGACAATTTAGCAACTTTGTTACTTACCCAGGCTATTTGTCTTTTGCTTTTATGAGTTATTTATCTGATCTATTGCATTTATGAAGCTTTTATTAGTCTTTGGGCCCTCCTCTCAAAAAATTAGTTACAGTTAGGAAGTTGGTTCTTGAAGCAATGTTGGTCTAAGACTGTACAATGAAATTCAGCTAGCCTCAGAGCTAAATCAAATAACTTCTTTCTTTTGTACAAGCAGACTTTTGCTGGTGTCAAGTATGTAGCCTGTCTGTGCAGAAAAAGGCTCAGTAGCAATGTCTGTTTTCTTATATTTCTCTCATTTAGTTTTATCAGGATTTTCTCAGAGATTGAATGTGGTGATTTGTCAGGCATTATTCAGACAGTTAAAGAAGAGAGTTGAGGGTTACATCTGGCTAGTCATCCTTTCAACAACTTGGCAGCGATATTCTTCCAGCAGTTCACCTAGTCTTCTGAACTGGGCTTAAACCACATATGTGTCACTAGCATGTCTCATACATGGAGTCCTTTCATTATCAATATTTCTCAGGAATTTCTTTTGGTCTCTCAGCCGCTCCTTTTCATTGTGGATGCTAGATGTTGGAAGTAATATGTTTGAAATCACACCCCATCATGAAAACAGCCAAAGCAGGCAACTGTTAATGAATATTTCTTCTGAAATGCCCAATGAAAAAGAAGATGTCTTTTAACTTTTCAATTTTTTAATGACCTCTGGACTTGCAGTCCCAAAGAGAAGTAAAAATTCTACAGAACTACAGGGTAGTCTGCGGTAACCAAAAAGGTACATGTTTTTTTCTTTATGAAAGTCAAAGACTATTCTTTATCACTGTGGTCAAATAGTATTGTGAGTACATGAGGTTCTTTGGGTCACTTTTGCAGTTTATGTGCTCCTATCCTGTGTTTTCCACCCACTGCTTGCCGGTTGTGCTCCAAGACTTTGTGATTTGACACTGTTTCTCCCAATTTCTATATGTCTTTGTGTGGGATGATAACAAGATTGTTTCATCACCTGTGCCAAGTCCATTTTAAGGGTAGGATGAAGCTGTTCTTAAGAGCCTAAACTCTCAGTAACTTTTACATTTGGGGAAGCTGTAACACTGTCCCATGAATAAATACTCTTGTAATTTGTTCTCATTTAACATTAGCAGCAAAATGATACCAAGATATTTTTTTCTGATGTCAGTTTAGTAACATGATACTAGATTACAGCAATTAATCCAAGAGCTCCTCACACAAATATTCTGTAACAGCTCTGGATAAACTCTGGGTTGGGTTTCCTTGATATTTTGGGATCTTCAGCATCTAAAGTTTTTACATCCAGGTTACTTAAAGTAATTTATGTATATGTTGGTCTGGAGGACAGGCTACAGAACGTATGAAGTTTCTTCCAATCCTATGACACATACACAAACAAATTTTAATATCAAATGCAAATCCTCCTTGACACCATTACTGACTGTTAGTGCTTTTGGTTTTGCTTTTGCCTTTGGTTTGTAATTAGCATGAAATCAAACATCTTCGAATACCAAAGAAAACTGTCACATGACTGTACATCTGCAAAGTATCATTTCTCAAAGTTGTGAGTCCCCGGCCCAAGCTGTAAATCTTCGAACAATAATCTGTGAACTTTAGTTCATTATCACTTCACTGGAAGGAGCAGTTCAGTGAGAGTAAAACTGCTGGTAATTGCTGAAATGCCTGTGGAATTCAAAACATCATAGCACTCTGGATAAGCTGCTGAACAATTTCATCAGCCAAGCAAGGGAAATATAACTCCAAATAGTAATTTTACATTTCCTTCCTTGGGGCTTTTTATTATCCACAAAGTAGTCACAGAATAGAAGCAAATGAACTGAGGAACACCGAACAACATACTTCCTGGAGATATCCTTCAAAACATTCTTCAAGAAAGACAGAATTCATTTTTCCTCTTCTTCATCCTACTTTGACCTGAATTCCACTTTCTTATATTCTCAGGCAGATGGCAATGTGTAACTCTTGTCAGATTGCTGTGCTACTGTTTTATGATATATTAACATAGAAGATAAAGGCAGAGTGGATTCTTTAGAGATAATCACGATCTGCCAAATTCAGAGCATAAAATAGAATGCAAGTCTGTTCCTTCTGCAAAAGTGTACTGGTGAGACTGCAGCATCCTGAAGAAACTAGGAATAGAAACTATCAGAGATGGATAAAAAATAATTCACATTCCTCTCTAGCATTAATACTGTTTTCTAAGTTTTGGCTTCTGTTTTAGGTGGTTGGTTTTTTTTGTTTAGTTCTTTTTTAAATCAGCATATAAATTCAATTTGCCACTGGGTCTGTGAAAAGGTCTTAGAGAAAGTCATATCAGGTACTCTTTCCCTATCCTTTGTCTGCTGAATGGTTTGAATCTCAGCATGTGTCAAAATGCAGCCTTGCAAGGCTTGCAAACTCAGCAAGATTGAGATAGAACACATTATCCTTGAGTTGCAAATACTCACTATTATTGGTTTTTTGCTGTTGTTATTCCTGTTCTTATTGTTACTACTGTTCTTTTCCCCTCGTATAGTTTCTTATTTCCCATACCTCCTGCTAAGGAGGTGATGGATCATCTGCCTCTGAAGACAACAGCAGTGCTAAGCAGAATAACTTGGCCTGTGAGAGTCTGCAAGGGTTCTATCAGATACCTCGTATCATACAGTCATGATCCTCTATTTCTGAAATGCTGTTTTCACTAACTTCTCCCATTGTGCATTTCAGTAACAATTAAACATCTGAAATACATTTATATGAGACCTGAGTTCAATCTCATTACTTGCTCAGAACAGAAAAAGCTGTTTTTTTTGTCTTTGTGAAGAAAGGCAATTTTAACTTTGTCACTACAAGACAGTTATCCAGCTAAAAGATGAAGCAACATTGCTAGTCACTGTAGTAACTCAGCTGAGTAACTACAGTAATTCAGTTGGCTGTATTTGTTCCCATTTTAACCTTTTTAAACTAAAAAAAAATAAAAATAAAAGATTAAATTCACTGAAACACATTCTGCTTTTTTGCTTACTATTATTAGTGTAAAATGTCAGATGGGAGAAAACAGTGTGATTTTGTTTCCAGGCTGATACACTGACAGACAGCTACAATGTGGAGCAAGTATGGAAATCTTTCAAGGAAATTATTGAGTTAGTTTTCCACAACCAGGAAGACAGAACTGGATAGTACCATACCATCCAAAATTCTGTAACTGCATGTAAATCTGGATTAGAAGGGTTTGCAGAATACAGACTAAATTCACCTTTTGCAATGAACCTACGATATGTAGTAAAAGATTAAAATTCGTAACTCTAATGCACTGTAGGAAGGAGAGATGAAATACCATGAATGTTGCCAATATCCTAAGTTCTTGCAATCATAGAACATTTGCCAAATGAAACTCCTAGATGATCTCAGAAAGTGGAACAAGTCCGGTGTATAAAAGCGTATCATGAATTTTACCTCACAGGGGTTATTCATTATCGGTGTATGTTTCTGTATGTTATTACAGGACCTATCTAATTGTGTTCTTATGCTTTTCTTTAACTTTTACCCCAATAATGTTGTGTCAACTTTCATTTGGCTAGTCTAAAGAAACACGGTCTTTCCATTTTCTCTACAGCTTCCTGAGGAGGGGAAGTGGAGGGGGAGGTGCTGATCTCTTCTCCCTGGTATCCAGTGATAGGACACATAGAAATGGTTCAAAGCTGCACCAGGGGAAGTTTAGACTGGACATTAGGAAGCATTTCTTTACTGAGAGGGTGGTCAAACACTGGAACAGGCTTCATAGAGAGGTGGTCGATGCCCCAAGCCTGTCAGCGTTTAAGAGGCATTTGGACAATGCTCTTAATAACATGCTTTGACTTTTGGTCAGCCCTGAATTGGTCAGGCAGTTGGACTAGATGATTGATAGACTATTCTATTCTATTCTATTCTATTCTATTCTATTCTATTCTATTCTATTCTATTCTATTCTATTCTATTCTATCCTATCCTATTCTATAGATCTTTATGAGGTACCTAAACCATTCCCCTAGTTTACCTCAGGAACCATCTCCCTCTGAAATAACTATTTGATGAGCACCATGTTTGTGTTTTCCCATCCTTACCAATAATACATAATTCACTGCATCCTCAGATAACATTGATCTGCATCACACTGGTCACCAGCTGATCAATACCTCCCTGCCCCTCTCAAAGCTAAGGAAGATCGCTTTTTCTTTATTATAGTTCTTTTGGGGCTAATATTATATATCATACAATTATCCAACGGCATAAGCTTTTAAGAGTTCTTGAACTAGATTCTGCTAGCAATTGCCAAGCTATGTGATACTGTATTGCAAATAAATACGAGTCTGTAAAATATGTGACATTTATGAGTACAGCAAGGGAATACCAAAAAAAAAAAACAAACCCAAACCAAAAAAAACCCACAAACCCCACCCAGAATATGTTTTCCCTTATGAAATCAACTAATTTAAAGCTATTCTTGAGTTACTTAAAAATAAACAATCAATAATTATTTGAAGTACTAGAACATAGTTCCAAAAGCACATTATAAAGACAGGCAAGAATCATGAGCCTGTATTTGATTATAAAGGACAATGAGACAGAAAAGGAGAAAAAAATATTTGTCCAGCTTTATAAAGCACATTAGTGCTGAAATTGGGCACATAATACAAGAACGTGTAAAATTCTTCCTCCATGTTAAAATGTTCTTCAGGATGGTATTACAGAACACTCACTACTTGTAATGCAATGTAACTGACACTCAAGTTTTAAGACTGTTGCTGAAATAGACAAGATTCAGTTTCAAGGTTTGCACAGCCTTCTATGATGCCTGAGAAATCAATTCTTCTCTGCCTCAGTTTCCCATATGAAAATAATGACTGGAACCACTTCTGGCTATGGTTCCAGGATAATACAGAGCACACATATGAGACTGGGTCTTGGATGTACTTTGTACTGTGGAAACACGTGACATATAACCGGTTAACGTGGTGCCCCATGGAAACCATTGTACCTGTGTTTCAGACTGTCATTCAGTTCTGTAGCCAAGGCTCTCTGGACAGCTTTCACCTCTCGTGCCATGTAGCTACAAGCCTCCTTTTAAGTCTTTATATTTTATAAAACTGGCCTTTTTTATTAAAAAACTAACTTGTCTTAGAAAGCAGCCTTCCTGACTGCTTTCCATCAAAAAACGAGTTTTGATGGAAAATATGTAGGCCTGCAGCTGTCAGTTCAAAATTATCCTTCTTTCCATCTTAATGCCAAAATTAACTCCGTTTCAATAAAGCAGATATTGTATGCAGCATACCACAATTCAATCAATTTTGTGTAAGTTCATAGGCATTCTTACAAGTTCCTATCTTGAGAGAAAAGGTACTAATTAACTCTTTCTTGCCAGCCTCTGCATGGGAAGCTGTAATTAATTCCTCTGAAATTTTCATTATTCCCCAAGCTGTAGCTAACATGTCAATAGCGATGTTATATACAGGTACTTCAAGGATTTAAAACAAAAGGGTAAAGTATGCTTAAGGCCAAGTCTTGTCATTCTAATCCTCTGTTTGAGATTGTTTATTTAATTAATTAATTATGTCAAACTAATAAATCAACTTGGCCATTGTTTAGCCGGAAGAATAAATTCGTGTTTACTAATTTCACATACTGTTTTCCAGAGGAATAAAAGACAGCAAATGTTAAAGTAAAGGAAAAATATATTTGAAAGCCTGTTAGTCTTTAATCTGTGTTTTTGTTTTCTCAAGTGAATCAGCATAAAATTACTTAAGAAGGTGTTTCTGTAAATCTCACGATATAGGAAGAAAGTATGTTGAATACCTGCACGTTTCTATTTGTTAGGTGACTTACTGCAAAACAATCACTCAATCATAGTGGCTGCTCAAGTAATGATGACGAATTTTGTTGTTACTACTCTCTATTTCATGGAAACACTTGTAGAAAACTCATAGTCAAGGTTCAGTTAGTTCTATGGCATTTATTCAGTTAAAATAAATCTTTAATGTCATTTGGGAAGTTTAAAATAAATATTGTTCATAAGAAAAGTATTAAGGGAAGCATTAGGATAAAATTTGAATTTCTGTTTGTTTAGAGTGGTTTAGGGACTGATGCAAAATCTACTGGAACTAATAAACTGACTCCCATTGATGTATTGGTCTCTAGAATAGACACTGACAAAAATTACATTTCATCTCTTCTTAAATTCTCCATATGTTAAATGGTTTACAAGACACATAATTTATAAATTACTTCATCTTAACTTTTCAAATGTAGGTAGTTTAGGAAAATGCAGGTAGTTAAGGGAAAAATCCTGGTTACAGTGGTGGTCATGTCATCTCCCTGCCAATCTCCATATTTTACAAAACACTTCTCTTATCTCAAAATGTATAATGGAGGTTATATACATTAAGTTGTAGTTCTTTATTTATTAGAAATACACATATAAAAACCTGTAGGGTTAATTTTCAAATTAGAGAAGCAAAAATAAGTTAAAGCTATGATTTAATTTCTTAATACTAATTAGCTTCTATTCGTGTAACACTACTAATAATGAGAAATAATAACTTTTACAATTGTTATGTTAATGCATATAGAATTTGTTTAGGTAAATTCAGATGCAGAACTGTGTAACCCTTAGCTATGCTTAAAATAATACATTTTGTGATTTATGGAAAACAGAGTGTTTGAAGAAACGCCAGTGTTGAGACCGAGAAAGGCTATACTTTTTATTTTGGGAGGAGGATTCAGATTTATAGTCTCTATCAACTTGTATGATTCTGAGTGCACGCATAACAGTGTGACCACGCAACAGAGTGTCTGGAGGTTATCACCTTCCGGCCCCTTCTTCCTGCGGTAAATTTGCACATGGCTTTAACTGAGATCTGCCATAACCCATATACGATAATTTTCATTACCAAGAGGGTGGGTTTTTTTCTCTTTACCCTTAGAAAAAGATCTCTACTGTTCCATAAAAAATGAAGGAACACATAATGGTAATTATTCAGTTTGGAATCTGACTGTAATGTTAAACAAATTAAAACAAATTAGTCATGGATAGGTTTTGAGGGTTTTTGTGGAATTCACGTTTTATCAGTTGCATTTTTGCTAAAGTGATTTAAAAACAGAGATTAGCTGTGCACAAGAAAATGGTATTTTTTGCCAGTGTTAAAATTTACGTTCTTTATAGGGTTACTTTAAAAAAAACAAAACACAATGTTATTGAAATATTTCTTTCTTTTGGTGTTGTTTAGGTTACTTACAGTAGTAGAACACATGGTAGAAAGAGAAGAAAAGAATACGGTTCATTTACATTTGCTTCTTGTAAAATAAAAGGAAAAAAAGCCTATATTTTATTCTTGATAGTGACATCATTTCAGAGCAAAATCTAAACTGATTTAATAATAGCAGCAAATGATTTCAAGAAGTAAGTCATGACTCAGAAATACAAAATATCATGAGATCAAAGTCTCAGAAGGACCTAGGAACATCATGATTCATTTAACTAGAGGAATAGTGATTCTCAGTCTCTCACAGAAGTGTAACTCACAAACATAGTTTGAAAACCCAAGTGTTTTCTCAATGTGTGGAATTTTACCATCATAACTTCCATTAAAATCACTGTCCTGCTAGCAATTTCTGAATTGGAATTGTATTTGTGAAAGGCACAGGTTACACAGGTGGCGAATCAGTATATTAGGGTCAAATATGAGTCTTTCTGTTTGTATAGGTTTATCCTTTCAAATATAACTTTAGCAACTGTGGAAAGTTTACCAGTTTTCATATCAAGAAAGTGAGGATTGAATTGTTAAAGTGAGCCTGAATAGATCCATGTTGCCACACCCTCTGGGTGTGCCAGAGCTAAGGAAAAGATTTCAACGGGAAATCTGAGCCCAAATGGGAATATGATCTGTGAGGATTATAGATCTCTAGAAGGGATCTTGATGAAGAACAGTATCAGTCTTAAGCGTAAAAATCCATAAGAAGGATGTGGAATGGATTATCTGTTTAATCCTTAACTGTTAAATAAGGAGTCTGCTGATGTTTGATCAGTGGCCACTGTGATGAACTTCAGATCACTGAACACTCCTGATGGAAGGAAGGAGGTCTATAGATTCAGTTATAACTAGCTGTTTATTTCCCTCCTCCCCTCCACCTTTTTCTTGTCTTTCTATAGAGAAATAAATTTGGGGCAAATATCAGGCATCATTCTGTAATATGGGAACTAATTTATAGAGAGGGGAAGACAGAGTAAAAGGAATGGGTTTGGGGTTTTTGTTTGGTTGTTTTGTTGTGGTTTTTTTTTGGTTTGTTTTTCTGTTAGCATCCCCAGATGCCTATAGGGATATAAAGAAGTTAAGATAAGGTTAGTCAAAGACTCAAGATTTCCCACCAGTAATTATAACAGACAGTCGTCTAAAATAGGCAGTCAAACAGTGACCAGCTATATGTGAAATAAATGGCCTGGAGCACTTCCCTGAGGAGATGCTGACATTTCTGCAACCTCCACAGTTTGTGAAGAATCTTGCTTCTACCCCTTTTTGGTCCAATACAGCTCAGCAGTATGGACTGAACAAAGACTTCAAGGTATATCTTGCTGTGTTTGAAAGGGGATTGTTGTGGAACACCAGCCTGCTGCGCAGTGACCGCTCTCATTGTTGGTATTTCAGCTGCCACTGCTTGCACATAAGAAAGGTATCTCAAAAGTACTTCCCTGTCACAGCCCAGAGGCTGGAAGAATGGTGATGGCACTGGTAGCACTGGTGAAATCCAGGACTGAATCTGCAGTGCTCTCAAGGTAACAGTTCTCATAAAAATTTGGGGAAAAACATACGACCTGGTTTGGAATTTGGGATGTAACTGGGTACTGTGCAGAGAGGAGTTGATTGATACTGTATTAGCAGGGAATTTCAGTTGTCATTGAGGCAGCCCATGGAAATTATTCTTGATGGATACATTTGCTCTCTTGCATACTTAATATCCTAGACTGAAAGTAACTCGGGCAAGTCTTGAGGCAGATGTGGAAGCGCAATCCCAGGTTCATGGGGCTCATGCCATAGCCAAGGAAATGAGTGTGCAGAAAGAGAAAAGAAAGGAGGTAACGAAGAAAAACATTCTGGATAACAAGAGATAAGCTCACTCACTCTTCCAAAAAGAAGAGGATCAAAGACTTGGAAACATCCTATGAAGAAAAGCTAACATTTGAAACAAGCATCCGAATAGAGCTTTTCTCTTAGATTTTACTAATTTCATCATTTTGCTTCTGCTTTTGACAGTATTGAAACAAATATCTAATGAGATCTTGTTTTAAATCTGTATTTTAAAGAATTTTTCATTCGGCATTTGGTAAAAATTCATGGCCATTTTATGAAATAAAATTTCAGAATTTTCTTGAGGAAAGAAATGTCATTCTTTAGCCAACTCTTTTAAGAATATGAAATAATTAGAAGGACAATATTAGCTGTGTCTCCTTTAAAGCATTAAAATTAAATCCATGTATAAGTGACTTAGCCACACAGTAGAAGGCTCCTCTAACTGTCATCCTAAACATGCACATACAGGCAGAAACGGGAAATTTTTACAGAAAATATTACTTCTAGTTGTGGTATAGAAATCACCAGATATGGGTGAAAGAAAATCACCAGGCCAAGTCAATAGGCCAGATTCAGAAATCCAGATTCTTGACACCTTGCTTATCAATAGCTTTCGGGGGATTTTTTTTTGTTTTGTTTTGTTTTGTTTTGTTTTGTTTTGTTTTGTTTGTAGGGGTTTTTTTTAAGAAAAGTTACATATTTATCATACTCCGTAAAAGTAAATATATAAATATTATTCAACATCTATAATCCTCCTAAAATAAATAGCATATCTGTGACTGCTACAAAAGTTTTTTTTACAAAAGTTACAAAGTTTACAAAGTTACAAAGATTTACTAAATCTTTGTGTTGACATTACCGTACATGGACTTCAGCATAACAGAGAAAATAAACTTCCTGTAATGTCATTAATGGTTATGATTTATGTTAACATTGTTTCTCTCAATGGAATATATTTTCTGCCACTGCATTTAACACCTAATTAGTGTTTCCAATGGCACAACAAGCCTAAGTAACGTGAATAATAATTTTTTGAAGAGGAAGAAGGTTCTTTTTTTTACTAAAATATTACCTCCTATTTATAAACTCAGGAAAAAGAAAAAAAAAAGTAACTTGTCAGCTTAGCTTTCCAATCCTAAAATCAAAAATACCAGAAGGTTTTAAAAGATCATAAAAGAATTGATCTGCAAATACAATTGACTGCTTTTTATACCAGTACGCAAATACATCCTTAAGCAAGCAATAAGAATTATAAGAAAGCTCACTTTCTCTTACTGGGTCTGTTTCACATTGGACATATTACTGCTGCAATGTTTTGCTTTTTTATGCCTCCAAGATTACTGTTTCTTCTGTATATAACAGAAGTAGACAGTAATGGGAAATACATGTAAATTCTCTTGAGCTCTACCAGCAAGAGTGCAGTGGCAGTCTTTTTCTGGCTTTCTCTGGAATTGGACAGATGAGCTGATGTTAGCAAAATGTACCAAGACAAAGATATTATTTTAATTCAAAATAAAATAAATGGAAATATGTCACTCGATACTCAAAGACAAGGAGAGTAGCTCAGCTGTTACCTAGCATGCAGAGTCCAGTGAGATGAACCAGAAGAAAGAAAAATCAACCCAACAATTACAGTTGTAAGATTCCTATTAAAAAGGCAGCTGAACCCATTATTATATACTTGATCGTATGTCCTGATAGCTCCCAGTCTTTCAGGCTGTCACATCACTGAACCTCTCCCTGTGGGAAGGAGCTGTCATGACCTCTGATCTCATCTTTCTGTCAGGACTATGAATACATTGCTGTTGATTTGTGCATGTGCAGTAGATCTGGCGCTTCCCTGCAGTGCCAGCATGTGCCACTGGATCAGCTGTGCTGTGCCTACCTACAGCTGGTGGGCTGCTGGGCATCTGGCTGCATTTGAGAAGAGCCAGAAGCAGGACCAGAGGTGAAAGAATTGGCTTGGTCACCTGCAAACCACAGAACCAGAGAATACTTTGGGTTGGAAGGGACCTTTAAAAGTCATCTAGTCCAACCCCCCTGCAATGAGCAGGGACATCTCCAACTAGATCAGGTGGCTCAGAGTCCCGTCCAACCTGTCACGTATCCACCTGTCCAACGTGTCAAATGCCTTACAGAAGTCCGGATAGACAACATCCGTAGCTCTTCCCTTGTCCACTGATGTAGTCACTCCATCATAGAAGGCCACAAGGTTGGTCAGGCAGGACTTACCCTTGGTGAAGCCACGCTGGGCCATTGCTTTAGGATGGGAAACATTAGTGCACATAAAAATTACAAATGAAAATATGAAGTTGCTGGGTTTTCTTGGCCATTTAAACACATCATATATGAATTTATAATACATTATTCGCATTGTATTAATCTGAAAACAGATTTTATAATACCCTAGTTCATCGGGAAGAAATGTAAAAACTTCATTGCATAAAATATACTATACTTCACTAAAAAGGATGCTAAAAGTATTTTTAAGTAACATGTCTTTCAATGAGCCCATCAATTAATTTTGCAACTTTGGAGTAACATTTTCAAATGTTTTATAATTTTCTTCTTCCCTGATAAGTTATATAAAGGAAACTATTTTTTCCCTTAAATATGGTGCTTCAAATAAGCTGAAGCACCTATCTTCAGAAGAGCTCAACCTGAGTATTCTGGTTTGAAAGACCAGTAACTTTACCTTAATGACACTGGAAATACACACAGTAGTAGAGATAAAAGAACTTCAGTTGACTTTTTTAAAAACTGATGACATCTTTCTAAATATTGTGCTTCATTCTCCCCATTTAAAAATGGAAAAATACATACCTTCATCACAAATGTGTTGTGAGATCAAGTGTTTGCTGAACTACATAAAAATACAGAACAGTATAAATGATAAGTATCATTGTTATTATTATAAACATATGCCTAGATTTTGTTACAAAGCATTCACATTATTACACAGAAAATAAGTTTTATTTTATTATGTATGTGATTTTAGCAGTGAGAATATACTTAATCTTCTTAGTCTACACTTAGAAACCAATATTTTTCATTTATTCATCTCCATGCTAATATACTTGGCTAACGTCTCTCCAAACATCTGCAGATGAACATTTCACCATGCTTTAGGTCTGATGTTAAGTCGCAAAATATCAAACCAAAATACTGAATCACTGACAATTTCAGATCACATAAACAGTTACTGATCAGATATAGAATGATCCTTTCTCAAGAAACAAAGCAGTCCACCTATTCATTTATCCATAAACTTCAAAACAGACTTAACAGACCTCTGGATGACAGATAAATCTTTCTCTGTAGCCATACTCTTTCTGTGCTCTCAGCAAGTCTGGAAACAGAGAAATTTATCATTTGATTCCATTTCTTTGAATAGACCTGAGAATAGTACATGTCATAAGATAACATAAGAAATAATATATGATAAACGTTAGAGAAGTGTGGGTGGGAGAAAAAGATGAGGTGGGCTTTTCTGCAGCTAGAAGTCAGAAGAAATAGCCTAGTTCCAAAGCAGTGAATAGGCAGCATTTTTAACCTTATTTAGATCAAGATAAAATAAGATTATACAGACCAACCTTTTACAAATTAAAGTGATTTTTATAATAGCAACTAACACAATGAAAGGAGGGTATGGACCTGAAACCTCCTCCACTAAATCTGTTCATGTAGAGGACTTCAAGCTTCTGTTAAAACATCATCTCTGAATTTACACAAGAATTTCAGTTCTAATGGGTTAATTCCCATTTGTTTTCGAATACCTACTGTTTCTTATTACATTTACTTGTGATCTTACTTACCATCCACATCATACTCAGCAGCTGCATATATTTCATACCATTGTATAATATTAATTTTCTTTTTCATATCTATATGGCATTGATCTCTTTCTTATTTGTTGGATTGCATCAGTGGTTCTAATGCTTTTTTTGGCTGCTGGGGCCGTCTCGTCTGCCTCCCGCCCCAGAGAGCTACTGCTTAGGTTGGGATACTACCCGCTGCAGTCTGTACCTCCTCCTCCAGTTTATACTCCAGGCTTGGTGTCCCCAAGGACACCCCTTGGATGACATATTCAAAGTAGTGTTGTTTTCCTCTGTTGAAGGGCTCATGCCCAAAGGACAGATTTCTTCAGCTCTGGTGGTTTCAGTTAAGATTTGTGACTCAGAAGTATTTGTGAATAAAAATTAGATTTTGAGAAAAGTCACATTTTGATAAACTCTTCATCCCACATTTTGGACTGGCTCTGCTGTGCCTATGGTTTATACCCCCTCTTCACCTGTTCCCTGGCTTGTTGCAGTAAGGTTTTATCTGAAAAAGCAGATTGAAACGTTTGTGCGTTCCTAAGAAAGAGGAATATCATGCTTTTAGAGAAACTCTGACACAGGCTCTGTTCAGTTTTGATTGTGGCGGAAGGAAAATCAGCCTCAGGGTGTATATATAGTGTAATCAATGGGAAAACAGCGATCACCATAAAATGTTTTGTGTATTCCTTTGACTTGAACTATTAAGGTTTGCCTATGCAGACAAGTTAGTGAAAATTAACGACTATAAATTAGAGCATAAATTTACAGTGCTCTCACTACTGACTGCCTCTCTGAAAAATTATGCTACCTGCTACAAGCGTCTTTTTTGTGAGGCCATTTACTCCACCTGCAAAGTATGGCATAATACCCCATGGGTACGGAGCATTGAGTGTTTGCAGGTGAAGTTAATAAGAAGTGATGACTGCACTATAGATTTACACCCTAGATTGCTGTAAATGATCTTCTCTGTGTAGGAAAATCCTTAGAGGGGCAGTATGATTGTCCATTATCATCCATAGTTACAAAATGTGTTAAGGGTTGTCATTCAAGAATTATATATTTGAAGTTCAAATTAATTAGATACAAAGCAAAGAAAAGGACTGCTTTGACAAAGAGACCATGTGAGTGACCTTTCTAAGTGGAAACAAAATTGTTTAATTTAATGTTTCAGTAGAGGGTGGTGGGGGTTTTTCCCAGTCAAATCACTGGAATTATAGAGCAGTTTCAAAATGCTATGTGGTATGTAGATGGAATGTCATTTCCTGATATTTTAAAAAATTAACTTTTTTTTCTGTATTTCTGAAAACACCAGAGACAGGTGGGGTGTGTTTTATTTATTTATTTATTTATTTATTAGGTTTTCTTTTTTAAAGTAACTTGGTTACATAATTTTACATTTGGTTCAGAAGGATAAGAAGTATTTAAAAAGAAACAGTATCTGAATGATTTTAAATATAGGTAGAGAAATGGCTTAAGATAAAAATAGTTGTTTGCTTGGTGAATATGAGGTGGTTTTTTTTTCCCTGAATTTTTCTTTTGACTCTATGTCTGACAGACAGATGTTTGTCCTTTGCTGGCAGATAAAAGGCATGGAGACAAAACTGTTCCAGCTGTTGTGTCTGTTCCAACTTTTGTGCATTAGTGGTAGTCACAAAAATTATTTTTAACCTTTTTCCCAACACAATTTGAGTCACAAGGTTGTGGTACACCTGCATCATACTGCTGTGCATTGCGTTCTCCTTTAGTCACCCAACAGGCTTTGAATGTATCCTGAAAAAGTCTCTAGGTAGACAGGTGAACATGACTAAAGCTTTAGTGGCTTCCTTGAACACTCCTCTGTGTGGTGTCAATAGGAGGCTGGAGCCTGAGGCAGAGTCATATGCACACATACTTGGAAAACTTTCCTGTAACAGAGAATTCGATTCACCACCAACTCTGTTGAGTGTGTGGTGTGGGGAAAAGGGAAAGAAAAGTCAAAAATAACAACCTTTTGGTCTACATACTGTTTTGAGTTTTTAATGGAACTCGGTGTTAACAGTTATTATAAACTTCAGGGGGTTAACTTTAGAAAAAACTTTAGTTCGAAAGACTCTTTTGCTTTCAGACACTGAAAATCTTTATTAGTGTTCTCTAAATGAGAGATTAAGTTGTATCAATACTTCAGTGTTTCATAATGAAGTTACAGGGCAGAATGGTCATGCATAGCACATAGTGCTTCTGCTTTAACCTTACACCAATCATTTTTTCTTTTTAAACAATCAATGATTTTCTTTTTCTTTCTGTAGATGTCTCAATACTATTTTAATATGACATTAGTCAGCTGGTGCACATAGTAATCTAATTTTTTCTCCTGCTGTAGTGGGAGCTGCTTATGTAACGCTTGGTTCTGCTTTTTCACTGTATGCAGTTTTGTTTTGTCAGCAAGTTTAATCTTTTCAAAGTTAAATTTTCTGCTCAGGTGATTTATGAAGATTATAAATAAAGGTCTAAATACTCAAAGAAATTCTATCTACGCTATAACTCCTCCTAACAAGATTATAGTTCTTTTATCCACCTGCATAAACTGCTGTATCTGCTCTGGTGCTAAAGTATGTGTTTTTGAAGCTTATCTGTAACGTATTTCTCTGCACAAGGGAGAAACTGTTCACTGAAATAACATTTTAGATTATAAGGTGTTCCATCTGTGCAAAATATCCTTCTGTAGATCAACTGTTCTATGTGCAGGTGAATCTCTGTTGAAATGCAGTAATTTTCAGAGGCTCCCAGAAATGAAATCTAACCTCTTTTTCACCCACTCTGTGCTGCAAAGGCTGAATGGCAGACAGAATATAAATAGTACTTAAAGAAATAACTTAAAGCTACTGATCATTACCTGACTCTTTCTGAGTGAATAAAGTGTGTGGCCAGATATTCATCTGGTATTGACAGGCAGAATTAGACTGAGGGCTCTTTAGGGAAAATAGTATTTCTTGATGGTAATTTGCCCACAGGTAAACTTTTTTCTACATACAAGTGACCCTTTGCAACCCTCTGCTCTGGGAGATGTTTTTGCTGGCAAAACTATCATATTGTTGCTGCCAAAAACTCCCTCTCCTTAAAAAAGGAGGTGGGCAGAGAACAGGATGCAACTATGCTCACTGTTCTGTTTGCAGCAACGCACTTCTAACTAAATCTCTTCCTTTTGCTCATCTTCTGTCACATGATGCAATGGATGGGAAAACCCACATGCCAGGAACAAGTCCTTGGAGGTCCAGATGCAAAGACTTACTGTAAGTGATGAGTACAATCAATGTAATTTGCAACCTGCTTGTTGTTGGGCTTGCTGTCACTTAAAAGCAGGGATCCTGGGAGCAGGTCATGAGCTGAATGGATTGTGTTGACTGGTGCAAATGTAGTTGCCACTTGATTACAATTCTAGAGCGAGGAGGAGGAAGAGGAATAAGTATGATTCAAATACCTCTCAGGGATGTAAGTAAAGTGTAGTAGAATAGAGATGCCTCCACTGGATTAAAATGAACTTGTTTTGGTAATGAAAACAACATCCTTTATGGAGCCCTGGACATGCTGCTTTATCCAGTTTGTAGTACTACTTGATTAAAGTTAGCTCTGTTGTCTGTGAGCTACGCTGCAGGGCCAAAACCTTTTCTGGAGTGACTTTTCAGCAGCACAACAGCTCAGTATTGTACCAATCATTAAAAACTAGCCTGCAGAAATCACAGACAAAATACATGAGATTATGCATAATTATATTGCTGCCATTTAGTTCGCCTGACTACGCTGTTTGATCTTCATTCAAACCATCAGCAAGTTGAAAATTTTGGAATTTCTAAGCGGAACTGAAAAGGAAAATAAGTTGTGATATTTTACCTTCACAAAAAGAAAGGACTGTGAGGTAGTGGTAGGTATTAGGCTAGGAGGTGATCATGTTCCTACATATCCTACTTCAGACATGAAGCCAAAGCCTTTTGATCCATCCAAGGTGTTTCAATTTAATTAAAAAAAAAAAAAAGAGAGAGAGGAAAAAAAAGCATAAAAAACTATTAATTTGAGTAGATTGTGTAAAGAGTAGTACCACTGTATAGCCGTCACACTGAGAAAGTGATAATTATAAATCTTGATTATTGGTTAGGAAATAAGACATGTATTTTATTGTTAAATTAGTTTATCTCTGTTTCTTGCTAGACAGGTAGCCTGATAGCAAAGAAATAGAATTGTATAGACCATGGTATTATAACAATAAATGTTAATGCAATTTTGACTGAAGTAATTTGTATCATCAGGAAGAATGTTTTCCAAAAATTTTAATTGACACAATTAGTTCTTTTAAGTATGGATCAAAGTAGATAAAATGATTATAAATTATTAACTGTTTATTGGGCCCTGTATCATCTTAACCTTATCTAATAAATAGCAGTCTTTAAAAATAAACTCAATGTAAATTTCTCTCCATAATTCTTAAAAAAAATATTCTAGTCTTCATAAGATAGCTGTAACTTCATGTGATGCACTTCTGTACTTCCTTATTCAAGCACACAAGAACAAGATTTCTAGCCTAATCTTTTTGAGTTAAGAGCTGAGATGTTTATCTGAATTGCACATAACTTGTGAACTCCTGCTCTTCCAATATGCTTTGCAGCAGAAGTTTTCTAAACTTTTTGCAGTTTAGTGATAAAACTCTCAATACGCCTCTGAGATAACAAAACTTTATGTATTACCTTTTTTGCAGACCTCAGCTGTTCCCTTTTTTTTGTGGGTTTATTTTAAGGAAAATAGTTTGGTGAATTTGAAATACGTGTGTCAGATTTAGAAATTACTTGTGATATTGATAAACCCTACTAGGAAATGGCCTTGGTAAAAACATCATTTGCATGAAGGACAGATTTGTGCATATGTCTGAAATATTATATGAGAATCAATATCTTGCAGAACTGTTCTTGAGATTTCTTACATAAAAAGTCCTCTTCTCTTCAGGTTGGAAAGCCTATTCATTTGGAAGTGAAATCTTTTGTTAGGAAAGAATTAAAATTTTGAAACAATCAATACTTTCTTTTCCATGTAATGGAAATTTCTGCAATTCAGATATTAATCTTCTGTACAAACTAAAGTTCTCCAGAGAATATTCTGGGACTGGATTATCAGAGCACAGGGCAGATCACTGAATTTGGAATATGAATGAGGAAGAGACATGTTTGTTTCTTCACTCGGCACTTCCAAAATTCATGAACTTCCCCTCCCTTTTCTGTTTTGAATTTTGTTAAGGAGTTCGTGAATCAGTTGGGAGTCAGCAAAACATTAACATTAATGAGTTCATTTCCACACAAATTGGCTCATTATCATGCTGACTTCCAGTGTTTTGTGACAGTCGTGAACTCAGTCCTCCTGCAAGGAGTGTTCATTTGCTTGCCTCACTCAAAATGGGGTGTGGGGGAGGAGGTAAATAAAAAAACAAAAACAACACCAGCATACAAACGTAGCAGTTCATTGATGCAGCAAACCCTGTGTTTTCTTCATAGTTAGTTTTAGAGAATTCTGAGTACAGTATTTGTTTGTTACATTTGTCATAATGCACTAATTCTGCCTGGCAGTTGGTGAAAACTAATACCTAGAATCTGACTTTGCAAATTACATAAAGGAGACCTAATTTGAATTTTGTAGCAAAATATCTGACCCTAATTATTATAATGCCGTAGAAGTACACTCAAATGAAAATACATTGTGGGAAAAATACTTTTGTAGTACCAAAATAACCTTCCAACAATTCTGTCATTATCTGATGTATATTTGTTTTTTTACACAATGCCATAATATATTTGTGCCATAGCTATCAGATTAATGATACCGCTGATCATTCAGGCTTTCTCAGAACAAATACTGAATGTCAAGCTGTTGATAATCTTTTTCAAGTGAGACATTATGTTCATTTCCCTTCAGATTACTGATTTGGTCCTTAATCCATTTGTAACTCACTGTGATTACGCTCAGCAGGTGTATGAACTATATTATTACTCCCGGAGGCTTCTTTTGTCTCATAAAGCCTGCAAGGATAAAGTAGGTATGGTTTATTCCATCATCCCAATCAGATCCCTAATGCAGATGCCGGTTAGTCAGCCTGTTTCACTATGTCCTTTCTTCATGTCAGTTCTGGAATGGTGGATGAATTCATCCCGTGACCCGAGATTATAGTTGACTCTGTGTATCCTTTACCGTCAGTATAGGTCAGGCCTGTGGGTATAAGTAGTTCTTTTTTTCCCAGGGACAAAACTATCACAAGACTTCTTCTGGCTAATAAGATTTGCATTAATTACCACTATGACCATGGCAGAGCAACTGTGCATTAATAACTTCAAAAAATCTGTGTGTCCATAATATACATCACATGCTAATATAATATTCTTTGACATTTCTGTCCTTGAAAAATCTTCTATCTGTCATAACATAATAAATCCATATGCTCTAGTACTCATATCTCCAATATGTATTTTTCTCATAGTGAAGATCTCTGACCTCTGTTACACAGGATATCAAAGTGAATAGAACACAATGGTCTTTTTGTTACTTAAATCACTGATAAATATTTATCTGTCAGTTTTAGGCTCCAAATACTTATCAAGTACATATGAAAATATAAGAAGTGATGCCGTACTCATCATTTATTGCCATATTTATTGTTGGTGAGCAATAACGCTCCTGTTCCTACAATATTATGGGAGCCCCACAAACTGTATTTCCAGTTTGCTGCCCATTACTCCAATAATTAATGTATGTCCATGCATAATATGTGAGAAAACCTAAATGTCTTTCAAACTCTACCCTGTCATTTAAATACTTCAATTTCAAAAAAATTATCCAATGTCAAATTTTGAAGCAATGGTACAAGCTTAGGAAAGGATATTTGGGTCAAGTGGCACTGAAAATATTTTGAAATATCTATTCAAAAAGATTGACACTCTGATATTACCTAGTTCAGATTTTAAATACCTGTATTACTGTAATGTGTGCTATAAAAGGTGCTGACATCAAGCAGTTGACTTATTGCATGTTTCCACTTTTTATTGCTTCAGAAATCTATCGGGTTTTCTGCTTTATTGAGTTGTTGAGGATTTCTTTTTGGTAATAGACCCTGTATGAAATCTTGGCTGTAGTTTGTAATAGCCCCTCTTATGTTTATATAAATTACTAAGGCATTTTGTCCAAGGAAATGCTTTTGTTCTTGTTCTGGATTAAACTGAACAAATCTTTTTTTCTTTTTTTTTTGTCCTTGCCGTGCTTTCCCATTACAGGCTGTAGTTCTCCGATACCTTAAAATTTTCCACTAATTCTTTAAATTTGGATAGCATCCTTGAAGACAAAATCAATGTTTCCCAATGTTATGGACCTAGAGCTCTCTACTGCATGAGCGTGAGTGGTTTGGATGTGTTGATCTTTTTGTCAACAAGTGATTTTTCCATTTCATTGAGTTGCACTGCAGGACAAAATATTTTTCTGATTAAAAGTAGAACCCAACACTTCCCTATAATTGCTCTATGATGAATCCTTATGGTCTTTAGCAGGCATGGACTCTTGCACATTCACCTATAATTTGGTACTTCCATAGCTCAACTAGCTATAAAGCACATTTCTTAAAAATGTTAGACCATGAAGAGAGATTTTCTACAATCTGACTGATAAACAATCCTGCAAAATTTGCACTCTTATCTCAGCATCTAACTCATCAAACTTACAAGGGCATCCAGTTATTGACTTTATTAATAGAGAACTTTAGAATTTCCAGTAATGCTGGGGTTTGGCTCTGTATCTAAACATATATTTATTTTAAGTTCCCAAATTGAAAGTCGTGATCTTAACTTTTTAAGTTGAATATCATGTTTTCATTGACAACCAGTTTCAAACAACCTTTTTCCTATTCCAAGGATACCTACTCTTTTCTGGACACTGAGTTTCCATCCTTATTAAGAGTAAATCTCATTAGCATTCTATAATAACATCAGCCCAGAAGGCATCCTTATTTCCCTGGATAAATGACTAATTCAGAAGAATATTTTGTAAAATATAATTAAATATGTTGTCTATATACATAATGCATTATATGCTGGATAGACCGTAACAAGATAGATCAGGCACATACATTAATTGTTCTGTTCTATATATAACTGTTGGAGTATTATTGTACTTCTCCATTTATTAGTTTATCAGTGAAGAAAGAAAGGGAAATGTTATTCTTAATAATTAATTTGACATGTCCAAGGCACAAAATTATCAATTCTTCCTCTAAATATGATTGTATGGTTTTAAGCAGATGAAGTTTTATGTTTGAAAAGATTTGCAGTTTGGAGGCTGAGAGTATTGTATTGATTTATTAGATAGAGATCTCTGAAGAAGACTTCTCAAATGATGATCATGTATCAGGCCATTCAGAAAAGGCAATGGCAGTAATACACAAATCCATCCTGGAATTTTCTTTGGGCAGAATAATCAATAATTTTAAATTAGACTCTTATAGTGAAAAGATGTTGAAAAATGTGAAAGATGTTACTGAAAATAAAATGGCTTTTATCTGGTAATAAACTGTTATAAGCTACCTTTCTGATATCATTGCCAGAAACTCTTGTAAAAGTATATAACAAATGTCAGTGTACAAATTTGCCAAATTAATATGACTCTGGCTTGTGAATGGGAAAAAAAAAGAAGTTGTGCAGTAGCTTAATTCAAGCATAAAATTAGATTTTGCAATCAGTAATTATGGCTATATTTAACATTCTACAAAATATCAAGAAACAATGTTTAGTGAGTACACTTCATGTAACAGTAATAGGATCAGTCCAGTTCCTATAGAAAGCTGATGTTCTGTTTATATGCAAATTACAATGCAGTGTGTACCCATTTACAGCAGACCAAGCATTACAGAGAAAACCATGTGGAAACATCTGTAGATGTGCCAAGCCAGGAAGCATTAACCTGCTCACACCACACTGTGGGATGTGCGTGCCACAGCACCCATGTGCGCTGCACCCTGGGGTGCTACAGACACAGGACGTTCCACACCAAGCCTCGTCAGCAAAGAAGGTGCACTTTGTGGCACATACTGCAGCCATGGCCACTTTGACAGGAGACAGGGCTAGCGTGCTCTGCAGGCCCCTTGTGGCCAGCACTTCAGTGTTACAGCCTGTAACTGGAGAGTGGTGTGTCCACTCCTTGTTTTGAAATACACACAGCTGAGCCGAGACCTGATAAACTCTCTGTACAGTCTTGCAGTTTCAACATAGCCTAAACTAGAAAATGTTCAGACCTCAGTTGTACAAAAACTCTTACGGATGCTCGGGCATGTGATATTCAGACAGATAACTCCACCAAAATGGAAGATTAGATTCTGTGTGTTTGTAGCATTTTTAGACTTCTCAGCTACACCTGGAACCATCTATACAACAGTTTCAGTCTACAGCATCCATACAAAAATAAGTACCCCAAATATCAATACGGAGATGAACTAAACTTAGAAAATAAACATGTATGTAAAAGGAGGAATAAAGCACTTTTAAGGAAAAAAAAAAAAGAAAAAATACAAAACCAAAACCACTGGCAATGCATTTTACAGTGCTACTGTTTGATTGTCACCTTTCCAACTCACCTATATTACATCTCTAAAGACATAATCCCCTGATTACTGTTTCACTATTTTTTGTTGATTGTGTAATGAGCGGTTTGCTTTTACAATTTTGCTGTTTCAGTACAAATATGCCACTTCATGAAGACTTCCACGTATATGGACTTACAGAGAAATGCAGTGGAAAGAATGAAGCTTCATTTGTGGTGTTTATGGACATAATTTTCTGAAGAGTTCAACCACTGCACATTCAAGAAAAATAAGTTACCAAATTTTCTTAAGGAGTCTTCATAGATAACCATGTACAGTTAAACTAAAATAAACCTATACAGATTCTGAACCTTTCAGAAAAAAAAGTCTGACTCATGACTTCTGTCAAACAGGAGTTCTCTGGTCTTGTAAAGTCCGGGCTCCTGGCACTGCTGTTATGCTTTGAAAGCATAACAGGAGGCACATTCAGCATGCACCTCTCTTCAGAAAATAACAACACAATTTGAGCTCTGAAGTGTCATAACAGAAATTGAGCCAGAGTCTCAAGAAGTTATGGCACTTGAAGAAAAAGTGCCATAACAAATAAGCTATTTGTCCCCCAGGACAAAGCACCAGTGAGCAAGTGGAAATAAGAATCTTGTAAATGTAGAACAGGAAAGCGATGAAATAGTGGGAGACCAATTAATTTTAGAAGGCAACTGATGGCATTTTAGAAATAATTAGAAAGAAAATTATAAGAAGGGCAGAAGAAAATTGAAAAAGAGGAAACAAAAAGGGCAAATATATAAAATTAAAAGAGAACTAAAGAATAAGAAAAAATATAGTGAAAAAATGCTTTGAAAACTTGCTAAGGCCTTTTTCCTCCCAAATTATGTAGGATCAGGACATAAAACACATTCACTCCAGTATCTGTTTATATAGACTTAAAAGTGGAAAAAAAAACCAAACAAGAGCCCCCAGAGATAATGCCATACATAATGCTTTTAAAGAAAAGCAAGTAAAGTCCTGACAAGAAACAAGAAATACTAACGTAACTTTTATTAACTTTATAGCTATATGGCTGCATGAAGCAAGCATAAGCCCTTTGAAACCACTTAGTATAAGCATCTGGCGTGGCCAGGAGCAGTGCATAGGAATCACAGAATCATCTTCATGGTTGGAAAGGACCTTTGAGATCATCGAGTCCAACCATACACACACAAAAAACCCTCCTACAATCTCTGTCACTAGAGCATGCACGCTAGGAAGTGTGTATGTGTGTGCACCTGTGTAGGGGGAAGAAAGGAAAATCAGAAAGTCTCAGAGTGCTCACACCTTATCACAAAACTTTTTTCATGTAGAAGTCATCCTTTTCCCCCACACACAGAAAGAGTCATCAACCAAGGATTTTGGATCTCAGTTGACTCCTTTTCTCAAAGCTATTTTCTCCATAAATCTGGTCTGTAGCTCATTCTAATAGCTGTAACAATACATAGGAGTACTTCAATAAATGCACAAGCCAATCCTACTTCTACTAAGGTAACTTGGAGGATGTTGATGGAAGTGCTATGAGAGTGGGAGGTACTGTAAGCGAGTCTCCACTCTCAAGCTTACTATAGATCTGCCCTTTTT